>JAAXCT010000654.1:0-383957 GCA_012490785.1 Eragrostis nindensis | reverse complement strand
AGCAGCGAGCACTCACTGCCGGACAGCGCCACCAACTAATCGTGGACGTGCAGGGAGTTTTTTTGCCGCCACGTGCGAAGAGAATGGCTGCTTGGACTGGTCCGGTTCAACCCGCTACGCATGGGGGTGAGACTCCCCAGCTCTTTGCATCCTACTTTCTCTTCGATCTCTGAGAAATTTTCATGAGAAACTGATTCATAAACTCTTCTACACTGGCAAATTATTCCCAAAAAAAACTGAACCAGTGAACATGATCACTGACGAAGTTTCTAAAAGAGATGCGTCAGAGGCTACAGAAAGAACGGAAAACGGTATGGTGTTGTGATCTAGGTGGCTAGATGTATGACGGTTGCAGTCTTAGCTACATTATGTATCTACGGCAAGACTGCAACCGTCATCAGGTTATTAGCTACGTATCGTATCGTGGAAAACACCATGGCGAAAAATATAAATCTGATTTTGAACAGAGCAGCATCGTCAACCATTTCCTCATACTAACTGCCAAAACACAAGGCCAAGAACCTAGAACAACAGAGCACCTTCAAAACAACATCCCCATCAGGGTTTCATTTACCGTTTAAGCTGCGTAAACCGGATTTGGCCCCAAAAACCGGTCTGGAAAACGACGAAACCAATGTTTTTCAAAATTTGAACATACATATTTAAACTGCAAACTGATCGGTTTGACCTATAAACCGAAAACCGATACCAACCAAGAACAATAACAAATTACTCTCGGGCTTGCTCTGCCCACCACCATTCAAAATCATTTGAAGGATTGAGTCTTTGCTGAGTTGGAATCGCCGGACCGGTGTTAGGAGGTCCCCTCCTTGGGCGAGTTGCGGCCGATTGATGGCGAAGGCGGAGAAGTTGGTGGTGGAAGGGGTGGCGGCGCAACCAGTCAAGGCCCAAGGACCTTGACCCCGTATGGAACGAGTGCCTCGCCTTACCCATCGTCAGGCGGCCCGGCTTGCTGCCTCTGGAGCTAGTTGGAGGAGCCGCTTGGCTATCTGTACTTCATCCCCGGTTTTCGAGCATGGTTGCGAAGTTGGCAGGGCTAGGGCGTGGCAAGCGATGAATGGGACGAGCGCGGTTTGGAGCGGATGAGGATGGGGAAGCAGATGTTGTTGGTTGTTCATATTTTTTTTCTCTTTTCCCATGCTACTATTCCTACATGTTTTTGGCCGATCAAAACAAACGTGTTTTAACAAGCACTATGGAGCTTAAAAAATGGACTGGTTGTTGACATATTTTTGTTACAACTTTTATTTCCAAATTTTCAAATTTGTTCAAAATATGATTTTGAAAATTGGTTATCCAATTGAGCCGGATCTGACCGTTTTTTATCGGTTTTGCAAACCTTGATCTCCATTCGTTGTTCTGGTGGTGTTTTTTTGCTGCTTTTTCATGCCTTAATTGAGTTTTCAATGCATCAACTGACAGCCTCCTTCGCTGGTCCCTGCATCCTACAATGACACCTACTTCTTCCGTTCTTAGGGCTTGTTTGACAAACCGAATTACGGCTTCTACTTATTCTGACGCGGATACAATAGCTACAGTAGCATAATTCGCGAAAAGTTAGATTTTTGCAGCTTATGGATTCTAGTCAAGAATAAAATCTTGCTACAATACGTTTTCCGAAGAAACTGTGCAACTCGGGCTCTTAATTTTTTTTTTGTCTTTGTTGAGTTTTTTGTTACTGATAGCGAAATATATGATAGCTCAAGATGCAAAATTATAAGTCATGTTTCATGTTTTATTAGCGATACAACAATTCATAACAAAATTTATGATATTTTTTTAAGAAGATAAATAAAACAAGTTGATTCCGTGCTCATCTGCGTCCTCGATTTGATTCGTGCTCATCTGCCAGCTGGGGCCCGCCGGTACGCAGCAGGAATGAGACTCCACGGCCACAAAAGGTCTCACCCGTCAGAGGCTTCAATGGCCTTCCACGTGGACCCGACCTTATCTTCTTGTCTCTGTTCTCTCTTCACACGCGGCAATGGCGGCCGGTGACCGCCGGTGACGGATGGCTGAGCAGCGGCGAGCCGGCGACAGCTGCTCCTCCCGGCGATGGGCGTCGGTGGAGGATCGATTTTGAAATGCGACGGCTGGTCGATTTGATTGGGTGCTTATGCCTGATATGATGGCCGCCTGGATGGAGTCTTGCCCCGGTAGCAGCGAAGCTTCATTTCGATTGCTTTGATCCTGTGGACGGCATTTCTTGAAACAAAAAGGTCAGATTGGATGTTTCTTTCCTGCGGTTTCCTCCCATTTTCCTGTGATGCAATCATTCACTCCAAAGCAGATTCACTAAGTGACAAACAGTACTAACGCGGCATTTAGGAAATGGAACATATTTGCCCCTAGTTTCCCTTTGTGAAATACTACATCCTCAAAATTATTGCAGTGTGAGTGGATTCCTCCAGCACCCTGACCCTGAGCCTGAGGAGAGGGCGGCGCCGGTGACTGCAAAGCCCAGTGCCTCCTTTGATCATGCCCACCGAAGTGCAGGAACGCGGATAGCAGCACTGGTTCGAGGATTCTGCCATCTGGTGCAGCCACACTCTAAAGGTCAGAATCATTATCAAGTTCGAAACTTCACCGTACTCGTTTGTCAAACCAAGTGTTATAATATTGATTAGAAATATTCTGCCGAGCGCTTGAAACATCATCGCAATCATTTATTATCATAAAAAGAGTCTTGTGCTTAATTTGCAGTCTTTATGTATAACTCTTTAGTTGGATTTCAGGAAACTTCAGAGCAGAATCTCCTTTGGCTGATCTTTGCAGACTCGCAGCAAGTAACACCTGTGAGTTGTGACGTTGATCTTCTGTGAGTTGCAAAAACAATTAGAAATACGGTCAGTGTTTCTACAAAGTGTTGACTTCGTAAGAAGAGTCGCATTACAAGATCAATACACAGAGAAACCTTTGGCAAGTACTCCCCCCGTTTTTTATTTGTTGACGTCCGGACAGCTTTTGTAGTTCAAATTTGGTTTAGCATCAATGTCCGGACGTCATCATTTCAAAAACGGAGGTAGTACTTTTTATCAGGGGAAAAAAATTCATGGATCATATGATGAACTTACCATCCGATAGGACCTGAAATTTTTTCCTGTTGTTATTTTTCCACATATCTTGAAACAAACAAGTTGCAACCTTGCCTCACCCTAAGAATAGAAACGGGAAATTTCAGAAAGATGACACAATATACTCTGTTTTGATACCAGAATACAAGTTGTCAGTGAAAACAGCCTTTCGCAGCTGCACATTAACTAAAACGGTCAAGCTTCCAGAGTGAGCTTTAAAAGTTTTATATGTCCTTTTACAGGTTTCTAGGCTCTGTACAGTAAGGGAGATGGCCCAACTGGCTGTTTTAACAGCTCTGCAACGGGGAGGTAGCCTTGCAGTTGATGAAGCTAAATACTTGTTGGGCGTCTCTGACAAACTGGAATCAGCCAAAAAGCAACTCGTGAGCATGCAAGCCTTCCTCACGGATCTGGATGCCAAGATGCTGAGGGGTGGTGCCATGGCCAGGAACTTGGTCTCTGAGGTTCGGGAGGTTGCGCAAGATGTGGAAGACATCATTGACACTGCCACATCTTGAGGAGGCAAAGGGCCATTTCCAAATATGCTTCCTTCCTCAGCTATCTCTTTCAGCTTCACAAGATTGGGGCAAGGATAGATGCAACAACTGCAAGGATGAAAACTATCTTTGAGAACTTTGAGAGACACGACATTGTTGCTACTGCAATTTCAGAAGATCGGGATTGGGGCTTCATCACTGAGGATGACGCCATCCAACATTGGCGATCATCAGTCCACCCCGACCTCGGTAAGCAAGTTGAAGTGATTGGATTTGACTGCCAGATTGAACAAATCAAAGATGACTTGCTGGACAGAGAGAACAGGCACCTATCTGTTTTTCCATAGTTGGTCCTGGCGGGGCGGGCAAATCAACAATAGCAAGCAAAGTGTATGGTTTGGCTGCAGTTATTAGGCACTTTCAAGTCCGTTCTTGGATAACTGTGTCCCAGAGGTCTGTAGCACATGATCTGTTGAAGGAGATGGTTAAGCGGAGTATGGGGGTACGGCAAGCTAAAATGCTTGACAAGAAGGATCTGATTGAGGTGAAAAAGATTCTTCACGATTTCCTACAGAGGAGAAGGTTTTTGATAGTATTGGATGATATTTGGGGAGCATATGCTTGGGATAGTATCAGTGATATCTTCCCTGATACAAGAATGGCAGTAGGGTCATTCTGACCACTCGTAATGAGGTTGTTGCAAAGCACCCCTATGCAATGAAGAAAATCTACACGCCAAAGCTCTTGAATGACAAAGAAAGCAAGCAGTTGCTTCTTAGAACTGCCCTTCCAGAATACATTTTGGATGATAGTAGCAGAAAGCTTGCAGTTATGAACAGAAACTTTGATGATTTTAAGAAAGTGGGCAAAGATCTTGCAAAGAAATGCTGTGGCCTACCTCTTGCCCTTGTCGTCTTGGGGGGACACCTGTCAAAGAATCTTGATATTGCTGAGTGGAGGAGGTTAACAAGCAGTGTTGATGGGCACGCTTTGATCAATACCGACAGTGTTATTGGTGCCATATTGGATCTCAGTTACTACGACATGCCAAGTCACCTGAGGTCCTGTTTCTTGTACACCACAGCTTTCCCTGAAGACACCCATATTGACGCGCATCTTTTGTCAAATCTATGGGTTGCAGAGGGTTTCATCCCGCTTGTGAGAGGCCGCACTCGTGAGGAAGTTGCCATTAAGTACATCACCGAGCTGGCACAACGATGCATGATACAAGTGGCAAAACGGACACACTCTGGGATGATCTCTCTGATCAGGGTGCATGATGTCCTGCGTGACTGGGGCATTGGCCGAGCTCGAAGAGAAGGGTTTATCAAAGGTTGCCACAATGCAGAGGACATCAAGGCACACTACTCAGGGGAGATGATGCAGTGTTACCGTGTTGTTCTCCACGGTTTAATGGTAAGCGAATTTGGTAAATCCATGAGGAAGCTACGGACTCTGTTAGACTTCACTTTATCCTCTGTGAATAATAGAATAAAGGCATCCAATACACTCGGTAGTTTTCATCATCTGCGCGCGTGCTTTACTTGCAAGGGTCAGCCGAGAATGTTCATCTACCCAAGGAGATTGGTTGGATGAGATATTTGAGGTATATTGGATTGGGTGGCAGCTGCACTTACCACTTACCTTCTTCCATTGGGAATCTTCTAAATCTTGAGACATTGGACGCTTCAGGAGGAAAGTTATATGACATCCCAGGCTCACTGTGGAAAATCCCAACGCTGAGACAGGTGTATATCTTCTGGGTCAAATGCTGGTCAGTGCCGCGGATCAGTCCGCAGTCCAGTATACATGTGACAGTATGCTACTCGGCTGTTATCCGTGGTGCCCTTGTTTGTACAGCTGGTTATAAGAGGGTAATGGAAGCAACGAGACGACAATTATCTGAGGACAGGAAGCCCAACCTCTCATACTGCTTTGGGATGAAATATGTTGTTCCGTATCGATTTGACCAACTGGAGGTTGTGGGAAGGTGCAAGGGAGATAACCAGTTCTGCAATAACCTCACATCCTTCGGAGAGTGGGCAGATGTCTGTAGTGCGCTGAAAATTTGCTGCACCAATCTGCTCAGCAACGAACAGAAGCTACTGGAGCTCATGGGGATGAAGTTTCTTCGAGTGCTCGAGATAGGGGAGCGATCATACACAGGCTCAGTCATAAATTGCCCGCGTGGCAGCTTTCCTAGACTTTTACAATTGGTGCTCCACGATCTTGCAGTGGAGGACTGGAAAATTGAGGATGAATGCATGACCAGTCTCATGGAGCTAACGCTCTGCAAGTGCCCAAATCTGCATTTCCTTCCTGAGGGGCTGTCATTGCTCCCGGATCTCAAGAGGGTGGAGCTCATCGCCATGTCTACAAGTTGCTACCAGGAAAGTTCAGTTGCTAGGGAGCTGGATAACAAGGGCTGTGTGGTCTTTATTTCAACCAATGAGAAAGATTTCAAGCATTTGGATATGCCGTAAGTAAACTTCATTTCTTATTTTTTGCTAGAATAATCGTAGAACATACAAGTACCACTTGAGTTGTCATGTGCACCTTGATGCAGCCCCAGGTGACAGTTTCATTTTGCTACTTCTCTTTCTTGCAGGATCTCTGAATTTTATGGGGCGAACTCTGACGTTGTGTAGATCTGGTAATGATACTGGCGATAGGGCATGCTCCTAAAAAGGCCGATACTCTGGTCCGGCATTATGTATGTGTGCGCATGCACACACACAATTGTCATAATGTAGTCGACGTTGATCGTAGAGTGTATACAAAGACGACACTTGTCTCTGTAATTTACAAATCAGAGAAGCTTATGTGTGTATCGTGTGGTTACTTATGTGCATAAGGAACAATCATCCTCCTAGCAGAAAGATGTTGCGGATATCTATTAACTTGTGTACATTTTGCAACCTTGACACTTGTATTGGAGGAGTGCAGAATCTCACAGCCCTGAAGCAGCCTCCTCGCCCCATCCTTCGCAAAGCAGCTTGTTTTCCTTTGGGTAATGCTGTTAACGAAGTTATCAACTGGCAGATGAAGCAAATACGCTCAGTAAACAGTATGGGGCCGAACAAATGTGTAGGAACTTAGCTAACAAATGAAATTTTTTTAATATTCCTGTGTTTTCTATAATGTAAAAGATAAAACAAAAGTCTATTTTGTGGCCTGATGCATCTCATGCCGTCAATCCGTATATGTCTGATACATCTCATTCTGGAGCCAACGTGTTATTTTCTGATGAGAAGATTCGGCGAGGAGAAGTTCCATGGCCCAACTTGACCCAAGTGAATCCGATCGCTAAGTCAGCTCTCTAGCCTAACGAAACCCTGAAACCTTTTCACGCTCTTGCATGATTGCATCTGCATAATGATGGAGCATTGCAGATATGGATTCACCTTCGTCTTCCCACTAGATTCAGAGAAGCAGGCCAATAAGGAAAGGTGGTGGTATATGATCTCTTCACCACATGCCTGCCTGACTGGTTTAACCAGGCTGGAGTAGCTAGAGTGATCAAGTGTTTCTGTGCAGAATTGCCATTTGCAGAAATATTACCATTATATTTTTCTGGGAATATTAAACTGCAGAACTTGATTAGTCTGCATGATTTGGCACATGCTGATTATGGAAGTGAAGACCCAGAAACAAGTCCGTGAAATCCTAATGCTTTAAACCAATCCTACACATGTAAACAGAGCAAGCATCAGATATTGTAGCTTTGGTCAAACATTTCTATTTTGGACCATCAATTTCTTTAAAAACATCATAGCTTAACAACATAAGATTTATACTTTTAGATTCATAATGAAAAATACTTTTATAATATATAATTCACATATGTTAAATTGTATAGATCTCGAAAACTTGATGGTGAAAGATAGGAATGTTTGACTAAAGAAAGAACAGCAAGTAATTTGGAATGGATGGAGAATTGGTATAGTAATATAGTACAGGAACCTGAAAAATAGCAGGAGAGAGTACAAATACAGCACAAATCATACGAAACTATGAGGCTAAAAATAGTTCCATCTTGAATCTAAGACACACAGAAAAACTAATGCAAGGTAACATGCCTCCCATCGAGAAGTTTATAACTTGCTCCAACTCAATCTGGAAATCAAACATGGTGTCCACCGAACATGATCGTGGGGCTCTGCTGACAAAATGACCTTGCAGGATTGTACTATAGTAGAGATAAAAAGAAGCATATAAATCCCAATGACCAATAAATTCACTATATTTTATGAAAAATCTGTGCCTCAACATCGTGCACGACTGTTAATATTGAATACTTTCCACTGGACAAGGAGTAACGTTGTAAACCCTTTTCGTGACTGCTGTAATTTGCGATACACTATGAAAGCATATTCAGACTAAAGAAGTGCGACTTCACTTTTAATAGAACGCTTCTTCCTGTCCGTTCCAGTTTTCTGGTCTTGAATCTCACAAGTATACACAGAGGTATCAAGAACATGTCATGTGTTAAGTATACAATTAAGAACAGTGCAATAATCATACAATAATCAAAGAAACTGTTGCACAAAAGCATGAAGTTGAAAGATGCCAGGATCCTGTACATAGTTAAAATCAAATAAAGCCATTCCAAGACATATTTCCAGCGCTTCCTCGACCAGCGACGGTTACAACAACCAATCTGTTCTGTTGAAACCATGACGCTCTGCTTATCTTGAAACAAGAAGCTGATAACTTGTTCCATCTCAATCTTACAAAAACACATGACCTGACTGACAAAACGGTTTGCTTAATCTGAGACCATAGCTCCCACCACTATGAAAATGTATGCATTATTCTGTTAATAGTAATTGCTTCACGCATAACATTGATATTGTCAGATCGACAATGTTGTAACTTGGGACACCCTATTAGTTCCGTTTTTCTAAAAAAAAAAAACCTCCTAAGCCTGATAATGACAAGATTAAAAAAGTGTGACTCCATTTTCATTGAAAGCTTCCTCTTGGTACCTGTAGTTTTTAGCTCACCAATCTCAATAGTAGAGTATAGACATAGCTATGGTAGGGGGGGTATGCGGGACCTCCATAGGGCCTCAAATACCCCACAAGGTTTAACATTCCCATAAATCACATCTTGGATTCTCATCATTGGAATCTCCTCTTCTGAAAAACGTTGGTGATACTGATGATAAATCACGAAATCCCTAGACGACGTAACCATTCTTCCAAAATACGAAGGTCTATTTTGATCCATAAGATCAAATGGATGCTCACCATATCTGGAGGCATGCTTCTGCATGAACCTTCTCAAGAAGACTGAAACCTTGTACCAAAAGTCAATGTCAAAGTTTTCTTTCAGAAACAGGCAGTGACGTTTGCACGAACGAGGTTACCATTCACCATCCTGGCTATTTCCAATGCCAAGTATGTTAGCCTCGGATGCATTTTGGTGTCTGTGCTTCCAAATGCAAGTGTCTTGAAGAAATACCAGTACGCCTCATAGGACAAATAGTTCAGAGTAAGAGCCTGCACAGTTCGAAGCTTGGTGATCTTGTCGGACTGGCTTGTGACTATTGTTTTACTACCACTTGGCATACACCGTTTAGAAGCAGAATACAACTTATTCCATACTTCTTCACTGAGATCCCCAGCTGAGTCAACAACGATGAGCATTCTCCCATCTTTGTTTGGGTCGAACATACAGTGTTGATATTTCAATGCATCTCCTGTAAAACTAGCAAGCTTATCATCTGTACAATCTTGATCACACAGGGACCAAACTTCTGAGAATTGATCACGAACTCTTTCATCCTTGCAAATATGAGCAACAAGGGTACTCTTGCCAACTTTTCTGGGACCAAAAATAGGCAGGACCTCCAATTCTTCGGCACCATGAGGTTGTGTGCGCAACAGGAAGTTGATGGCAAGTTCAATTTCAGTCTGGCGTCCAAACATGCAGTTTTCCAACAGGATATGCATGCTATAAGGTTGACGGTACAGGCAAGGGTAGCTCGTCAAGTACACAACCAACTATTTCACATCAATGATCATGGAGCTCAAATCATCATTTGCCTTTTCTAGTTATTCCTTAATCTGTGTGTTCCTACTGGATCAGAGAATTGACTTTGGATAGAGAGTAGCCCATGACCTGATCTTTGGTGTCCTCCTCATCGAGGGATTGGCACCTGAAAATGTCGAGCATATAATAGCAGGATTTACCCCTCTTCCGAATGGTCAGTAGCCATTTGCCCTCCTTCCCAATGGCTTCTAATTTTTACCCTCCTTCCAGATTTTTGGTTTAAGATTTGCCCTCTAGCTATTTTTATGCCTGTTCTGCCCCTCCTTTCTTCTTCGTCCTCCCGCCGGCGACCACCACGCCATGGCCGCCACTACATCCTGCCCGCGCGTGAGCCGCGCCGCCGCCCTCGCCGCGCCTGTGCGCGCGCCGCAGCCGCTAGCTGAGCCGCCTTCCCTCCCCTCCTCTTTTTCCTCCCGCCGGCAACCACCGCGCCATGGGCGCCACCTCCCGCCCGACGAGGTCGCCGCCTATGCGCCATGGCCGAGCTAGCCGGAGCTCGCACGGCTATGGACGGCAGAATGCGGTCCGCAATGGATTTGTCAATCTAGCAGGCTAGCAGGGAGCCAACGCGAGTTGCTTTGGATCGATCTCATGTCCAAGCGGCGAGAGCATGTAGGAGCGAAATAGGTACTGAACTCCTCTTGCACGGCCTGAGAAGCAGCGACGGACGGCGAGCCCATGCGCGGAGGTCACCTTGGGGAGCGAGGACGGCGCGCGGCGGGCATGGGGAGCAAGGACAGCGGTGAGGTCGCCATGGTTGGCGAGGCGGGCTATTCCGCATTTACCCCTCTTCCCAATGGTGCGGGCAGGACACGGCGGCGGCCATGGCGGCGTGGTGGTCGCCGGTGGGAGGAAGAAGAAGAAGGGAGGGGCAGAATCGGCATAAAAATGGCTAGAGGGCAAATCCTTGATAAAAAATTTGGAAGGAGGGTAAAAATTAGAAGTCATTGGGAAGGAGGGCAAACGGCTACTGACCATTGGGAAGAGGGGTAAATCCTGAATAGGCCCCTGTGCGTGGCGTCTCTCATCATGTAGCATGGCTTGGTTCGTGATGCGCCGCCCCATGGCCTCGTTGACAATGACCTATGCTCGGAGCAGGAGACGATTCTCCACGTCCAGCGCTGTCGGTTTGGAGATTTTGTTGATGAAGAAGTTTATGGATCTGGTGGTCATCTCAGCCAGGAAAGCAGAAAGGAGAATCTCCATCTGGTTACTGTCTCCTCAGGAAAGTGTTATGTAAGGTGGAGAAGAGAATAGGCAGGATGAGAGATCATGCACGGATTTATAAAAAATTCCAAAAAGGTAACTCGTTCAAAGTTCAAGCCATGTAAAAGGTGTCCGATCAGTAGTCCATGTGTCCATGCACGTGGTTCATTATGATCGGTGGGATTGACTATTTCTCTTCCTCGATGTCAATAACAGCTACCGGTACACCATCTGTTTCCCTTCTCTGCAAAGCCCCACCCCCAACCTACTATTTCATCCGTTCCATAATCACCATTGCTGTCATGGTCAAATTAAGAAGAAACTTCATCAAATACCATATCAGCAGAGTGTTTGCTAGTTTCTAACATTCAACAACACGCGCGAGGCTTGTTCAAAAAAGAAAGACAAGACCACACACCAATTTTCTGATCAAATTACACCACGCCGTCTTATTAGACACCTTCGAGTCATTTTCAATGCACATTTTGGACAGCAAATTGACCCTGCACATGGGCCAAAGTTGCTGTCGAAAACAGTCATGTAAAAGTCACTGGAGGCGTCTGTAAATTAAACAAGATGCAAAATATTGCCCCAAAGAAAAAATGCACGATCAATTACACTACAAGAAGAATTGCGGTGAAAATGCAAAGTACTGCTTCAGACTGGACTTCAAGACCATGGGCAAACAAACAAGATGCATGATTTTTGAGGGAACAAGATGCATGATGAACAGTTGAACAGAACAGAGGTTTAGAGTTCCGAGTACCGAAACCTGGAGTTGTGATGCGAGGCCGGTTCTTGCGGGAGACAGGCGACGTCGAGCGGAGCCAGGCTCGTATTCGGCTCCTCCCGGACCGCGAAGGCCAACGGCGGTGGTT
Source organism: Eragrostis nindensis (assembly GCA_012490785.1). Lineage (NCBI taxonomy): Eukaryota > Viridiplantae > Streptophyta > Magnoliopsida > Poales > Poaceae > Eragrostis > Eragrostis nindensis. The sequence goes on along the minus strand of JAAXCT010000654.1, from coordinate 372,224 downwards.
CCGGTGGCCGGATCCCTCGCCGTCTCTGGCCACTGCGCTCTCTGCGCGCCGGCAGCCGCAGCACGCGCGCGAGGACGGAAGGCACAGATGTGCGCATCAGTTTTCGGGAGGGAGCGCTAGGTGCGAGGTGGTGGGGCTAGTGGAGGTCGCCTGCAGCGGCACCGACATCGCCGTGGGTCATGCCGCCGGCCGAAACTATTTACAAATGACCCCCTGAAATCGCGATCCAAATATTTCCAGATAGATACCTGTACTTGATAGGAATTAGGAAAAGCAGTTTTGGTTCTGGTCTCTGGATCTCTCTCTAACTCGCCGCCGGCTTTTGCTCCGGCAGTTACGCCGCCGTCCGCCGGCGCCTTCCGTCTGGGCCGGAAGAACACACCAATCGCCCCGTTCAGATCTGAGCACCGACACCCCAATCCTCTGCTTTAATTCCATCGCAAAAAAAAAAAAAATCCTCTGCTTTAATTTATACAAAAGAAAAGGCAGGGGATGAGCAGCGAGCAGCCACCGCGGGACTGCGCCGTCCATCTCACCGGCAGCGGGACTGCGCCTGATCTCACCATTCTGCAGGCTTACAATCGATGCATGTGAACCAAGCGCTATGACAGTACGGCGCATCGTGAAAAATCTGGCGAATATACAAATATGATTCTGAACGGAGCAGCACCGTCAACCTCTGCATCAGGCCGATTGTGCCAACAAACGAGGCCAGGATCGTAGAACAGCAGGAGACTTTCACGACCAAACATGCACACAGCATCTCCATCAGTCCATTCTTCTGGCAGTATTTTTCGCTGCATTCTTCTACCTCAGTTGAGTTTTTAATACAAGCAAAGGGTTTTTCGAAAGTCTGAATATACTAGGTGCAGCAACTGACAGCCTAATTCCTGCATCCAAACAGCGGGCATCTATTTGACTGTTCTTTAGCAGTTATTAAGTTATCAAACTGACAAATGGAGCAAACGAATTCATTCTATCTCACAAAAAATCCCTGTTTCAAAATCATGCATTATTGTGTTACAATTGTGACATCATAAGGATTCCACCGGACAGGGTAGTAGCACATGTCCACAACGTAGTAGTAACTTTGTATAATCTTATGATGACTAATGTTGTACCTGTGACACCCTATGAAAACATGCTCATGTATCCTCCCAAATAAGCCTCATAATGATAAAATCAACTAAATGTGTCTCAATTTTTCATAGATCGCTTCCTCTTGACAGCTGTAGATTTCTGCTCTTGAATCTCACAAGTATAGACATAGCTGTAGTAAGGCGGTAGCCGAGATCTCCATGCTAGGACCTCGAATTTCCCATGACACTTAATGCTTCCATACATCATCAGGTCTTTGATCATTATCTTTGGAACCTCGGCTTCTGGAGAGCATTCATACTGACGATAAACCACCAAATGTTCAGAAGGCGTCGTCAGTCTCCTAAGATGTGCTATTCTGTATTGGTCCACAAGATCAAATGGATGTTCACCAAATCTCAAGACATGCTTTGGGACGAGCCTCCTCAACAATACAAGAACCTTGCTCCAGAAGTGGATTTCGAAGTGGTCTCTTAGCAAATAGGCGGTGCCAACTGCACTAAGGAAGCTCCCATTCAGCACCTTCGCTATCTCCATGGCCAAGTATACAAACCTCGGGTGCATTCCTGGATTAATGCTCCCAAACGTAAGCGTCTTGAACAAATACCAGTATGCTTCATGGGAAAGAAATTTCAGTGTTACTGCCTGCGTTGTTCCAAAATTTTTTATCTTGTTAGACCGGCTCGTGACTATGATTTTACTACAGCTTGGCACACACCGTTTAGAACCAGAATACAACATATTCCATGCATCTTCATTGAGATCCCATACTAACTCAACAACAAACAGCACCCCCTTGTCTTTGTTTGAGTTTGACAGCGGATTTTGATGTTTCATTGCACATCCCTCCATTAAAGTAACCAGCTCATCATCTGCAAAATCATGGTCATGCAAGATGATGACTTCTGAGAAGTGACCAAGGACCCTTTCATCCTTACAAACATGGGCGACAAGGGTGCTCTTGCCGACTTTGCCAGGACCGATGATTGGCAGGACCTCCAAGTTTTCCGCACCATGAGGTTGTGTCTGCAACAGGAAGTTGATGATGCGTTCTGCTTCCATCTGGCGGCCAAACATGCAATTGTCCAACAGGAGATGCATGCTATAAGGTTGGCGGTACATGCGAGGGCAGCTTGTCAAGAACACAACCAATTCTTTCACATCAATGATCATGGAGCTCAGATAATCAAGTGACTTTTCCATTTGTTCAAAAACATGTGTGTTCCTACTGGAGGAACAGAAGCCTTTCAGAGAATTTATTTTTGACAGAGAAGAAGAATGATTCAAGACCTTGTTTTTGGCATCGTCCTCGTTGTGAGCTTGGTACCTGAAAGTGTCAAGAGTGTAATAGCCCCGATATATGGCTTCTCTCAGCATGTCCAGTTGGAGGAGCATGGCAGGGTTTGTGACATGCCGCCCCATCGCCTCGTCAGCTATAACCTGCGCCCTGAGGAGAGCTCTTTGCAGGTTGTCCTCCACATCCAGCGCCGTCGGCTTGGAGATTTTGCTGATGAAGAAATTTATGGATTTAGTGGTCAGCTCACCAAGGATTGCAGAAAGGAGAAAGTCCATTTAGAACTCTATCCTTAGGAATCAGCTGGTGCAGGTGAGAGTGAACAGATCAATGTAAGGGAAAATGGGATGTCTCTAAAATCTGAACAACGAAGGATGTGTTAAGAACTTAGAGAACAAGGCATGGAAAGGTGGTTCCAGTCCAAAAGTCATGCACGTGCTGTTCCATGTTCTGATTTGACTTTTTTTTTTTGGGTCTTCTTCGTTGTCAACATATACTAGGAGTGCCAGCTAAGAACAGGTGCAGTTCTTGACTTTTCACCTGACAAGAAGCACACGCTTCTCCTCTCTTCTCCACATTACCTGTGCTTGTGAGGAGTTCAGTCAGCAATATGGAGATGCTGCTGTCTGCTGGATGGCAAGCATCCAAAACTTGGTATATGCATTATTCTTTCTTCTCTGATTTTTCTTCTTGCATTCCCAGGGGGCACTCGGGCATTAATCCCTGAAAGATATCTTGTACAGTTAAAATGGCAGCTACGAGTAGTACTCTATCATAGCACAATAAAAACTAATAAAACACTGGAAAATTTGTTGACTGAAATGATACTTTTGAATTTTAACAGCCATGCATGTATGCTAATTAAATGTTCGAAGTGGACCATATCGGCAAAATCTCTATTTCTCCACTAAAGCTTTAATACTCAACAGTGAATGCTAAGCTTAGTCAAAGAAAAACGAAGACCGTGCACCCCTTGGAAACAAGATATTCTACATTATGCATTTCCTCTCAGCCGTTTAACTGATCCATTACACCATCTTGTAACAGCCAAATTTACGCATGGAGACAACCATTTCTGCAATCAACAGTGACCTTCCCACTAGATCCCTATAATAGATACTTGAAGCCAGGATCCTCAAATTAAGGAGTAGGGAAAAGCATGGGAATTTTGAACATACTAACTAAACAATTAGGACTAACTAGCGACAGTCATTTGTTCTAGAGGGAAGATGCAAAACAAGCAGGTACACTGCATCTAGTAGACAACTAAGATTCCCAGGCAATTCCGTCATATTTCCATGTATTATAGCAACTGCGCGGATAGGACTTACTGTTAGTTTGTGACGGAAGCTTTATCCTAAGCAACAGATGCTCTTTGACACTAGTAACTTAAAAAAAAAATCAAGCATTCACCACTATGGCATTAGAAATGCATTGAAAATTTCATTTCTCAAGTTCATACTTCATTTTGGTGAAGACGGAGGAAATTGCAACGATGGGAAATCAGACGCATGACGACCCGAGATGAACGTGCGCATACATGAGTTGGTGACGTGACACGCCATCGCCTGGATGATCGCCTGACGTCCTTCAACATCGACAACAACAATTGGCCGGTTCCTTCGTCGTCGATTAATTAATAAACGGTGAACGTCCCGTCGCTCGTAGTTAGTTCCTTCAACAACAGACTTGCTCGACGTCCTAGCTTAGCCGAGCAGCGCCGTCGTCCTGGGACCTCATGCCCCCGCCCCGCGGATCGACAGCAGAAACATCGATCGATCCTCAATTCTGTTCTGCCACGCGCGAACGCGGATTCAGAATACTGTAGCTTCGGCCTGTGTCTTGGTTCGAATGAGAGCCGATCGATGCCATGTCGGATGCGCCGTGGCCGCGGGTGCCAGCGCTCTCGCCGTCACGGGCGCCTCACTCACCTCGACGGGCAGCCGTGGAACGCGGCCGCTGAGCCATGGCCGCGTGTCCACGGTGTGCCTAGCTCCGGCGCGCCATCCTCGAGGGCCTCACACTCTCCTCTTCCTCGCCGGCACCGCAGCAGGGCAGGGCAAAGCAGAGCAGCAGGGGTTGGTTTTGTGGCAGCTTTACACCTTCCGATTCCCCATATTGAGCGGATGAGATTAAGCAGCAGGGACCGCATTCAAACGCCCCGCGAAAACAAAACAAACCGACAGCTCTGCTTCTCCGTTTGTTACGGGTGGAACGCATGCTCTGCTCTGCTTGATTAGATTGGGTGCGCCTAAGGGTGATCTGCATAACTGCAAACAGATAGGTTTTCGCGAAACCCGGCAATATCAGTCTGGTCCGTAGCATCGATAGGACGGCTATCAGATTCAAAATTTCAATGAATTCGAAAATCTGAAAATTTCAAAAAGCGGTAAAACCGATTAGTAAACTGGAAAATAACGAGCGTAAACCAAAAGGTTTTCCTGCAAAAGGTGAAGTTGTGTCAAAAAAAAAACTAACAGTTTGCTTTTAAATTTCGTCAAAATTTGTTTTCGAACATTTGATCGGTTTACCAACCGATTTTACATGTTTTCGCAAAACCGGCTGGGCCTGTAGTGACGGTTTAAACAAAATTTGAAACCTTGGTGCTCATGACTGATGGCTGCTCGGAGCATGGCACTGGTTGCATCGAAGCTTCATTTTAGTTGCCTCGATGCGCTGGGAATCTTTTAAACAAAAGGTTAGATTGGATCTTACTTTCCCCGCGGTTTCTTTCATATTTTAACGCAAAAAAAATTGAGAAATTCCTTGGTGGCCATAAAAAAAACTTGTGGTTCCTTATCGATCATAAAAACTTTTCAAGTTCCCTAATGGCCATCGTGTTCAACTTCTTTTCCTTATTGCCCACGATGTTAAAGCTAGAGAAGAAAAGTCACTTTTGCCCCTTGCAGCATTTTTGTGCCTAACGCTTCTTATTAATCTTGGAATTGAGTTAATATGTAAGATGTAAATCTACACAATATGAGTATGTACTTTTCAAGTTTTTAGGAGGAATAATATGTTTACTATTATGAAAAAAATACATATTATTGCTTTTGAAAATTCCAAAAATGAATACTAATGGTGTCCAGATTTGCAAACTGGTCTCAAGAAAAAAAAGAAGAAGAAGAAAGAAATGCTAGCCACTGGTCTCAAAAAAAATGCTAGCCACTGGTCTCAAAAACAAAGAAAGAAAGAAAGAAATGCTAGCCACAAAAATGCTGCCAGGACAAAAATGACTTTTGTCCTCCAATTTTAATAATATGATGGCCAATAAAGAAAAGAAAATTGAACTCAATTGCCACTAGAAAAGTTCAAATTTTAGATGGCCAATAATGAAAAGAAGTTTTTCTGATGGGAATTCTCCTCTCAAAAATAACCATGTGATGCAATCATTCAGTAGTAAGGCAAATACATTTAAAAAAAAATACCAAGGGAAATATCATTTTCACCCCTAGAAAGTGTATCAAGACGGCCCAAAGGCAACACAGGTTCCACTTTTCTGAAATAGATCCTCAAAATAGGTGCAAAATAATGTATGTCTGTTGGGGTTGCACTAATTCCTGCATCCAAACGGCTGCATCTATTTAACTATTCTTTAGCAGTTATTAAAGTAAGTTATCAAACAGACAAATGGAGCAAACGAATTCATTCTATCTCACAAAAATTCTGTGTTTCAAAATCATGCATTATTGTGCTATAATTGTGAGCTTGTGACATCAACAGGCTTCCACCGGACAAGGTAGTAGCACATGTCCACAACATAGTAGTAACTTTGTATAACCCTATGATGACAAATGCCGTACCTGTGACACCCTATCAAAACATGTTCATGTATTCTCCCAAATAAGCCTCAAAATGATAAAATCAACTAAGTGTGACTCCAATTTTTCATAGATCGCTTCCTCTTGACTGCTGTAGACTTCTGCTCTTGAATCTCACAAGTATAGACATAGCTGTAGTAAGGTGGTAGCCGAGATCTCCATGCTAGGACTTCGAATTTTCCATGACACATAATGCTTCCATAAATCAGGTCTTCCAACATTATCTTCGGAACCTCTGCTTCTGGAGAGCATTCATACTGACGATAAACGACAAAATATTCAGAAGGTGTCGCCATTCTCCTATGCTGTGCTATTCTGTTTTGGTCCACAAGATCAAATGGATGTTCACCAAATCTCAAGACATGCTTTTGGATCAGCCTCCTCAAAAATGCGAGAACCTTGCTCCAAAAGTGGATTCCAAAGTTGTCTCTAAGCAAATAGGCAGTGCCAACTGCACAAAGGAAACTCCCATTCAGCACCTTCGCTATCTCCATGGCCAAGTATACAAGCCTCGAGTCACTTTCTGGATTAATGCTCCCAAACGTAAGCGTCTTGAAGAAATACCAATATGCTTCATGGGACAGATATTTCAGTGTTACTGCTTGCGTAGTTCCAAGATTTTTTATCTTGTCAGACCGGCTCGTGACTATGATTTTACTAAAGCTTGGCACACACAGTTTAGAAGCAGAATAGAACATACTCCATGCATCTTCATTCAGATCTCCAACTAACTCAACAACAAACAGCACCCTCCTGTATTTGTTTGGGTTTGATAGCTGATTTTGATGTTTCATTGCCAATCCTTCTATTAAAGTAGCAAGCTCATCATCTGCAAAATCATGGTCATGCAAGACAATGACTTCTGAGAAGTGACCAAGGACCCTTTCATCCTTACAAACATGGGCGACAAGGGTGCTCTTGCCGACTTTGCCAGGACCGATGATTGGTAGGACCTCCAAGTTTTCGGCACCATGAGGTTGTGTCTGCAATAGGAAGTTGATGATGCGTTCTGCTTCCATATGGCGGTCAAACAAGCAGTTGTCCAGCAGGAGATGCATGCTATAAGGCTGGCGGTACATGCGAGGGTAGCTCGTCAAGAACACAACCAATTCTTTCACATCAATGATCATGGAGCTCAGATAATCAAGTGACTTTTCCATTTGTTCAAAAACACGTGTGTTCCTACTGGAGGAACAGAAGCCTTTCAGAGAATTTATTTTGGACAGAGAAGAAGAAAGATTCAAGACCTTGTTTTTGGCATCGTCCTCCTTGTGAGCTCGGTACCTGAAAGTGTCAAGCGTGTAATAGCCCCGATATGTGGCTTCTCTCAGCATGTCCAGTTGGAGGAGCATGGCATGGTTTGTGACACGCCGCCCCATGGCCTCGTCAGCTATAACCTGCGCCCGGACGAGGGCTCTTTGCAGGTTGTCCTCCACATCCAGCGCGTTTGGCTTGGAGATTTTGCTGATGAAGAAATTTATGGATTTAGTGGTCAGCTCACCAAGGATTGCAGAAAGGATTAAGTCCATTTGGAACTCTGTCCTTAGGAATCAGCGGGCAGAGGTGAGAGTGAACAGATCAGTACAAGGGAATGGGAAATCTCTAAAATCTGAACGGAGAACGTGTTAAGAACTCAGAGAAGAGACTTAGAGAGATTACTAGTTCAAGGCATGGAAAAGTGGTTCCAGTCCAAAAGTCATGCACGTGGTGTTCCATGTTTTACCATTGGGAGTCCAGTCCAGTCCGTCTGCGTTTCTGATTCGACCTTTTTCTTTTTTGTCTTCTCCGTTGTCGTCATATTCTAGAAGTACCAGCTAAGAATAGGTGCAGCTCTTGACTTTTCACCTGACAAGAAGCACACGCTACTCCCTCTTCTGCATTGCATTACCTGCCTGCTTGTGAGGAGTTCAGACAGCAATATGGAGATGCTGCTGTCTGCTGGATGGCAATCCCAGCGGGCACTCGGGCATTAATCCTGAAAGCTATGTTCTTCTCTAGTTTTTCTTCTTGCATTCCCAGCGGGCACTCGGGCATTAATCCCTGAAAGCTATGTTGTACAGTTAAAATGGCAGCTAGTAGTACTCTATTATGCACAATAAAACTAATAAAACACTGTTGACTGAAATGATAATTTTGAATTTTAACAGTCATGTATGCTAACTAAATGTTAGAAGTGGACCATATCGGCGAAATCTCTAGTTCTCCACTAATGTTTTAATGCTAAACAATGCATGTTAAGCTTAGTCAAAGAAAAACGAAGACCATGCGCACCCTGGAAACAAGAGATTCTACATTATGAAGTTCCTCTCAGCCGTTTAACTGATCCGTTACACCATCTTGTAATAGCCGAATTTAATCATGGAAACAACCATTTCTGCAATCAACAGTGACCTTCGTTCCCACTAGATCCCTATGATAGATACTTGAAGCCAGTATCCTCAAAGGAGTAGGGAAATGCATGAGTACTAACTAAACAATTAGGATCAACCACAGTCGTTTGTTCTAGAGGGAAGATGCAAAACAAGCAGGTACACTGCATAGATAGACTCGTAGACAACAAAGATTCCCAAGCAACTGCGTCAAATTTCCATGTATTCTAGATAGAATTTATTGCTAGCTTGTGACGGATGCTTGATCCTGTACAACATATGCTCTTTGACACTAACTTATATATATATAAGAAAAATCAAGCAATCACCACTATGGCATTAGAAATGCATTGAATTTTTCATTTTTCAAGTTTCATACTTAAATACGGTGAAAGAGGAGGAAATTGCAACGATGAGACACCAGATGCGTGACGACCTGCCCGAGATGAATGCGCGCGCATAGATGATGAGTTGGGAGTGGGGATGAGAACCTGCAAGTTGGATGCGCCGCCGGTCGGTTCTCGCCGGGCAACGACGTGCGGATCCCACCGCGGCCGCGCGCGACCTCCCGGACCGCGGCAGCCGACGGCGGCGGTCGCTGTGGCTGGATCCCCCGTTCCGTCTCGGGCAGGCAGCGACGCCATGACCCGCTCGCGAGGACAGAGGCAGCGGCTGGAAGCGCCAACTTCACGGAGGCGAGGGAGTCGCGGCGGGGCAACCTCGTCGGGAGCCATTCCCCCGGGGAGAGCATCTATTTGCACATTGGCCCCTGGCTAGGATCGCGATAATTAACAGCGATCCAAAACTTATGCAAAAGAAAAAAAAACACTTTTCGCCCGCGAAATAAACCAAGTGAGCAGAGCCGCAAGCTGGCAAGCGCGGCGTGACGTCTCGTCTCTGCTTACGTTCAACGTTCGTTGCGGGTGCAAGACATCCCCTCTGCTTCCGTTCGCGATTTGCGTACTGGACTGGACACGCGCTCCCTTTCTCGTTTATTCTCCGGCCATGGCCGCCGAGGCGCCGATCAGATGCTTCATGGATGTTTGAAGTGTAGGAGTAGTTGGTAACGTGACGCACCATCCCCTGGATGATCGCCTATCGTTCCAACATCCACAACAATATTGACAGGTTCCTTCGATAGCTGTGAACATCCTGTCATTCGTAGTGCCTACTGCCTAGGACATCGCTGAAGGTCGCGGACACCTTAGGCGGGCCAAACCTGCACGTGCCAGTCCAGGTCGCGTTCCAGAACACTGACAACGAGTTGCAGTCGTCTCTGGCAGTTTGTCGGGTAAGCCACAGTGCCCTGAAACTAGCTTGTCCTGGTCCTCACTCACTTCTGGCATGAGCTAGCATCCGTATGGCAGAAAGCGACTCACCCCTCATCTTCCCCATCGTTTCACGCACGGAAATGGACGCATATCCAATGATTTTTATTTCCTTTTCTTCTGTGAATTAGTATACTCCATCCGTTCTCAAAAAAAGTTTAAAAAATATCAAATATTTTGTTATGATTTGTTTTATCACTAGAGAAATTTGAAACATGACTTATAATTTTGGTTATTTGAGCTAATATTTTGAATAAGACGAACGGTCAAACGTAACTCAAAAGTCGACATCAATTTAAGAACGGAGAGAGTACTAGTGGATTGTTCAGTATAGTAGTGTACTGTTGGTTTGTCCCGGATAATCACTGCAGAGATTTTTTTTTTCTTCAATGATTCCAGTGTGGAATTTAGGATTATATCATGGCGGGGTAAAAGTAACTAGATGACAGTGGTGTTTCTAAATTCCGTTTATGTACTGAATGTGTGGCTCCGTACCTGCTGAAATCAGACTAAATAATAATGGACAGGAAATGACTCAGATTAAAAAAAAAAGCTTACGTAGAAACTGAAACTGCATTGCGAAAATTCTGTAAGACACAAACTCCACTCGATAAATATAAGAAAAAAAAAGTAATTCAAAAGCATGTTTGCAACACAAAAATAAGTGAATATTACCCCCACCCTCATACATCTATGCACAACATTTAGTTATCTCGTATGAGTATGCAATCAGCCTCATTTTGTTAACTTCAGCTGACTCCTTGATTACTCGCCGAGCGCAAAGGCAGTAGCATCAAAGCTGTCAGAGAGGCCGGTGCCGGTCTTGAAGGTAACCTTCTCCGGCGTCGCGTCCGCAATGTAAACTTCGACAACGCTGAGCCAGAGCATTAGCTCCTTGGTCTTGACCCCAGTGATCTTCCTCATCTTTCCCTTCTCGACGAAGGCTGTCACCTCGGCGGCGTAAGACACGGTCTGCTTGATCTTCTTGAAGGTATGCTCAACCTTCTTCTTCCCCTGCACCAACCACATGAACCCTGTTGCACGGTTGTACCCGAACTCCTGGATGTCCTCGAGGGGCAGCAAGCCCTTGGGGAGACCGATCTCTTCCAGCAGCTCAATCGTTTTCTTGCTGCAGATGGCGTCTCCCTTGACGACCTCTGCGCCGGTGCGGTGACTCTCAATCTGGGACGCCATTGAGCTGCAATTCTCTCTAGGTCGTTTCACCCTGTGAGCCTCTGTTGTGCGCGGATGAGCTGAGCTTGTTGTGATGAAATATGAGATTTGGGAGTTGTTTATATAGAAGTCTGGAGGCTTTGTCAAGTGTCGATCAATCTTGACCCTGCTAGTACAGTTGCACAGGTAGCCATATCTGACCCCAAACATTTACATGCATATTTCTGAAGCACAAAGTCGCGGACCAAGTCAAGAGAGCACAACTGTTTGTACCAGTTCAGACAAATGACACAATACAGTCTTCAGGTCGTTGTCAGTGGAGCAAAAAAACAGTTAGCACACCACAACTGAACTATATATCAACTTTATAACTGGGCAGCCAGAGATGACCGATCTGCATGCTCAACATAATTCCAGCAGGTGGCTCCACCACCAGTCCTCTGAAAGCAAGTCAAAACTTTCAGACTTCATCGTGCTATCTATACTAACAGAGGGGCAAGTTTCGGTTCTTCCCGCGTTAATTAAGAACTGTCAGTATGTTTATTGTTTTCTTTCACCAAAAGAGAAAAAAAAAAACAAGAAGAGCTGTGAGTATGGAAATATCAGTACAAGACTAATGGGTGCACCACTACAAGGTCAGGTCAACTATTGTTTATACTTCAGAAAAAAAAAAGCAGAGGCATCCAAGGCTGACATATTCTACGAGTGCGAAACATGAATTCAAATCCGGCCACAAGACAATAGCCTCTTCAGTTGTACTATAGTACTAGTTTGTACTGTGCAGTGTGCAAACAAAAACTGAAACTCAGCCTTTACGTGTGCCACATGCGACGTGACTAATTCGCAGAGGCTATTGTCTTTACGTGCCCTAAACATCGCATGGCACATCTGAGTTCACAATGTGCAAAAGCACAAAAGTTACAATCTGTTCCCTGTTTATGAACTTGTGCGTGTGGCCTGCGGCCGCTTCAGAGTGACTGCAGAGTTGAAACTCGGTTTACCTGTACGTACCGGCTGGTCCGGCTCTGAACCCAAGCAACTGACAGCCCAATTCCTGCATCCAAACAGCGGAATCTATTTGACTGTTCTTTAGCAATTATTAACAGTAAGTTATCAAACTGACAAATGGAGCAAACGAATTCATTCTATCTCACAAAAAAAAAATCTGTGTTTCAGAATCATGCATTATTGTGTTATACATGTGACATCACAAGACTTCCACCGGACAGGGTAGTAGCACATGTCCACAACGTAGTAGTAACTTTGTATAACCCTATGATGACCAAAGTTGTACCTGTGAGCTGTGACACCCTATGAAAACACGTTCATGTATCCTCCCAATAAGCGTCACGATGATAAAATCAACTAAGTGTGACTCCATTTTTCATAGAGCGCTTCCTCTTGGCAACTGTAGACTTCTGCTCTTGAATCTCACAAGTATAGACATAGCTGTAGTAAGGCGGTAGCGGAGATCTCCATGCTAGGACCTCGAATTTCCCATGACACTTAATGCTTCCATACATCAGGTCATCGATCATTATCTTCGGAACCTCGGCTTCAGGAGAGCATTCATAGTGACGATAAAAGACCAAACTTGAGAAGGGGTCGCCATTTTCCTAAGATGTGCTATTCTGTTTTGGTCCACAAGATCAGCATCGAGTCCATTTCTGGATTATTGCTCCCAAACGTAAGCGTCTTGAAGAAATACCAATATGCTTCAAGGGACAAATATTTCAGTGTTAGTGCTTGTGTTGTTCCAAGATTTTTGATCTTGTCAGACCTGCTCGTGACTATGATTTTACTACGGCTTGACACGCATCGTTTAGAATCAGAATACAACATATTCCATGCATCTTCATTGAGATCCCCAACTAACTCAACAACAAACAGCACCCCCTTGTCTTTGTTTTAGTTTGATAGCTGATTTTGATGTTTCATTGCACATCCTTCCATTAAAGTAACCAGCTCATCATCTGCAAAATCATGGTCATGCAAGATGATGACTTCTAAGTGGTGACCAAGGACCCTTTCATCCTTACAAACATGGGCGACAAGGGTGCTCTTGCCGACTTTGCCAGGACCGATGATTGGTAGGACCTCCAAGTTTTCGGCACCACGAGGTTGTGTCTGTAATAGGAAGTTGATGATGTTTTCTACTTCCATATGGCGGCCAAACAAGCAGTAGTCCAGCAGGAGATGCATGCTATAAGGCTGGCGGTACATGCGTGGGCAGCTCGTCAAGTACACAACCAATTCTTTCACATCAATGATCATGGAGCTCAGATAATCAAGTGACTTTTCCATTTGTTCAAAAACATGTCTGTTCCTACTGGAGGAACAGAAGCCTTTTAGAGAATTTATTTTTGGCAGAGAAGAAGAATGATTCAAGACCCTGTTTTTGGCATCATCCTCGTTGTGAGCTTGGTACCTGTAACGTCCCAAAATTTCAAAACAAACTAAAAGGAATAAAAATCACTCCAATTTTAAATTTTGCTTTATTCCTTTCCTCATCATCGAATTTTCAAGAAATAAAACTACACTAAAATAGTACAAACTTATTAGAATGTGAAATTTTCAAATATAAATTTTGTGCTCAAGTGCGTGCCTCCCTCTTCTTTATTTGCATATTCCTCTTGTGTTTGAAATGCCTCGAAATTTGATTTTCAAATTCGAAATCCCTTTGAATTGATTCCTGGAAAATGATCAAATCATTTTTCCCTTCCCTATCACCTTTGGACTGCTTCTTCTCTCGGCCCAGCTCCTCTTCCCTTCCCTGGCCCAGCCTGGCTCCCTCCTCTCCTTTTCCTCCAGTCCGTTCCTCTCCTTTCCTCCTCCCGGCCCAGTCCCTCTCCCTCCCCTCGGCCCAGCATCGCCTCGGCCTGGCTCAGCCCAGCCCGCGCGCATCCCCTTCTCCTTCCTCGCGCATCGCGCCGCCCGCCGCTGCGCACCGCGCCGACTGCCACGCCACTGGCCGTGCCGGGCTGAGTCCCGCGTCACCGCGCCGTGCCCCGCGCCGCCTTGAATGCCCACCTGCCCGAGCACCCACCGCCATGAATGGCGTTCCACTCAGCCGCGCCTACCCGATTCAATGCCGCGCCGAGCTGCGTCCTCCGCCGGCTGCCGCGCCACGCCAAAACCCGCGCCGCCTGCCGCGTCTCGCCGAGCTCCGCACAACTTTGAATGCTTGCCCGCTGTGCGCCCGCCGCCATGAATGGCGTCCGCTCAGACGCCTGCCCGATTTAATTCCCTGCCATGATGCCGCCCCCTCGGCACTCCCCTCTGCTCTGCCTATAAATAGGTGCGCCCGTTCCTCCTCTCTCTCGCCAAGCTCGTAGCTCCTTGCCCCAAGCACCGGGCAACTCCAATTGAAGCTTTTCCCCAATTCTTCCTCCTCAACACCGGCCGCCTCGATTCGCTGACGCGAGACCCTGCTCGCCTTCCTTCCTCGCGCAAGAGCTTCTCCGTGCACCCCCGCCTCGCTCGCATCCCTCAGCGCAGCTCAAGGAGCGTTGGAGCTCGTCCCTCGCCGAGCACCCCCGCCAAACTCCGCCCCTCGCCGTTGCCAAGCGCGTCCCGGCTCCGCGCGACGACGACGAGCCCCTAGGTGAACTCGCCGTCCCTTCCTCTCTCTCCCGAGCCTCTCCTCGTCGTATTTGGACCACCGGAGCGCCGGGATGGCTACTCCGGCGAGCTCCTCCCATGGCGCTGCCGTCCCCAACATCGCCGGCCGCCGCATCCCCCTCCCATCGCCCTTGACCGTCCATCTCGTTTCCAACGGCTCAGATTACTGGAAAACTCGTGGACCGGTGGACCGAGGCCCTCGCCCGGTCCACAGAAGCCATGGACTCGGTCCACGAGTTTTCCAGTACAAAAATAAATCTGAAAATCCCAGAAATTCCCAGATCCGACAGCTTTGCAGAAAAGCCCCTCGTTTTTATCTAAATTCTGTTTAGGTCATGTACTTTTTACCGAAACACCCCTATACTTTTCTCAAATTACATTTCAGCCCCCTTTTTTACTTAGAGGCCCCTAACCTTTTAATTACAGATAGGTCCTCATAATCTTTCTGTAATACAAATAAGCCCCTAGAACCTTTAAAACTTCACAACTCCTCAACCGTACCTCCGTTTTGAGCTATTCTTGCGCTCACGCGGTTGTGGAAACATGAAGTACCCCTTGGTACTACTTTTGGAGCTCCAAAATAGATTAAGAAGCTGACATACTCTAAGTTTCCCTCTCTACCAATAAGCTCTTTCGAACTATATCTATTCCAATGTTGCCACCAACCTTTATCAAGCCTTATCGTTCTATCCCTCTCTTCTTATGGTCTTTTATTGGAGTTTATTTGTGTTATTATTCATCGCTATTTAGTTTTCCATTGGTTCTTACTTGGAGTTTATTATTAAATCTTATTAGCTCTTTCAGATCTTTATTTTCTTTTACGATAGTTTATTTATACTATATGTTTTATGCGCTAGCTTACGTGGAATTCAAGGAAGATCGAGAAGACCCAAGATTCAGAGAAGACCCTGAAGAATCCAGGCACAAAGACGAATCGGAAGATACGAGCTTCGAAGAAGAACTCGAAGACATCGACTCTCCCAAAGAATCCAAGACTTTGAAACTTGAAGATTAGGATAGCGTTTATCAGGCAAGCGCTACTTATCCTTGATCATGATTGAACCTACTATTTTCGCAATGCACTTAGGCCTACGCTCGTATTGTGCATTAATTGTTATTTTACTGATTGTGTAGTTATGGTCCCACTTGCTTATCGATATTGATGCCACTTAGTTAGGCATGAATATTTGGATCCTTGTTTACCCATCACCTTGTTAACCCTAGGACGGTTCCATCATTTCTATGATGGTATGATTTACTTGCTACTAGAATTGCTTAGGACCCCGCAATATTTCTACATTGGTTTCTACATTGTCACACTTTACTCACATACTTACTTTTATAAATGTGTTAAAATGAGTTTGGTGGTGTGTGTGATATAATGTGGGTTGGGAATAGCAACAAGACTAGGGTGATGATGGTGGAGATGGGGATGATGGGATGGGTTGGATCCGAGGGCAAGGCCACTAGTAAATTGTTGATGGTGTGATAGTCCCCCAGTGTGGGAATTTGGTGCTTGCCCGGCCACATAAGGATCGGTTCTTGTGATTGTAAACATGATGATTTCGTACAACCACGGAACCTGTTTTGGGCAGGACTTACCCTACCGTCTTGGTACTCTTGCAATTTCCACCTGGAGGTTGGTTGGGGGCAATGAAAGCTCAGGAGAAGACGCGGGAAACGTACCCGTGGTCCGGCTTGCGAAACCCGCTGTTAGTTCACGGAAATGCCGCATGTCCTTGTATTTGTTACAGGATCCTGCCATTAGTTACAGAAGCACGACATACCCTGCTATCCATTACAGGTGTATTGTGCCATTTTGTGACCTTTCAAGTCACAAGCCCCTGAGTATAATTTCGTGGTGGGGTTGTGAGACTACGCGGAGAAGATGGACTAGGCGTTACGTACCCTCTTGCAAAGGGTGCGTAGCCCATGGGGAAAGATGTACAACCTCTGCAGAGTGTAAAATTCATCCGAATGGACGTTGTCACGGCATATGACACATCTATGTTATGAACTCGTACTGATTAGCCACCTTCGATATCCTTGACGTGTGAGTGGGATGTAGTCAACCCGTGTTTTCGGAAGTGTTGGCAAGTGTGCCGGGTCGGTATGTCTATTAAGGTCAGAAGGCCCAACTAAAACTTGGGAACTGGCGGGAATGTTAATACTCCCCCAGAGCCAAACAACTAAAAGATGAATAATGTTTTCCTTCTCTATAATTCCTTGGAATTCTTGTCTAAGCCATGCATAAAACTTGCTTTCTGCTAAAAACAAACCATGAAGCCTTACCTTGATAATGCCAAATATGCATGTATATACACCCTTCAGTAGTGTAGGGCTTGCGGAGTACCTTATGTAGTCACGTTTTTGCAATTGTTGGTTTAGAAGGAGAAGACTTCATAGAAGACGACGACGTTTGGGTTTTCGGTTCTGCTTCCCAAGTCTGCTTGTGGCTATGGGCCATGTTTTTCGCTGTCTGATTCACCATTAGTCGGCCGGATGGACTTAGATAGTTCTGAATCCTTGTCGTACCGCCACAAAAGGTTGTATGTCAGGTATTATACTTATTTACATATTCGAAGTATACTTTTGATTATCATATCTGTGTTCTTGTGCGTATCAGCTACTGATCCAGGGACTGATACAGGATGCAAAACAGATTCTAGAAATGGGGTCTGACAGTACCTGAAAGTGTCAAGAGTCTAATAGCCCCGATATATGGCTTCTCTCGGCATGTCCAGTTGGAGGAGCATGGCATGGTTTGTGACATGCCGCCCCATGGCCTTGTCAGCTATAACCTGTGCCTGGAGGAGAGCTCTTTGCAGGTTGTCCTCCACATCCAGCACCGTTGGCTTGGAGATTTTGCTGATGAACAAGTTTATGGATTTAGTGGTCAGCTCACCAAGGATTGCAGAAAGGAGAAAGTCCATTTGGAACTCTATCCTTAGGAATCAGCCGGAGGAGGTGAGGGTGAAAAGATCAGTACAAGGGAATGGGATGTCTCTAGAATCTGAACAACACAGAACGGGTTAAGAACTCAAAGAAGAGAGCTAGAGATTACTAGTTCAAAGCATGGAAAAGTGGTTCCAGTCCAAGTCATGCACGTATTGTTCCATGTTTTACCATTGGGAGTCCAGTCCGTCCGCGTTTCTGATTTTTCTAATTTGACTTTTTTTTTTGTCTTCTTCGTTGTCAACATATACTAGAAGTACCAGCTAAGAACAGGTGCAGCTCTTGACTTTCACCTGACAAGAAGCACACGCTATTCCCTCTTCTGCATCATTACCTGCTTGTGAGCAGTTCAGACAGCAACATGGCGGTCTGCCGGATCGCGAGCATCCAAAACTTGGTAGTATATGCATTATTCTTTCTTCTCTGATTTTTCTTCTTGCATTAATTCCCAGTGGGGACTCGAGCATTAATCCCTGAAAGCTATGTTGTATAGTTAAAATGGCTGCTACTATCATGCACAATAAAAACTAATAAAACACTGTTGATTGAAATGATACTTTTGAATTTTAACAGCCATGCCTGCATGCTAATTAAATGCTAGAAGTGGGCCATATCGGCAAAATGTCTACTAAAGCTTTAATACTCAACAATGCATGTTAAGCTTAGTCAAAGAAAAACAAAGACCATGCACCCCCTCTGGAGACAAGAGATTCTACATTATGAAGTTCCTCTCAGCCGTTTAAACTGATCCATCACACCATCTTGTAATAGCCAAATTTACGCATGGAGACAACCATTTCTGCAGTTAACAGTGACCTTCCGACTAGATCCCTATAACAGATACTTGAAGCCAGTATCCTCAAAGCCAGGAGTAGGGAAAAGCATGGGAACTTTGAGCATACTAACTAAACAATTAGGACTAACTAACGACAGTCATTTGTTCTAGAGGGGAGATGCAAAATAAGCAGGTGCACAGCATCTAGTAGACAACTAAGATTCCCAAGCAACTGTGTCAAATTTCCACGTACTCTGGCAACCCCGCAGATATGATTTATTAATTGTTAGTTTGTGAGAGAGAAGCTTTATCCTACGCAACAGATGCTCTTTGAGACTTTGACACTAACTTAAAATAACAAGCAAAATCATCACTATGGCATTAGAAATCTATTGAATTTATCATTTTTTCAAGTTTCATACTTCAATTTGGTGCAGATGGAGGAAAGGGACACCAGATGCGTGACGATCCGATCGAGATTTGGTGAAGATGGAGGCAACTGCAACGATGGGACACCAGACGCGTGACGACCCGATCGAGATGAATGCGCACACTCATGAGTTCAGTGTGGGGATGAGAACCTGGAAGTTGGATGCGCCGCTCGCGGGGCAACGACGTGCGGAGCCGCGGCCGCTCGTGACCTCCCGGACCGCGGCAGCCGACGGCGGAGGTCCCTGTGGCTGGATCCCGCATTCCGTCTCGGGCAGGCAGCGACGCCCTGAGCCGCTCGCGACGACAGCGACAGAGGCGGGTGGGTGCGCCAATTTCCCGGACAGCGGCAGTCTTATTCAATTTTTTTTTTGCAAATATTGAAACAAATGTATCATGATTAAATCATCTTAAATGATAAAGCATGCTTTGAAAAATAAATAATATTTGCTCAAAAAAATTAAATAAGACAAACGGTTAAATATGATGTCTAAAAGTCAAAAGTGACAACCAATGTTGCAAAGCGGGCTATAGAATTTAGCGGAGTGCTCTAAAAAAAGCTATAAGAGCTATAGAGTAGCTATAGCGGAAGCTATAGCCTATAGCGTTTTGCAAAAAAAGGTAAAATTTTGACCAAAATATTAGTGATTTCAAATTTCAGCCCACACTTCATAAGTGTATGCCATCATCGAAGCATGTCATCATTTAAACATGCATTTGGCCATTTGCCATCTTTCTTAGCAGCTGAACAATCCACTTAACCAAGAAAACAAACACCATATGAACTATGAACAACCAAATTCATCACCTTGTCTTGACTTAATATTTATGTTTCAAAATCATACGTACTTAAGTTCATAACTCATATGTAGCGGAGTTAGCGGCTGAACTAGCGGAGCTATTTAACCCAATAGCGGAGTTAGCGGCGTTAGTGGTAATATTTGCAATATCGTCGCGGCATCTATCTCAAAAAGCTATAGCGAGCTATTTGCGACAATGGTGACAACTATTTTGGAATAGAGAGAGTCATAATAAAAACTAATAAAACACTGAAAAATTAACATAGATGTATGAACATTCAACAACCCAAAAAGAGTTGAACCAGTGAACCTGATCACGAGTACACGTTTCGAAAGAGATGCGTTAGGCTACAGGGCCACAGAATTAACGGAAGGCGCATGGTGCTCTGATCCCCGTGGCTGGATGGTGGCAGCCGTGCAGGCTTCAATATATAATCGATGCATCTGAACCAAGCGCCAAGTATAGCGCCAAGTATGAGTGTTATGTGCATGGATTTACCGGAATTTGGAGAGGAATAGAGGATCGCCGACGGCCTAGAAGAGGCCAACGGCTCATCGTAGTAGCGGCGGCGCAGCAAGGGAGAGGAGGAGAGGCGGCTGCCCTAGGGCATGCCTGCCCTATGCGCGTGGAGAGGCGGCGGCCAGCCGGCCGACGCCCAAGCTAGGACAAGGTGAGGAGAACCTCAATTATCCTTGCTTGCCTTCCAATGGGTACAGGCAGGGCCGGCCCTGGCGGGGGGCTGGCAGGGCGGCCGCCCAGGGCCCCCGAATCTGAGGGGCCCCACCCCATAGCATGTATGTACAGAGGTATAAACGTATTAGGCCCATCCGTCCATGTTAGCAGGCCATAGTTCAGCAAATAAATATACACCAACAGCAGACCATGCCTTCTAATCGAGGCCCAAGCCGCTCAATACAACAATCAGCCTAGGCAATCGGGCAAACCGGCAATCACGTATACGAATACGAAACGAACCGTCGAACCTGGGCGCATCCTAATTCTCTTTCGGTGACGCACGCCGCTAGTCGCCGGCGCACCGCGCGCAATTGCTAATCGTCAATGTTCCTGCTGTTCGTCGCGCAGTCTCGCGCTCTCTTCCGGCCGGCGCTGCTGAAGTCCAACGTCCGACGGTGCGAGGTGCGCCAGCATGTTCCCTAATTGGCTAATCCCTCCTCTATGACCTAGGTTCCTAATTGCATGATCAGAGTTAAGTTATTTGATCGATTCTTTTTACGATTTTCAGCATGTGTCGACTAGAAAGTATGCATCAGGGAGTGAGAAGGAAAAAAAGAAGAGACGAGAGGACATGTTCTTGGAATCACAGAAAGGTTCAATGGATAAATTTGTTAAGATTACATCAAGCACTTCAGGGAATCCAGATCATGAGATCAACATGAGCTAGCGATGGTTCCTGTGGAAGAACACACTGATTTTAATATTGAACGAGGTTAACATCGGCACCATCATCACTGACTTTGCATGCATCTATGAATGTTCCGAGAAATTTTTAAGGTAATATGCACAATTATTTTATAAGAATATGGTTTTGATATGTTATTGTTTTCATTAATTTTTTTCTATATAAAAATACAACTTTTGTTCATATATACATATAGAGGGGCCCCGGCTTTAAACTTCGCCCTGGGCCACCAAAATCACAGGACCGGCCCTGGGTACAGGGGACCTCTATTTATATAGAGGATACTCGACTTAACCCCTAAGCAATCTATTACAATATGGAAAGTCCTAGAAATCTCTAATCTGCTTAGCGGAGAAGGAACCTCGTGGGGCTGGCGGCTGCTACAGTACAGCGGGTACTGTTCATGCGCGTGAACAGTACCCTTGGGCTGTATTGGGCCGGCTTGCTGGGCCCTCTTGATCTGCTTTGGGCCATGGACCACTTCTGGGCCATGACATCTCTCCCCTCCTTTACATGCAGCTCGTCCTCGAGCTGCTATCGGAGAACATATTCTGAGTGGTGGAGGCCATGGCTGAAGTCCGAGGAAGCCCCAAGTTGATGAAGGCGGGCTGCTCCAATGTTGCTCCAGGAGACAGCGAGGTGGTACCGTGGAGAGTTAATGAAGACCTCCTTTCGTCGATGTACAAAAATGTCGACGTATTTGGCCCGTAGTCGAAGGAGATTGCCTATTGTCGGAGCGTCGGTGTCGACGGAGAAGACCATGCCAGCGCCAGTGATGATGTTGCTGAAGATGTTGTCGAGGTTGGTGTACTCGCCAATAACGTCGTAGTTGTCCATGGCCTAAAGTAAGGCGATGAAGATAGCCATGTGTACCACGTC
Organism: Eragrostis nindensis; assembly: GCA_012490785.1. Lineage (NCBI taxonomy): Eukaryota > Viridiplantae > Streptophyta > Magnoliopsida > Poales > Poaceae > Eragrostis > Eragrostis nindensis. The sequence continues at coordinate 350,261 of JAAXCT010000654.1, read as the reverse complement.
CAACATGTGCATAGTTGGAGAGAAAACGTGACTTGCATTCCATATTGCAAGATGAATGATATTCTTGTCCATTGAAATGCCATTCTCCACATTGTGTTGCTGGTCTTGACATAAACATCTTGCCCGCAAAAAACAACCATGGTGGTGCCGGTTGGAGAAGACACCACGATATGAGGTTGTCACGGATGCCAACACCATCATAGCAGATGGACATTGGTCCGGCTGTCCATAACTTATTGCACAAATAGTCAGAAAGTATAATATCATAGAATTTATTTTTCTGACCTGTATCACTGATGTTGGAGTTCATGGTGACTTTGTGTCCACTACCGGCCGGGATGTAACAAGCTGATGATTGTCCACCAGGGTCATGCACCATGAGCTCGTGCCTGATTGAGTTCGCACCGAATATTTTGTAGCCGTCATAAGCATCATGGCCGGAAAAATAATATGTTTTAGATGCCATGATATAATTAGCATCGTAATTCCCTCGACCGAACCTCCATCCTTGGAGTTGTGTTGCTGGTAAAGAAACAAGGATGAGTAGTCCGAAGAAGATATAGATGAAGCTCCCAGATGACTGTTGAGGCGGCACTATGTTGTATTCACCACAAGTGACGCTCCTGGTCATGTGTATGCAATTGTTGGCATTGAGCTCAGCTGTGTCGGTGTTCAACATATCGGTGGAGGAAAGTGGAAGTGGTGGGCCAATATTTGATTCATGTACCCCACCAGGATCAATCGCCCTCGCTGGAGTGTGTCCGCCTGTGGATGCGATAACATGGGTGACGTCAAGGGCATCTGTCACAGGACTTGTGGTGGAAGTTGGAGTAGTGATGCTTGCCATGGCGTCGATGTCCTCGAGGACAGCAAGGAAGCCCTCGGCATACCCCCTTGATGTGTTGTAGATGGTCGGGGCGATCAAACTCCCATCATTGGAGTAGTAGTCGGGGTAGTGATTATCACCGACAACGTCAATGGCGAGGTCCATGGCGCCATTAAAGCAGAGGTTGTCGATGTTGATGCAGTCCGGAGGGTGTGTCGTTGCCAAGAAGTTGGTGTATATGTCCGCACATTGAGTGTTGGAGAAGATGGAAATGTGCGCAGGGGCGTGGACAATATCTGGCTCCAGAGGACCTCGGCCTCCTTCTCGAAGCACAGAGTCGCCTTCCTCCATGTTGAAGTCTAGTGAAGATGGAGGGCGCAGAGGTAAGACGGCCCAGGTGGCCGTAGGCCTGATGGGCCGATTAACGTTGCCATGTCCTGCAGCATCAATAATGTGGAGAACATCAGGCGCCATGGGACCTCCTGTCCCTAGCGTGATATCCATGTTCGTCCAATCCATGGCCTCGTGATCTGAGGACACGAAGATGACCGTCGTTGGAGACACGGCGGCAGAGAGGGCATCAGACGCCAAAGGGCCTCCTGCCCTAGGCGTGATACCCGCGGCAACCGCGAGCGCTGGTGTCGGTGAGGCGTCGGATATCTCATGGTTGATGTTGATGGCACCTTCCAAGGTTGTAGCCGCGTGTTCCGCCTGAACACCATCATCTTCACTAGAAAAAATTTATGGACTTTTAGTGACATCGCTAGTCACTTGAGGGTGGCAACCATGTGTATCTTTTGAGCACAGGTCGCGGCGCTCGCCTCGAGACGATCAAAGCATTCACCCATCTTTTGAGCCCAACCCGTTGATTGCAGCAAGGAGATCGGATCTGGAGGGTTCGGTTGCAGGCGTTAGCGTGTTGCTATAGTCGGGCTCCTGATGAACAGTGTCGTGGTTACTATTCACGCCTGATGTAGAATTTGCCGGAGAAGGCCGTCGATCCGCGAGTGGAAGCCGTAGCCAGTTGATGTAGTCCAAGAGGACTTGAGTTCTTGCCATGCCATTCCTCAGAGACCACTGGAAAAATCCATAGAGGAAAAAAAATTCCAGATTGGCTCTGATACACCAATATGTTATGTGCATGGATTTACCGGAATTTGGGGGAGGAATAGAGGATCGCCGACGGCCTAGAAGAGGCCAACGGCTCGTCGTAGTAGCGGCGGCACAGCAAGGGAGAGGAGGAGAGGCGGCTGCCCTAGGGCATGCCCGCCCTATGCGCGTGGAGAGGGAGGCGGCGGCCAGCCGGCCGGCGCCCAAGCTAGGGCAAGGTGAGGAGAACCTCAATTATCCTTGCTTGCCTTCCAATAGGTACAGGGGGCCTCTATTTATACGGAGGATACTCGACTTAACCCCTAAACAACCTATTACAATATGGAAAGTCCTAGAAATATCTAATCTGCTTAGCGGAGAAGGAAACTCGTGGGGCTGGCGGCTGCTACAGTACCACGGGTACTGGTCATGCGCGTGAACAGTACCCTTGGGCTGTATTGGGCCGGCTTGCTGGGCCCTCTTGATCTGCTTTGGGCCATGGACCACTTCTGGGCCATGACAATGAGGTACGGCGCATGGTGCAAAACCTGGCGAATATACAAATCTGATTTTGACAGATCGAGCAGCACCTTCAACCTCTGCTTCAGGCCAATAGTGCCAATAAACGAGGCATCCTACAACAACAGGAGACAAACATGCACGCATTGCAACTCCGGAACAGCATCGCCATCAGTCCATTCTTCTGGTGGTATTTTTCGCTGCATTATGCTGCCTCAGTTGAGTTTTCAATACTCCATCTGTCCCAAAATAATTGACATTTTAGCTCTCAACACGGAGATTAAGGAAAATTGGTAAAGTTAGATGCGCAGAAAACGAGAAGGAGATAGATAGAGATAGAGGAATATTGGGAAGAGAGAAATATGCATCGAGAAGTGAGAATGTCATTTATTTTGAGAAAACTAGATGGTGCTAGAATGCTAAGTAAACTGGGACGGAGGGAGTACATCAAAAGCTTTTTCGAAAGTCTGAATATGCATATGCTAGGTGCAGCAACTGACAGCCTAATTCCTGCATCCAAACAGGGGGCATCTATTTGACTGTTCCTTAGCAGTTATTAACAGTAAGTGATCAACTGACAAAGATGGAGACCATGAGATCGAGGCCGAAAAGGCTGCAATGTGGCTGAAGCCTTGCTGCCCCATGGTGGAAGATGTTGGAAATATGCGCATTATTCTAAATCCAGATTTTAGTTTGAGGCATATTTCATAGACATTCAAAAACAAGATGCAAACTAGCTCTAGCAGCAAGTTGTATAGAACTAAGCCAAGAAGTGGCGACATCGACTTACTTTGAGTTTGTCGGTGCTAATCAAGCACAAATAGTAGACGAAGCAGACCGTCGATGTTGTCGATCGTCGGTGAGGCAGCGAACGAGCGGTCGTGCAGTTGCGCTGCCTAGAAACCTTATTGCCGCCCCTCGTGCGGGCTTCACGACGGCAACGGTTCAGAGATACCGCTCACTCCTTTTCTGGTGCACGCCAAGAAAAAGAGCCAACGAGATGGAAGCAGCTCAACACCACAGCACAACTCTCCAAAAGGAAGGAAAGAAGGTGTATGAAAGGGAATTTCGTGAGTTGGGAAACCTGGACGTCTCCAGGGCCTTATATAGGCGTGGCTATCCACAAGGAGCCGTTTCCTCTCTAATGACCCCCACTAATTGGCAGTCAATAACCTGGCTGGCCAATTAATCCCGATTAAGGCATTAAATCGTATATTAATCCTCTCTTGATTAATACAAAACGGTCAGATTGTGGAGGACTCAAAGTGGCAAAATACACATTGACTTGCAGCCATGCCACGCCACGGTCGCAAGTCACAAGTCATGCGGAAGAAAACGCGAAGAAACGTAGCGCGCGTGCGTGTGTGTGTACACTTAGCATAGCTCACTATCTTTTCCATAGCTTTCTTTATTCAGCCATGGTCACATGAGATGCTATTTCAGTTGGTGTCTCTCACTATGCACCAACAGTATGAGATAAACCAAATTGCAGCCACATGCTTTGGAATTTCTCCTGAATGGGCATAAAGCCATAAAATGGGCCAAATTCCAACAGAGGACGCTGGCAAGATCACGCTGGGCACGAAGGAGCTTGGAAGTCACCAGGTGAAGATCCCAACATCAGCAGTGTTGGCGAAGATGAGAAGATATGGCTGTGGTAATCATAACGAAGCAGATGTGATAGCTAGTTCGCTGTAGTAAGTTTTCTGGTCGTTTGTCTGTCAAGACTGTATGGAGCTTTTCGAACTGCGGCGGCAGCGTGCGTTTGTGTGGTGTGGAGATTTGGGATGAACTGAACTGTAAACCTTTGCCTGACATGTTGCAATGCAATTTGGCGGGGGTCCCTGTTGGGGCCCTAGAACTCTAAGAAAAAGTTATCAACTGACAAATGAAGCAAACGAATTCATTCTATATCACAAAATAAATAATATGTGTTTCAAAATCATGCATTATTGTGTTATAGTTGTAACATGACAAGGCATCCACGGGACAGGGTAGTAGCACATGTCCTAGTAACTTTGTATAACCCTATGATGACTAATGTCGTATCTGTGACACCCTATGAAAACATGTTCATGTATTCTCCCAAATAAGCCTCAAAATGATAAAATCAACTAAGTGTGACTCCAATTTTTCATAGATCGCTTCCTCTTGAGAGCTGCAGACTTCTGCTCTTGAATCTCACAAGTATAGACATAGCTGTAATAAGGCGGTAGCCGAGATCTCCATCCTAGGGCCTCCAGTTTCCCATGACATGTAAGGCTTCCACACATCAGGTCTTCCAACATTATCTTCGGAACCTCAGCTTCTGGAGAGCATTCATACTGACGATAAATGACCAAATATTCAGAAGGCCTCGCCATTCTCCTAAGATGTGCTATTCTGTTTTGAGCCACAAGATCAAATGGATGTTCACCAAATCCCAAGACATGCTTTTGGGCGAGCCTCCTAAAGAATGCAAGAACCTTGCTCCAAAAGTGGATTTCAATGTTGTCCCTTAGAATATAGGCGGTGCCAACTACACTAAGGAAGCTCCCATACAACACCTTCGCTATCTCCATGGCAAAGTATACAAGCCTCGAGCTCATTTCTGGATTAATGCTCCCAAACGCAAGCGTCTTGAAGAAATACCAATATGCTTCATGGGACAAATATTTCAGTGTTAGTGCTTGTGTTGTTCCAAGATTTTTGATCTTGTCAGACCTGCTCGTGACTATGATTTTACTACAGCTTGGCACACACCGTTTAGAACCAGAATACAACATATTCCATGCATCTTCATTGAGATCCCCAACTAACTCAACAACAAACAGCACCCCCTTGTCTTTGTTTGAGTTTGATAGCTGATTTTGATGTTTCATTGCAAATCCTTCCATTAAAGTAACCAGCTCATCATCTGCAAAATCATGGTCATGCAAGATGATGACTTCTGAGAAGTGACCAAGGACCCTTTCATCCTTACAAACATGGGCGACAAGGGTGCTCTTGCCGACTTTGCCAGGACCGATGATTGGCAGGACCTCCAAGTTTTCGGCACCATGAGGTTGTGTCTACAACAGGAAGTTGATGATGCGTTCTGCTTCCATCTGGCTGCCAAACATGCAATTGTCCAGCAGGAGATGCATGCTATAAGGTTGGCGGTACATGCGAGGGCAGCTCGTCAAGAACACAACCAATTCTTTCACATCAATGATCATGGAGCTCAGATAATCAAGTGACTTTTCCTGTTCAAAAACATGTATGTTCCTACTGGAGGAACAGAAGCCTTTTAGAGAATTTATTTTTGACAGAAAAGAAGATTGATTCAAGACCTTGTTTTTGGCATCATCCTCGTTGTGAGCTTGGTACCTGAAAGTGTCAAGCGAGTAATAGCCCCGATATATGGCTTCTCTCAGCATGTCCAGTTGGAGGAGCATGGCATGGTTTGTGACATGCCGTCCCATGGCCTCGTCAGCTATAACCTGCGCCCGGAGGAGGGCTCTTTGCAGGTTGTCCTCCACATCCAGCGCCGTCGGCTTGGAGATTTTGCTGATGAACAAATTTATGGATTTAGTGGTCAGCTCACCAAGGATTGCAGAAAGGAGAAAGTCCATTTGGAACTCTATCCTTAGGAATCAGCCGGTGGAGGTGAGAGTGAAAAGATCAGTACAAGGGAATGGGATGTATCTAAAATCGAACAATGAAGGATGTGCAAAGAACTTAGAGAAAGAGAGATAGAGATTACTATTTCAAGGCATGGAAAGGTGGTTCCAGTCCAAAAGTCATGCACGTGCTGTTCCATGTTTTACCGTTGCGAGTCCAGTCCGTCCGTGTTTCCGATTTTTCTAATTTGACTCTCTTTTTGTTTTCTTCTCCGTTGTCAACATATACTAGAAGTAGTACTACCAACTAAGAACAGGTGCAGCTCTTGACTTTTCACCTGACAAAAAGCACCCGCTACTCCCTCTTCTGCATCATTACCTGCTTGTGAGGAGTTCAGACAGCAATGTGGAGATGTTGCGGTCTGCCGGATCGCAAGCATCCAAAACTTGGTAGTATATGCATTATTCTTTCTTCTGATTTTTCTTCTTGCATGCCCAGCGGGCACTCGGGCATTAATCCCTGAAAGCTATGTTTTCCAGTTAAAATGGTAGCTAGTACTCTATCATGCATAACAAAAACTAATAAAACACTGTTGACTGAAATGATACTTTTGAATTCTGTAACAGCCATGCCTGCATGCTAATGAAATGCTAGAAGTGGACCATATCGGCGAAATGTCTAGTTCTCAACTAAAGCTTTAATACTCAACAATGCATGTTAAGCTTAGTCAAAGAAAAACAAAGACCATGCACCCCCTGGAAACAAGAGATTCTACATTATGAAGTTCCTCTCAGCCGTACGTATAACAGATCCATCACACCATCTTGTAATAGGCGAACTTATGCATGGACACAACCATTTATGCAATCAGCAGTGACCTTCCCACTAGATCCCTATAACAGATACTTGAAGCCGGTATCCGCAAAGGAGTAGGGAAAAGCATGGGAACTTTGAGCATACTAACTAAACAGTTAGGACGTCCTAACGACGACAGTCGTTTGTTCTAGAGGGAAGACGCAAAACAAGCAGGTACACTGCATATATAGGATTTATTTTTAGTTTGTGACGGATGCTTTATCCTAAGCAACCGATGCTCTTTGACACTAATAACGTTTGTTTTTTTATAAAAAAAAAAAGTCAAGCAATCACCACTATGGCATTAGAAATGCATTGAATTTTTCATTTTTCAAGTTTCATACTTCCAATTTGATGAAGATGGAGGAAATTGCAACGATGGGAAAACACGCGCGTACATGAGTTGGTGATGCGACACGCCATCGCCTGGATAATCACCTGACGTCCCTCAACATCGATAACAACAATTGGCCGGTCCCTTCATCACTTAATAAACGGTGAACGTCCCGTCGCTCGTAGTTCCTTCAACAATCGACTTGCTTGACATCCTAGCTAGCCGAGCGTCCTGCGCCACCGTCCTGGGCCTCACTCCCCCGCGGATCGACCTACAGCAGAAACATCGATCGATCCTCAATTCTGTTCTGCCACGCGCGAACGCGGACGACTGTGTTTTGGCTCAAATGATGAGCCGATGCCACATCGGATGCGCAGCGAGTGCTGCCCGTCGAGGTGAGTGAGGTGCCCGCGACGGCGAGAGCGCTGGCACCCGCTGCGCATCCGACATGGCATGGCTGCGTGTCCACGGTGTGCCTGGCTCCGGCGCGCCATCGCTACCGTCCCCATCCTCGAGGGACTCACACTCTTCTCTTCCTCGCCGCCACCGCAGCAGGGCAGGGCAGAGCAGCAGGGGTTGGTTTTGTGGCAGCTTTAAACAAACCGAGCGAGCAGCTCTGCTTCTCCGTTTGCTTGTCGCCGAGCGTCCTGCTCCGGCGTCCTTCTCCGTTTGCTACGGGCGCAAGCCAGATGAATCCTGTTGCACGGTTGTACCCGGACTCGTACATGTCTTCAAGCCGGTAGCAGGTCGATCAACTTCTTCCTGCAAATCAACTCAAAAAAAAAAAAAAAGACACTTCTTCCTGCAAATGGCGTCTCCCTTTACAACCCCTGCGCCGGTGCGGTGACTCTCGATTTGGGATGCCATTGGGGTGGGTTGCAGTCTTCCAGCCTTGTGCTTCTATATAGAGAAAAGTGGTGCGTCATATTCGACTTGCAGATAGTCTAGAGAGTGGGCCGGATGGGCTGCGGCCCACCTTCAGTTTCGGCCGACCACCCTCGCTTCGCCTTCGACCGACCATCTCTGCTTCCCCCAGGAAGAGACGCAAGCGGCGACTTTGACTCGAGTGGAGTCGCGCCGTCACCCAGGAGCCAGCCCCTCCGCGCCGCGCGCTGCTCTGCCCGGCCACGACTTGCTTCGCCGTGCGCCGCCCTGCCCGATCCGTGCCGCACTACTGCGTGCGCGTGGCCCGCTCTGCCTCTAATCGAGCTCTGGAGTGTTTTCTCGTCACTTGCTTCTTCTCCGGCGCGGCGGAAGGCGGCCAGGCGAGGGGCGAGGGCCTGAGCGGCTGGAGCCCCCGCTGACAAGGCTTCCCTCTCTTTGGAGTCCGGTCCCCGCAAGCAGAGAAGGTGAGCCTTCGATTTCTCTCTCCCTCACTCTGGGCCTTTGATTTCAGACTTCTCTCATTCGACTGCGCTTCTAGGATAGTGTTTAGGCTAGCAGATTGTAACATTTTCTATGGATTCATTTGCAGATTAGTGAAATATGAAGAGAGATGGAGATATTGCAGCAAATAAAAGTTCTTTATCGTCGCCTTTCATTACTAGTTAAATTTGTTGTGCGGCGCATTTTTTTGTTTTGTCGGCCCACACTGGTCTCCAATCCTAGAGCCACCATTGTAAGGGAAATATCCTTTTTGCCCCTACAAAGTGCGTCAAGACGGCGCAAAGGCAACACGGTTTCCCCTTTTCTGAAATTGATCCTCAAACTATATTGCTGTGTGGGTGGATTCCTTCAGCGCCCTGATCCTGAGGGAGGAGAGGGCGACGACGGAAAAGCAACACTTGAGATGCTGCGCCACCTTTAATCATGCCCATCGAAGTGCAGGAGTGCGGATAGCAGCCCTGGTTCGATGATTCTGCCATTTGGTGCTGCAAGCCTATAACGGTCAGATTCATTATCAAATTGGGAACTTAATCAAACTTGTTTGTCACAACAAGTGTTCTAACATTGATTAGCAACATTCTGCTGAGTTTTCGAAACACTATCGGTCATTGCATTCATTCGTTATTATAACAAGTATATTGTTCGTCTAATTCTAGGGGAAGTTCGGAGCAGATCTTCTATGGCTGAACTTTGCAGACTCGCAGCAAGTGGCTCTTGTGATGTTTATCTCTGAGTTTCAGAAGAAGACGGTAAGTATTTTCCTAAAAGTATTGATATCTTAAGAAGAGTTGCAAAAAATTGCAGATCACCATGAGTAAGAGAAATATGGGTGGAGACGCTAAACAATAAAACTGATATGGTATTATGATCGATACATAGAGAAACCTTTGGCAAGTTTAATTTCAGATGAAATGAGGAAATTAGTCAGTTACAATCCACTGCTAGCTGAAATGTGCTGTGACTAATTTTTTGTGTATCTTGAAGTAAAATACGAACCATAGACAAAGTGGTGCTATGAAAACTGCTTTTGCAGTTGCAAATTAACTTTATAGAGTTAAAGTTTTATTTGGGTATGTTCTTTTACAGGTTATACAGATAGGGAGATGGCACAACAGGCTGTTTTCGCGGTGCTGCAACGGGGCAGCAGTATTGCAGTTGATGAAGCCAAATACTTGCTGGGGGTCTTTAACAAACTAGAGTCAGCCAAACAACAACTCGTGAGCATGCAGGCCTTCCTCACAGATCTGGACGCCAAGATGCTGACGGGCAGTGCTATGGCCAGGAACCTTGTCTCCGAGGTTCGGGAGGTCGCGCAAGAGGTGGAAGACATCATTGACACTGCTAACATATTGAGGAGGCAAAGGGACCAGTTGAAATCCATCAGGGAGGCCATTTCCAAGTATGCTTGCTTCCCCGTCTATCTCATTCATCTCCACAAGATAGGAGCAAGGATAGATTCAGCAACAGCAAGGATGAAAGCCATCTTTGATGACTTTCAGAGGCACAATGTTGTCACTACTGCAATTGGAGAAGATGAAAGGGGTTTCACCACCGAGGATGAAACCATCCAACATTGGCGATCATCAACCCACCCTGATCTCGGCAAGCAAGTGAATGTGATTGGATTTGACCACCAGATTGAGCAGATTATGGGTGACCTGCTGGATACATTGAACATTCACCTATCGGTCTTTTCCATAGTTGGTCCAGGCGGGGCAGGCAAATCAACAATGGCTAACAAGGTGTATGGTTCGGCTGAAGTAAGTAGACACTTTAGTGTTCGTGCTTGGATAATTGTATCCCAGAGATTTGTAGTACATGATCTGTTGAAGGAGATTGTTAAGTGCACCATGGGAGTTAGGCAAGCCAAAGAGCTTGACAAGATGACCCATAGTGAGGTGATCAAAATGCTTCACGACTTCCTATTGAGAAGGCGGTTCTTGATATTATTGGATGATGTATGGGCAACAGATGTCTGGGATATGATCAGTGAGGCCTTCCCTGATAACAAGAATGGCAGTAGAGTCATTCTGACCACTCGGAATGAGGCTGTCGCAAATCATCCCTATGCAAGGAAGAAAATCTTCACACCAAAGCTCCTGAATGAAAAAGAAAGTGCCCAGTTGCTTCTTAGAGTGGCCCTGCCAGATTACAATTTGGATGCTAGAAGTATCAATCCTGCAGAGTGCAGACGGGAACCTGGATGATTTTAAGAAGGTGGGCAAAGATCTTGCAAGAAAATGTTGTGGCCTACCTCTTGCCCTTGTAGTCTTGGGGGGTCACCTGTCTAGGAATCTTGATATTGCTGATTGGAGGAGGTTAACAAGCAGTGTGGATTGGAATGCTCTGATTACTACCCATAGAATCATTGGTGCTATAATGGATCGCAGTTACTATGACATGCCAATTCATTTGAGATCATGCTTCATGTACACCACTGCCTTCCCTGAGTACTCCTGTATTGATGTGCGTCTTCTATCAAATCTTTGGGTCGCAGAGGGTTTCATCCCACTTGTCAGAGGCCACACCCGTGAGGAAATTGCCTTCAGGTATGTCACTGAGCTGGTGCAGCGATGCATGATCCAAGTGGAGAAACGGACACCCTCTGGGAGGATCTCGATGATCAAGGTGCACGAAGTCCTGCGCGACTGGGGGATCGGGCGAGCACGCCAAGAAGGGCTTATCAAAGATTGCCATGACACAGAGGACATAGAGGCAGACTACTCAGAGGAGAAGATGAAAGCTTACCGTGTGGTTCTCCATGGCCTCCTGGAACCAGAACTTGGCACTTCCATGAGAAAGCTCCGCACCCTGTTAGACTTCACGCTATCCTCCGTGAATAATAGAGTAGCCTTTTTACATCATTTGCGCATTCTTTACTTGCATGGATCAGGCGAGGATGACGTTTCTTTGCCCAAAGAGATTGGTCGAATGAGATATTTGAGGTATATTGGATTAGGTGGCAGCTGTTGTTATCATCTCCCTTCCTCCATTGGGGATCTTCTAAACCTCGAAACCTTGGACGCTTCAGGAGGTAAAATATATGAAATCCCAGGGTCATTGTGGAAGATCCCGACGCTGAGACACATGCATGTCTCCTTGGTAAGATGCTGGTCAGTGCCACCGATCAGTTCACAGTCCCAGGTGCATGTGACGGTATTCCATACGGCTTTTAAGTATTATCCTTCGGACCAGGTTGGTATTGCTAAACGGCAGATGGAAGCAACAAGAAAACAATTATCAGAGAAAAAGAAACCCAACCTTTCATACTGCTTTGGTATGAAATATGTCGACTATGGGCTTGATCAAATGGAAATTATGGGAAGGAGCAAGGCGGAGAACCATTTTCGCAATGTCCTCGCAAGCTTAGAAGAGATGGGAAATATCCGTGTGCTGAAGATGTGCTGCACCAATCTTCTCAGAGATGAACAGAAGCTGCAGGAGCTTCTATTAATGAGAAAGCTTCAAGTGCTCGAGATAGGAGAACGGTCGTACACAGGGTCAGCCATAACTTGCCCATGCGGCAGCTTTCCTTATCTTGTACAATTGGTGCTCCACGATCTTGCAGTGGAGGAATGGAAAATTGAGGACGGGGCAATGATCAATCTTAGGGAGCTAACGTTGTGCAAGTGCCCCAGATTGAGCTACCTTCCTGAGGAGCTGTCATTGCTCCAACATCTGAAGAAGGTGAAGCTCATTGCGATGCCTACAAGTTGCCAGGAAAGTAGAGTTGCCAAGGGGATTGAGACAAATGATTCTGAGGTCTTTATCTCATCCGACGAGAAAGATTTCCAGCATCTGGATATTCCGTGAGTAAATCCCATTTCTCAACTTTTAGAATAGCCGTACTGATTATTGTTATTGCATTATCTTTTGCTCAGCATATGCACCGTGATGTACCCCCAGGTCACCATTTGTTTTACTGCTTATCTATTTGGCAGGTGCTTTTGGTGATTTTTTTGGAATCCCTTCCGTGTATGTCTCCAGTAAAGGTACAGTACAGAATTGCCCCTAAAATCACCGTACAGCTGTTCGCTCGCATCTTTTTTTTGTGTGTGTGTGTAAATCCTCTTTTGCGACTGCTAGTGTGAAACTGTGGTGGACTGTGGGGTTACATATAAATGTCAGACTGTAATTTAGTATCAAGTAGCATGCACATGTTTCACGTACAACTGCCCTCAAATAGAAACAGTCGATGTATTTCCGTTTTCTGTCAAATTTTCGGAAATGTGCAATGTTGGCATATGTTTGGAAGCTCACGCCACTCCACTCTCTGAAGCCCTGGTCCTAATTCTGACACGAGTATCCATCTGGCACAACGATTCACCCTTCATCTTCTCCCTGGATTTAGGTACGGCAATCAATCGATGCATCTCACTGTTTCCACCATGAATTACGTTTATTCTTCATTAGTGTAACATTGATTTGTTCCTGATAGTCACTGCAGGGATTTTATTTTTGCTTTCAAAACACCAGAAGGGGGCGACACCGCAGCGAAATTTAGGGGTCATTACCATGGCAGGGTACTAAGCGTTTCATATCCTGAGCTCTTTAACCTGCGCACTCCGTTGCCAGCATTACAGAGTAAGAAAAGCACGTGGTGTTGCTAAATTCTGCATATGTAACCAAATATGTTGCTTGCTTATGTACTGAAATCCCAAGTAAAAGACAAAATAGAATTGTATTGCAAAATTGTGTAAGGTACATACTCCACTCGATAAATTAAATACGGGAAACAAACTAGTAATGCAGAAGCATATTTGCAACACAAAAGAAGTAAATATTGTTTCACCCTCATCCATATTTGCACCCGTAATTTTTAAGATATATAGTACGATTATGCAGTCAGCATCATTTTTTTTAATAATTCAGCTGCCTCTTTGTTTACTCGCCGAGCGCAAAGGCATTAGCATCAAAGCTGTCAGAGAGGCCGGTGCCGGTCTTGAAGGTAACCTTCTCCGGTGTCGCGTCCGCGATGTAAACTTCGACAACACTAAGCCAAAGCATCAGCTCCTTGGTCTTGACACCGGTGATCTTCCTCAGCTTTCCCTTCTCGACGAACGCCGTCACCTCGGTGGCATAGGACACGGTCTGCTTGATCTTCTTGAAGGTGTGCTCAACCTTCTTCCCCTGCACCAGCCACATGAACCCTGTTGCACGGTTGTACCCGAACTCCTGGATTTCCTCGAGCGGCAGCAGGCCCTTGGGGAGACCGATCTCTTCCAGCAGCTCGATCGTCTTCTTGCTGCAGATGGCATCTCCCTTGAGGACCTCCGCGCCAGCGCGGTGGCTCTCAATTTGGGACGCCATTTGGTGGAACTCTTAACACCGGGGGTAGTTTAATTTCAATCTGTGAGTTTGTTGTGCGCTGATGAGTTGGGCTTGTTGTGATGCAATATGAGACACGGGTGCTGTTTATATAGAAGTCTGGAGGCTTTCTCAAGTGCTGATCAGTTCTGACCCTAGTAGTTCAATTGCACAGGTAGCCATATCTGACCTTAAGCCATATTCTGAAGCACAAAGTTGCGGACCAAGTCAAGAGACGCCAAATGAGCCAAATGACGCAAGGATCCTTCAGGTCGCTGTCAGTAGCACCAAAAACAGTTAGCACACCACAATTGAACTACGGAACGTTATAACAGGGCAGCCAGAGACGACCAACCTGCACGCTCAACATAGTCCACTGCTAATCCTTTGAAAGCAAGTGAAAACTTTCAGACTTCTTCGTGCTGTCTAGCTAGAGTCTAAACTAAGGGAGCTGCAAGTTTCAGTCCTTCCCACCATAAGAGCTGTGTGTATGTTTTCGCCCAAAAAGAAAAAAAAAAGATGCGAGTATGGAAATAGCAGCACAAGAGTACTAGTGCATGTGCATCACTATCGGGTCAGGTCAACCATTGTTTATAGTACTTGAGAAAAAGCAGTGGCATCCAAGGCTGATGACATATTCTGCTGCGAGACATGGATTGAAATCTGGTCACTCTTCAGTTGTATGTAGTTCGTACTGTGTGCAGATAACATTTGAAACTCAGCCTTTACGTGTGCCGCATCAGAGAGAGGTGACTAATTCACAGAGTAGATCACATGGCGCATATCAGTTCACAACATTCAAGCACAAAGTTAAAGTTGGCTCCCTGTTCTGAACCAACCAATTGGCCGCAGCGTGACTGGCCCCTTATATTCGACTAGTTACTGAGCCCGCGCGACAAGCACGAGCGAACATTTTTCAAATGCGACATAGTTTGAGGTTGTATGGCTTAGAAAGAAAGAAAAATTACAAATATATAATTAGAATTGTTCGATATCACATTCAGTTATGACATGATATATATACTTATGTGAGTGTAATTTTACTTTCGATAAACTTGGTATACTATGAACTTCTTTTGTTTTCCCTTCACAGTCGTTTTCTTTAAGATTAAATATCTAATAAAAAACATGCTATCTGAAAATGTTACTCATGGTAGTACATATTACATCACTCTTGTTGATTTAGGTATGCAATGTCTAGGTTATCACATTATTTAGCGTATTAATGTTCATGAAGGTTTTAAGAAATCATAATGAGGAGAATAATTTTGTTTTAGATACGCTATCCAAATTTAATCTTAATTGTAGTATATTTTAACAAGAAAAGATGCCATGGGTCTTAGAGATGGGTATGTTCAAAGGTGAATTTTCCATCAAAACATGAAAAACATGGGATGTGAAATTCACCTCGTGATGACAAAGATCCAAGAAAAGAATGCAAACTCATGAGACGGTGCGTTCAACTAGATGGGGTTGCTTCAAACCATGATATTCATGTCGTTCACAGCAAACCATTGAGCTTTGCCCTGGTTATAGTATATACAAGTTTATTAAAAGTAAAATTACATTTACCAAAATGTCCAAAATATGTATCACATTATATCTTAGTGTGATTATTCAAACAATATATTTATATACTTTATTTACTGTTTGTTTTTAATGATGTTGCATGACCACATCAAACTAAATCGTGTTGAAAAATATTTGCGTGTGCGTGTCGAACATGCACAGTAACCAGTGGTAGAAAAAAGAGGACCTTGTTCTAAAAAACAGAAAGAAAAAAAAGAAAAATAGGACCAGGGGCAGAGGCATTCGCATAACCAGACCTATTTTTTTATGCCAATTCTGACTTTGGACATTGTTTTGAGACTTTGTAAAATGTGAGCTATTTTTAGAATATGAAGCACTGAGTTGCCCCTTTCCATTAAGAATGTTAATACGCCGGCAAAAGACGATGATACCCTTTGCAAAATGGGCCCAGTTTTTCTTTTTAACTTGCAAAAATTGCCTCCGTTAAATAAGGCTATCGTGTACATATCAAATGAAATTTGGATATATTTTAATCATAATAGAGCAAAATTTGATGAAATTTGAATATATATTATATTAATTCACAATTGGGCTTTACTTTTATGATAATTTGGTAGAATTTATATGAAAATTTGACAGCATTTAGACAACATTTCAATATATTTTGAGCAATAATATGCAACAATCATTTATTCTCACATAAATTTGACATGTCCAATATCACATCAAGCATCACATGTCCATAGAATGCAATAATAAGTCTCCAACAAAAGCTCAAAGAGTAGATCATCATTACATGTTCAACTAGAACATCACATGCAAAGACCGAATCATGCAGCAAGTCTTCCTCTGGCACCTCTTCCACTTCCTCTAGCTGTTGGTAGCCTTCCACCTCCTATGGCAATTGTAGTTAATTTTCACTGGCAAGACCACCTGCACTTCCACTTGCACTTTCACTCACACTAGGTATCAAATAGGTAAGAAAAAACAAAAAGTCAGCAAGGAGAATTAATAATTAAAATAAAAAATATACTAGCAGACTACAAATCAGCCACTTACTTGGATGTGTTTGGAGCTATAGGGTCATTGCTTCCTTCTCCAGATGCATTTTCCGAGGATGAGTGCCTCCTCCTTTGACTGAGTGCCACAATAGAATCAATGCCGGAGTACATGCCCTCCTCATCAACTCCAACTGAATCCTCATCATGAGCTTTTCTTTTTAGTTTCTTGCCTGTTTTATTGAATGTGGATGTGTTTCTCTCTTTTATGGGTGTGGATGTGGCTCTCCCTTTTATGGATGTATCTTGCGTGAGTTGAGTTGGATCAACATCAGGTGCGGGTACTACCCATTGCAGTGGACCATCAAAATCATCAATAAAAGCATCAATATGCACCACTTTCTTCTCTAGGTTCAGCTTAAACCACTCAAACAATTCTTCATCACTTTTAATTGGGACCCACACATCATCTTCAGATGCACGATAGAAATTGATGAATTGCTTGGAACCCCACATGAAGTGTTCACCTATATGATCAGCTAGTTGTACCAGCCCATAGCTATTTGCATTCACAACAATTGGTGGTAAAGTTTTTTCCTTTGAATAGGTCTTTGGCGCCCCATCCGGAAGGCTAAAATATGAACCCATTTTAACAACAACACTTAATTCCCAGTGGTTCGACCTACAAAAAAATAATGAATGAAAATATAATTCTTGTCCACTACACTCTAATCATAGCCAAATCAATGAGCATACACATCGCAGTCAAAAAGAAGGAGGAATTATACCCTAAGTCTGCAGAGGCTGACTCCATTTTGTGCTCCATTGCAGTGCTCTTCCCCTTCCTCTACAACAACTCTAGGCCACGAGTGCCCTTGCCGCGGTCACCTACTCAGCCACCCGCAGGCTCTGCCTGCACCGAGGCCCCACAGTCCGCACGTCGCCCCGGCCCGACCCCAACCTGCCTCCCTATGTGCCAGACTACGCTCGCGTGCCGCCTCCCCTGCCTCCCCAAACTCCGCTCTTGCACCCCCTTATCTCACGGAAGACGCACGCCTCCTCAATACTTCAGGTTCGCTATGCCGCCGCCAGACCTTAGGGTTAGGGTTTCACCGTGAGCAAGCACAGAGCGGCCTGTGGGCCGCTGCTCAATAAAGGAATGAATAAATAAAAGAGAAATTATATGCTAAAAGGCTCAAGCGGTCTGTGTGGACTGTGGTGGCATTCGGTTGGGCTCTAGTGGTGTTTAAGTGGGCCATTTAAACAGAAAGTAGCCCATCATATAGGAGAGTCATGGGCAGAGGAGCGATTCTGTTTGCCTAGGGCAGAAAAGAAGAGCATCGAAGGCGGGTGGGTGGGTGGGTGGGGGGGGGGGGGGAGTGCATTTGTTTATCTGGATTTTTTATTCCAATTCTGACTTTGGGGCGTTTTGAGACGTTCTATGCGTCCTATTATTCGAATATGAAGCACTGAGTTGCCCCTATTCTGTTGAGAGGTCTTAACAACGTTAAATCTACTAGCAAAAGACGATAATAACTATTGCAAAATTGGACCAGTTTTTCTTTTCAATTTGCAAAATTGTCTCTGTTACGTACATAAGGCTATCATGTACATATATATCAAAATGAAATTCGGATATATTTTAATTGCTATAGAGAAGAATTTGATGAATTTTGAACATATATTATATTAATACACAATTGGGCCTTATTTTGATGAAAATTTATTAGAATTTATATGAAAATTTGGCAGCATTTAGAAAACATTTCAATATATATTGAGTAAAAATATGCAACAATCATTTGGTCTCACATAAACTTGACATGTCCAATATCACATCAAGCATCACATGTCCATCCAAAGCAATAATAAGTCTCCAACAAAAGCTCAAAGAGTAGATCGTCATTACTTGCCTGAGATCCAAATATTTTGCGAACGACCCTCTAATTTGGATCGCGCGATTAATAATCGCGATCCAAGTTATTTTCATATCGCGCGATTAATAAGCGAAGAATCGCCGCCGCCCTTCACTGTCACGCGTCCTACTCCGGCTGCTTTCTGCCCTGCGCGACTCCTTGGTGAGAATCCCCACATTCCCCTCTCCGTATTGTGCTTCTTCGCTTCAAGAACCGATCCCCATAGCTCTAGATCATGTAACTCCGGCAATGCTCCGGCCATGCGCTGCCGTCCGCCGGCAACGGCCGCGGGTCCACCATGGACCGGCCTCCTTGCCTGCGGTCCACGCTGGTGAACCTAGTCCACTGATTTTCCTTTACAAGAAATAATCCCAAGAAATCCATATAATGCAGCTTTGTAGTATAGCTCCTGTACATCCTGTTAATTAAACCCGCAGTGCATCCACCTTTACTTAACTTGCGTATGAGCCCTTGAAACATTCGTTTACTCGCAGTTTAGCCCTCAGAATCTTTAAACACTCATATCTTTTACCAGTAACTCCGATTTAGGTGATTTTTGCGCCTAAATCTTGATCTCGTTGTAATCTATCCAACCATAGAGTTTTTATGACGTGTTTATGGTGTTTGGTGTACTGTATTGATTTGTTTGTGCTTTTCTTTTATCGGTAGTTAATTCGAATCGATGATGACGTGGAGAAGCGATACAAGAATACAAGAGCAAGAGAAGACCACTAAGCAGCAGTATATGAACAGGCAAGTGTCCTTAAATATCTTGCTTCTATTTAGTATTAGTTTGTAGTACATTCCTTGAATGCATTGCGTTTAATTTGAATCCTATGTGTCATTATCCTGTTCCATATTATTCCTTGTCGCCTGTTGGGTAGTGTCTATGTCTGGGTAGATTCATGCTTAGCCTTGCTGTATGTTGGGATGGGAAGTGTCCTTAATTTTGACTAATGACATATGCAACATAATTGGGTTGGTAATAGTTAGAAACATGATGTATTTTTAGGGAATCTGAGCAGGATGGTTGGTTTGGTATGGTGCCGTCGTACACGAGACTTTGGTTTGTGCTAGTACCTGCTTAGATTCTAAAGACCGGTTCATGAAGCATGTAACCCGACATAACCACGCCATCACAAGACTGGTAATGCGACAGTTTGGCCAATTAATTAGATGTTCTCTTATTTCTATGGCACCATTTGGTTAATAGAGTGGCGCAAAAGGGGGTTACGGCCGGCAAGGAAAAATAGACTTGTCTGTTGTAGCGAATTCTAAGCGGTGCTTACAGGGTAGGAGACGCTTTGTAAAGGCCTCGTAGTGATCTTCTGACCACACACCTCGGTAGTGTATAAGTGCTTGATCAGCATGGGCATCAGGGAGGTTTTTAGTCCACCTGGCAACAGGGGATGAAATCACGACTTGTAGGTAAAGTGGTGCAACCTCTGCAGAGTGTAAACTGTCTTGACAGCCGTGCTACGGTCACGAGCGAGACTGAACTTATTCATGATTAGTTTGTTTGGTTTGGTAGTCCGGTGGTGAGAATTTGATGAGTGGTAGCCAGGTGGTGGGAACATGGTGAGTTTGGTAGTCGGATGGGATCCGATGAGCTGTCTTCGTTAATGTTGGGAGCTGTCATCACACTTAGTAAATAGGATGCTTTTGATATAGGTGTGTCTATTAGGATTACACAGATGCAGACATGACTTAAGCCTTTCTTGATTGCCTTGCATGTCATACTTTTCCCCACTTGCTGAGTACAGTAGTGTACTCATATGCTTGCTTTCTATATATAAATGTTGCTCAGTGAGGAAGCCAAAGACTACAATGAAGATGGTGTAGAGAAGGTAGCGTGTCCGCCAGTCGATTGCCTATGGAGCGCCCTGGAGTTTCTTCTTCCGCTGCTGTGTTCAGAACTCTGGTTTGTGTTTAATAATATTGTTTTATTCGTTATAGAACTGTTTATCACAATGAAGTCGCTACATGTATGACATGTATGATAAAACAGATCCTGGCATACATGTAGAATGCATTTGATTTATTATATAAAAATCGGGTGTGACATAATACAGAAGCACATTTGCAACACAAAATAAGTGAATCTTGCCTCAAGCTCATACATATATCCACTACTCTTTCAGATATAGTACGATTGTGCAAACAACATCTTTTTCTTTAGTTCTGCTGACTCCTCGATTACTCTCCAAGCGCAAATGCAGTAGCGTCAAAGCTATCAGAGAGGCCGGTGCCGGTCTTGAAGGTAACCTTCTCCGGTGCCGCGTCCGCGATGTAAACTTCGACAACGCTGAGCCAGAGCATCAGCTCCTTGGTCTTGACACCGGTGATCTTCCTCAGCTTTCCCTTCTCGACGAACGCAGTCACCTCGGTAGCGTAGGACACGGTCTGCTTGATCTTCTTGAAGGTGTGCTCAACCTTCTTCTTCCCCTGCACCAGCCACATGAACCCTGTTACACGGTTGTACCCGAACTCCTGAATGTCCTCGAGCGGCAAGAGGCCCTTGGGGAGCCCGATCTCTTCGAGCAGCTCGATCTTCTTCTTGCTGCAGATAGCGTCTCCCTTTACAACCTCTGCGCCGGTGCGGTGACTCTCAATTTGGGAAGCCATTGTTGGGTTGCAGTCTTCGAGCAGGTGGTTTCGCCCTGTGAGTCTGATTGCGCTGATAAGCTGAGCTTGTTGTGATGCAATATGAGATACGGGTGCTGTTTATATAGAAGTCTGAATGATTTCTCAAGGGTCGATCAATTTTGACCCTAGTAGCACAATTGCACAGGTAGCCATATCTGACTTCAAACCACTGCATGCGTATTTTGAAGCACAAAGTCGCTGACCAAGTCAAGAGACGCACAACTAAGTGTACTTGTTCAGCCAAATTTGTCACTGTCATGGTAGTACCAAAAGACTTGGCACGCCACAACTGAATTGTCAATATTATAGCTGCGCTGCAAGAGATGACACCGACCTGCGCTGCTTGACTCAGTTGACGATCTTACAATAGGTGGGTGGGGCTCATCAATCGCGAGCGCTAGCTAGGCACTGCGAACTTTCAGACATCATCATGCCGTATAGTAAAATATTGAGGTGCAAGTTTCAGATCTTCCCATGTTATGGGTTGGCCGATTATGACGATGAAATACAGAAATAGCATTACGACGAAACTAGTCCGCCAATGCAGGGTCAGCTGTTGTTTATACTTTAGAAAAAAAACGGAGGCATCCAAGCTGGCATATTCTGCTGCCCAAAGTGAATTTATTAAAAAAAAAATTGAGATGAGATGAGTGAATTTATTAAATTTAGTCACAAGGAAGCAGAATATGTGTAACATAACTAACTTACAGAGCAGACCACGAGGAAGCTCTCAGTTCATAATGTACAAGTACAGATTAAAGTTGATTGGGTTCTCTCACTTGTTCTGAACTTGTGTGCGGCCGCTGCGGAGCGCAGACTTGAAGGCAAGCTCGCCTTACCTGTACCTGCTCCGATCTTAGTCCATCCATTTCTTCGCGGCGCGGGCATCTTTTCTTTTTTTTTTTTTTTTTGAGAGAGGAAAACATAAACTTCCATTAAACAAGAAGTCCAGCACACTCGCTGGTAACAAGACCAGATACAAACTCTGGAAAGTCCTCTAACCAAACACAACAGCTATCGGACGACTGCATAGTGGCACCAAACTGTGCTAGTTGATGCGCTATCTGATTACAGACTCGTGGACAGTACGTTACATGATATACATCAAAATTATCTGACAAAGACATTCTCACCTCTCTGATCACAACTCCAAACATTCCATTGTCCAAATCTTCTTCAAGAAGAGAATCCTTTAGTTTTTGACAGTCCGTTTCCAAAATAATTCGTCTCATTCCAAGGTCCGCAGCAATTTTCAGAGCATAATTGGCAGCCATCAATTCAGCTTGATATGGATTTTGAATATTTTGCAATTTACCTGCCAACATCAGTCTTGGCTGTCCTTCATTATCTCTGACAATGGCTCCCCAACCACCGTCTCTAGATTCTCTATAAAAAGAACCGTCCACATTTAGCTTCCATAAACCAACATCAGGTGGTTTCCATTTCATCACATTGGTATTCGAGCCATTCTTACCCTCCTTCTTTAAACATTCTTTGAAATCATTAACCAAATTTCTAATGAAGTAAATTACTTCCTCCAGAATAAAATTACCTTCTTTTTTCACAACTTTATTACGAGTCGTCCACCAAACCCACAACATCGTCAAAATTGTAATCTTGTCATCCTCTTTCATTTTCCATATTTCCTCTAAAACATGTTGAGCTGAAGTACAAGTTAGAAGATGAATACGTTCCTCCTCCAGCATGAGATCTCGCCAAACTGAACGCACACTCTTGCATTTAAGAAAAAGATGCCCCCCATCTTCATCTAACCTGAGACACATAGGGCAAATAGTTTCAATCTTCACCCCTCTTCTCTTTAAGTTCTGTCTAAGCGGAAGGCTATTGTGAGCCAGCCTCCAAATGAAATGCTTTAACTTATTTGGCAATTGAATCTCCCATATTCGGTTCCAATTGAAGTTAGCATTGTGACCACCTGAATGGCTTTGCATACCTTGCTGTTGTTCCATCTCAGAAATATATAGTTTATAGGCTGATTTAACTGAAAACCTTCCCTTAGTATCAGGTTGCCAGGCTATGAAATCCATCATATTCTCACATATTGGAATTGTTAAAATTATATCAGCATCTTCTTCACAAAATATATCATGTACCATCTCAATATCCCAGGGTCAGCTAATTGGATCAATAAGCTCACTAACCTTTGAGACCAGATTGTGACCCCGTCTTGTTTTGATAAATCTATTTTGCCTCGGCAACCAAGGATCAGCCCAAATATCTATTTGTTTCTCCGTCTCTCACCCTCCAGATGATCCCCTTCTTCAATAGTTTAATCCCTTTTAGCACACTCCTCCAAGCATATGAGATTCCATTTCTTGGTTTGGCATGGAATACATCATGTTCAGGATAATACTTTGCCTTTAAAATCTGAGCACACAGAGAATGAGGAAATTGTAGTAATCTCCAACCTTGTCGGGCCAGCATAGCTATATTGAATGCATAAAGATCACGAAACCCGAGTCCACCTTTGCTCTTCGGCTTCATCAACTTTTCTTTCCCCAACCAATGAATTTTCTTATCCTTATCTTGCTGAGCCCACCAGTAGCGCACTATCATTGTAGTAAGCTCATCACAAAAAGATTTTGTGAGATCAAAACACGACATTGCATAGACTGGAATGGCCTGAGCAATCGCCTTGATTAATATTTCTTTTCCAGCCTTCGAGAGCATCTTTTCTTTCCATCCTTGTATGCGATGCCAAATCTTCTCCTTTAAATAGGCAAACACCTTTTTTTTTGATCTTCCAATGAAAACTGGCAGCCCCAGATATTTCTCATTATAAGCTTCACATCTGATTCCTAGATGTTTCATACAACAAGCTTTCATTTCATCTTCTGTATTGGCGCTGAACATAATTGCAGACTTGTCTTTATTTATAGTTTGTCCTGAGCATTTCTCATAATCACTTAGAATTCTCCTCACCTCTGCAGCTACAGGCTCTGTTGCATTCAGTAATAGAAGTGAGTCATCAGCAAAAAATAAATGCGTCAAACTAGGTGCTCGTGAACAAATCTTTACCCCCTTGATTCTTCCTGCAACTTCAGCTGCTTGGAGTGCCATGGAGAGGGCTTCAGCACAGATTACAAATAAATATGGTGATAAAGGATCGCCTTGTCGAAGCCCTCTACCTGGAAAGATTGTATTAGTATACTCATTATTCACCTTAACTTTATAAGAAACTGTTGTAACACATTTCATAATGAGGTTATTCCATTTTCATGAAAACCCAGCTTACGGAGCATAGCATGTAAAAAAGGCCACTCCACTCTATCATAAGCTTTGGACATATCCAATTTTACAGCGGCATAACCAACTCTCCCATTTCTTTTATTATGCAAGAAGTGAGTTACCTCGTAAGCTACCAAGACATTATCCGTGATTAGCCGCCCCGGCACAAAAGCACTTTGAGTATTTGAGATAACTTCTGGAAGAATCTTCTTCAGACGATTTGCCAACACCTTTGAAACAATTTTGTAAATCACATTACACAAACTTATGGGCCGAAAATCTTTTAAAAGGACAGGGGCATTTACCTTGGGAATAAGGACAATATTGGTATCGTTCCATCCCTTCGGCATTTCTTCACCATTTAACACTTTTAAAACTTCTTTTGTTATTCTATCCCCCACAATGTGCCAACACTTCTTATAGAAAATGGCTGGTATACCATCAGGTCCAGGGGCTTTAAGATCTCCCATTAGGTCCACGGCTCTTTTTATTTCTGCAGCTGTGAACTCACTCAACAAGAAATCATTCATCTGATTTGTTACTCTTGATTGTACTTGATCTAGAAAAGAGCCAATCAAATGCCCCCCTTGAGAGGTGAATAAAGCCGAGTAGTAGTCAAAAACAAGGTTTTCCAGCTTCTGTTGTCCCACCACCCAATCACCTTGTTCATTTCTTAGTTTTGTTAACTTGTTTATTCTCCTCCGTTCTGACGCAAAAGCATGAAAATACTTCGTATTCTTATCTCCTTTCCTTAACCATTCAACATGGCTTCGCTGTTTCCAGTATATCTCCTTTTGATTCTCAAGTTTTTCCAGTTTATGTCGTAGGAGATGCTCCCTGTCAACCTTCTGCTGGGAAATTGGTTGTCTGAGCCAGTATTCCAGCTCCTTTTTAACTTTCTTAATTCTGCTTTCTAAGCTTCCCAAAACATTTCCATTCCATTCTTTAAGCTCACTGGTTATATTCATCAATACCTCCTGCACAGATACAGATTCAGATATACATGAAGAAGACCAAACTTTCTGTATCACCTCAGCGCTCCCCTCCTCCTGCAACCAGTGAGCCTCAAAACGCAAGTGACTACCTTGATGAGATTTTCCCCCTGTCCTTACCTCATCTTCTCGGCAAACCACTATGGGTCGATGATCAGAATGCCTATTATCTGCATGTATCACTCGCACTCCAGGAAAATGGGAACACCATTCCATAGTAGCTACCGCCCGATCAAGTCTTTCTTGTATATACTTATCTGCCATATGGTTGTTATTGCGCCATGTGAAAGGGTCTCCAACAAATCCTAGATCAGTAAGACGACAATGCTCCAAGGCATCTCTAAAATTATCCATATATTTTTGCGGTCTTCTTTGTCCCCCTTCTTTTTCATGGATGAAAAGAATTTCATTAAAGTCCCCAAGACAAATCCATGGAAGATCAGAATGATTCTTCAGTATGCGTAACAGCTTCCAAGTAACACCCTTTCTTTCATGGTCAGGTTCACCGTAAATCCCTGTCATTCTCCACCTAAATCCATCATCCTCTTTAACTTCTGCATCAATATGGTATTTTGAAAAGCTTCGCACATAAACATCTAAATCTTTACGCCAAAAAAGGGCCAAACCACCACTTCGTCCGCTACATGATTTTGCAACCATATTGGTCAAGCCAAGCATCCACCTGAAACGTTCCATCCTATCCTTTGTCATTTTAGTTTCACAAAGGAAAAGGATGTCGGGAGCTTCACACTTCTGGAGGTCCAGAAGTCCTCGAACTGCCGAGCGGTTCCCAAGCCCTCGGCAGTTCCAACTTATAAGCTTCATTTTTGCTCGCGAGGCTGCTCGTGCAGCCTCGCGTTTCCTGTTTTCAGTTTCTTACTGCCCTCAACAAAGCCTGCTTCAGTCGGGAACTGTTGGTTATTAGAAGCTCCTTGAGTCAAAGGTATTATGGCTGTATATGATTTCTCAGCAAAATCCATATCATAATCCTCGTCATTCTGCTCAAGACCTGTGTTGGCGAACTTCTCTTCAGACTTACGTTTTTTAGAATAAAAGGCCGCTTCTTTGTTTCCTTTTGTCAACACGGATTGTGTTGCAGGACTTGATAGTACAATAGCATTTTTATACTCTCGAGATCTTTCTGGGGAAGTCACTTCGACATCCTTTTCCTCTTCATCTTTGTTGCCATCATCCTCACAATGTTCACTTCTCATAGTAGTAGATTTTTTGTTTTCTGAACTTCCTTTAATACCCGAGGTACTACCTCTCTTTGATGAGCTATCCCCCTGCCCATACCATTCTGCTTGATTTCTCATTCTTTTTTCTTCAGTTGCCCTCAGCTTCTCACTGTAAGGTAGACAACCATTCTCATCACGAAGGGCAGGCGTTGGGCATTCAATTTCAGAATGGCCTATGATGCCACATGAGAAACAAAAATAGGGGACCTTTTCATATTGTCACACCCTAAAATCCAGAGCCAAAATCAAAACAGTAAAAATCGCTAAAAATTTAAATCTTTTGTTCGATCTTACCTTGTCACGAATTTTCAAAAATAAAATTCACTAAAATAATTCAACCTTATTTTAAAGTTGGAATTTTGAAATATAAAATCAATGCTCAAGTGTTTGCTTCCATTTAAATTTCCACTAAAAACTTTGAACCTTTTCGAATTTACAAGAAATTAAAATAAAGTAGACCAAGTTTCCAATTCAAATTTCAAAAGTTTGAATTTTAAACTTGCATAAAAACTCATCATATGCATTTCTGGATTTTATTGGATTTATTTTGAGTGTTTGAGCAGTTTTTGTTTTTGTCCGAATTTGAAATCCTTTCAAATTCGAATTCCAGAAAAAGATCAAATCCTCTCTTCTTATCGGGCTGCTCTTTTCCTTTTTCTCTCTGCCGGCCCAACCCCTTTCTCCCTTCCTTCTCTTTTTCTTTTCCTTCTCGGGCCGCAGCCGCCCCGGCCCAACTTCTCCTCTCGGCCCAGCCTGCCAGCTGCTCCCCTTCCCTCTCTTGTCTGGCTGACGTGTGGGGCCCGCCCGTCGTCCTCCTCCCTCGTCCAGTCAAGTCGCCGCCCATACCGCGGCCGCCGCTGACGTCACGCATCGCCTCCCGCCGCCTTACTGTCGCCACCGCCTCTCCCTTCCTTGTCGCGCCCGCCAAGCCTCCGACCGTGCACCGCCTTCGCCGTCCTTAAAAACGGACCCGAGCCCCCTTCCTTTCCTCATTCCCCTTTTTTCCCCTTCTCTCTCTCTCGTCTCTTCGGCGAGCTCTCCGGCGAGCCCCTCCGCTGTCTCCGGTGAGCCCCACTCCCCCTTCCTTCTCTCATTCACCCCTCCGCTCCTCGCTTGACATCATCATCCCCTCCGTTGGCGCAGCCGTGCGTCGGGGAAGAAGATCGACGCCGCGACCCGGCCACCATCTCCGCCGCCGACCCTTCCCCATCCTCCTCTCGCCCCTCTGAGCCCGAGGTGAGCCTTGCCGTCTCCTTCTTCCTCTCCTGCGCGTGCCCTTTTTCCTTCATTCTCACACGCGCACACGCTCCCAATCGAGCTCCGCCGCCTCCGCCATGTCCCTCCTCGTCGCCGGCCACCACCCCGGCTGCGCCCGGCCACGCCGAGGTGCGCATCACACACGCCGCCCTCCCGCGCGTGCGCGCGACCTCATACGCAAGCCCGCACGCACGTATTCCCTTTTTCCCCCCTCACGCCGGCAAGCCGCCCAAGTCCGGCGAGCCCGCGCCGTCGCTCCTCTCACCCCTGTCGACGACATCATCCACCGCCCGCTTCACCGTCTCGCATAGAGTCCGTAGGTGCTGCCCGCGTTCCGCTCCGACCACCGCGGCCACCGCCGGCGAGCGCTCTGGCAACGAGCCGCCGCGCGCGTCGCCTCGGTCCACCGTGGACCGGTGGTGAAAGTGCATGTGCACCCCTAGTGGGTTTTGGTGTATTGTATGACAACATGATTCAAGGTCTAATATTCTTTGTGAAGTATATGGACAGGTTGCAAACAATATATGTACAATGTCTCTCATATGTATACTTATGGATGTACAATTGTTTAAAGCAAAAGAGACCATGTGATCAACATATGTTGTATTCAATAAATGGTTTCAAGTACAAGATTCTATCACAAGCA
This sequence comes from Eragrostis nindensis, assembly GCA_012490785.1. Taxonomy (NCBI): domain Eukaryota; kingdom Viridiplantae; phylum Streptophyta; class Magnoliopsida; order Poales; family Poaceae; genus Eragrostis; species Eragrostis nindensis. The sequence continues at coordinate 321,891 of JAAXCT010000654.1, read as the reverse complement.
TGTATGGAAAATAAATGGAGACATGGAATCATTGGATATAAGGTTGTCTCTAAATCTAATGGCTTTCTTATAGTCAAGATGAAGATTGATCAAGCTGTTTGTTCTCTATGGTAATACATTCGGAAGCAACTTGATCAACCAACAAATCAATCAACAACACAATTGAATGCTTATGGATGATACAAAGCAATGTATGACTCAATGGCAAGATGGTGAAGAATTGGCATGACTTGGTCGCGATGAACCATGGTTAGGAGAAGGGCAAGATAGGTTCTTGGCGCCGAGGCACCTAAGCTATGGTGAAGGGCAAGTGGAGTCAAATTTCGATGGACCGATCAAGCTATATGGAGTATATGTTGTTAAGTGTCAATTATTGTTGAAATATGAAGATATGCAGTGACTAGGAGTTATAAGATGGATATTGATCTTATATGGTTTGAAAGACTCCAAGTCACAAGCTCAAGATGGTGTTGCTCAAGAAAAGCTCATGTGGCTGCCCTCAAGCAAAATGAAGAGAAGTGGCATATCTAGTTCTCTATATGCTCAAGTTGTGAAAAGTTGTTTTATATGTAATCTTGAGTATAGGTGTGCCGCTCTATCAAGAGGGATGCTACATGGATAGCTAGCAAGTCTCAGTGCTCAAGAAAAAAACCTAAGTGAGAAGAGTGAAACACAATGGCCAACACTTGCACTCTGTCCTGGCAAAACCGGAAGTTCCGGTTTGCCAAACCGGAAGTTCCGGTTTAGGCAGTTTTCGAATCCAACGGCTATATCTGGGAAAACCGGAAGTTCCGGTTTGGGAAACCGGAAGTTCCGGTTTCTACTGGCTAGTTCCGACGGCTAGTTTTCGGGGGAATGAGTATAAATAACCCTCCACACCCTCTCTTGAAGGTTGCTGACCACATCCACGCATATATCCTGAGCCAAGGTGTCCTAGAGCTCTCCCCAACCTCTCTTTGTGAGATATGTGAGTTTATAGCTAAATCCTTTGGTTTGGGTTGAGAGAATTTGAATTAGAGAGCACAAGAGAGCATCCTCATACTTGAGCAATTGAGCACTTCGCCTTGAATCCGTGAAGCATTTGTTACTCTTGGAGGTGAAGCCTCCTAGACGGCTAGGCGTCGCCCTAGAGCTCCCAAGCTTGTGGTGAGCCTTGGGAAAGTTTGTGAAAGGCACGTTTCGCCTCCGCAAGGAAAGAAACAAATAGTGGAAAGGAGGAAAGTGGTTGAAAGAGACCCGGCTCTTGTGAAGAGCTTCCTCAACGGAGACGTAGGCAGCTTGGAAAGCAAGCTGCTGAACTTCGGGAAACAACTCCTTGCGTGCTTCATTCGGTTTGCATTTGCTTACACGTTCTTATTGTCATTTATATGCAAATCTTGATCTACTAGGTTGCTTGTGTAGTTGAGCTTATATTCTCTGTGTATATCTTTGCTAGAGCTCTTTTACATACCCTCGTAGTTTACATTTGATCTAGAGGGGTTCGGGCTTCGAAAACCTAAGTTTCAGTTTTCTGTCCCGAGGAAACCGGAAGTTCCGGTTTCACAAACCGGAAGTTCCGGTTTTGGCAGTTTCAGTTTCCGCTGCAGTTTTAATTGCTAATTTTCGTACATCGCCTATTCACCCCCCCCCCTCTAGGCGACATCAAGGGACTTTCAATTGGTATCAGAGCCCAACCTCCTTGTAGGCTTAACCGCTTGGAGGAAAGATCGATGTCGCAAGGCGAAATGGATCAAAATGCTTATGGTTGTCCTAGCTACTTGCTTTCATCTATATCTAGACCTGCTTGTGATGTTCCTCATTTGGGCTCAAATTATGCTCATTGGAAAGACCGAATGATTTCATATTTTCGTCAAATGAGCGCACAAATTTGGTGGATCGTAGATATAGGCTTTTCTCATGCCATGGATGATTATCACCTAACAAAAGGGCAAGAGAAATGCTTATATCTCGAAGCTCATGCATATAATGTTCTATCTAGTTCTTTGAGCGCAGGTGTGGAGGAGGTGATATTCAAGGAACAAGGATTTCTTGAAAGTGCTCATCTTCTTCGGGTGGCACTTAAAGAAACATATGGCTCAAGTGAAGACAAGCTATCATTCTCAGATAATGAGCCTGAGAGAATATCATCCTCAACAAGCTTCATTGAAGAATTGAAGCAATCGAGTTGTGAAGCAAACAATGTTCAGTCTGCCAGTCTGGGAAAACCGGAGGTTCCGGTTTCCCGAACCGGAAGTTCCGGTTTTGGCAGAACAGATACATGCTCGACTTCAAATGAAGAAAATGATTGGTGCCGCTTTAGACCAAGTGAAGAGTCTGTTTCTTCAAGTGACTCGGAGGATGAACACTCTATGTGTCTCATGGCTAAAGGCAAGAAGAAACCAATCAAGAAGGATGAAAGTGAAAGCGAAGATGACGACTTTGAATTTGACAAGTTGAGCAAGAAAGACATGTTCAAGATGATGAAGCTCATGAAGAAAATTCAAGAGCAAGAGTTACAACTTGAGCAGCAAGAAGAGTTTCTCATTGGCAAATTGGAAGAGCTCAAAGCTCTAAGTAAAGATCATGGGAAACTTAACAAGTTGCATGTATCCTTGACTAATGAGTTTGATAACTTGACAAAGGATTATGCTTGTGCCACTAACTCTTCTCTATGTGCAGCAACATTGCAACAAGAAAATTGCAATCTCAAGGCTCAACTTGATGTGCTCACTAGCAAGCAAGTGAATTTGCAAAAGGGCCATGAAGAGCTTCGGTACTCTCATGAAGATCTTATTGAGTCACATGCCATGCTAGAAATATCTCATGAGATTATATTGACTGTGGTGAATTCTTATCAACCTCACACATGCAATTGCACAAGCACACAAAAGTCTATTGATTTATCTTGTGCTAATATTTGTTGCTCTCAAGTAAAGCCATCATGTGATGAGCATACTCTTGTAGAAACTTGTGATGATTTTATTGCAAGTGAAAATGACTATCTCAAGAGAGAAGTTGAGAAGCTCAAGAATGACTTGAGTGTGTTGAAGGGGAAAGGTCATGTGCAACCATCTCAAGATAACCGTGATGACATGGTGAAGAAGCTTGAGAAGGGATCAACCGTCACATGTGCTAACATCCCCTGCAACAAGCTCAAGAGAATTAATGACAAGAGCAACATGCAAACACTCAAGAAGAAAGCTCATGTTAAGTGCTTTGAGTGCTCTTCAATGGGACACATCTCATTCGAATGTCCTTCGAAGAAAAATGATCAAGCCGCACTTTCTAGAAGACAAAGAAGTTTATCTCATAGGAAGTGTTTTGGCTGCATGGAAGAAGGACACAAAATTGGCTCATGTTCAAAGAAAGGCAAAGTGGTGCTGGCCAGTCAAAACCGGAAGTTCCGGTTTGACAAACCGGAAGTTCCGGTTTATGCTGAGAAGCTTCAAGTTAATAAACAATGTGGCAAAGGCTTTGTGTCAGCATATGATAGATACATGAGCAAGTGTGGAAGCACAAGAAGGCAAATCAAAGATAAGGAAAGAAGAACCAAGTATCGAATTTGCTATACTTGTCGCAACAAAGGACATATCGGTAAGGATTGTCCTATGGCTCAAGTTTCCACTCCCAAGTTGGTCAATACTAATTCATCAACTATGAAGGCCACAAATGGTCCTTGTGCTAAGACGGTGATTAGTTCACCAAGTGGTAGCACAAAGCTCATTTGGGTGCTAAAATCTTGTGTGACTAACATTCATGGACCCAACAAGATTTGGGTACCAAAATGTGCTTGAAATTGCTACACAGGTATAAATGATGCATTGATGCCTTGGCGAACAAATGAAGTGTTCATGATATGAAACATGCCAAGGGTGGAGCCATTCATGTATTATCTACATCAATGACATCATGATAACAAGTATCACTTCCAAGTTCTTATGATCTCTCCTTCTTCTGCAATTAGTTTGCATGTACCATCTCTTATCTTGATGAGATCATTAAGATACTTATGTGTATGCACATTTGTGTAGAAAGATGCAATTAATGTCTCCTATGGAGAAAGTTGTCTTCAAATCTTTTTCAGGTGCTCATGGTATATACATTATACAAATAAGAGACAATGCAAAGCACAAGTATGAAGAAGTCACTAAATTCTCAGAAATGAAATGTTCAGGAAACCGGAAGTTCCGGTTTGCCGAACCGGATGTTCCGGTTTCCCCTGGAAAAGTTGAGAAAGTGACTGAAGGGCCGAACTTGTCCGAGGTTTGCCGGACTTGTCCGTCTAGTTGCGGCCTGCAGAGGAGTGGCAAGGATGACCAAGATTGCTTACATATCTATGTGGTTGTGAGTATTTCTTGACATTCATTCATTCATTGAATATCTCTTTATTTTCCTTAACTGAGATATAGGCTGAATCTCTCCATATTCTTGATGGAACAAGTGCACATGTTAAATTATTCAAAAATTTAGTGCACCTATTTAGGGGGAGACTCACTCTATGTCTTTAGTTAAATGAGACTAATCTTGTTGTCTAAGTTGTTTCATGAAAATAGTCTCAAATATGGAGAATGTGCCTATCAATTGAATGCACCTCAACGTGGGATATGATACTCCTGTTAATCTCCAAAAATCCCAGGTTCTTCAGCTAAAATTCTAAAAGTACTTGCATCCTGCAAAACCCGGAAATTCCGGTTTGTCAAACCGGAAGTTCCGGTTTGGGCAGGAAGCATATATCTCTATTGATTTGAGGTCTCTTTGCGATTTCTCCATCTAAATTGATCACTATGTGTGAGAATCAAGTCTGTGCTACTAATTCTAGTTTGTGTCATTGAAAGTGCATGAATTTCACCTATGAAAAATCTAGCATTGGATTTATTATTGGAAAGTAAGCACAAGACTAAGTATCAATGTATTTATCTACATTGATGAATAGTTGGGTTTTCTACACTAAGGTACGCTCTATTTGCTCTAGCATTAATTCTTCTCATCATATAGAACTCATGTGCTAGGTTGTGCCTTGGTATGTGGATGACTCAAGACACCATATACTCTTTGTGAGTTAGGTTAGACTTTTGAAAAACCTTATCATGCTTTGTGTGTGTTTTTCAAAAATCTTGGCTCTTGATCTCTGTGATCTTGTCAAGCTAATTGTGGTTATTGTTCACTTTGGTTGATTGTTGTCTAACCACAATTAGTGAGATTGTCTCTCTCTCAAGTCCATAATTCCTCATATCTAATCTTGATCAAGATCTCTCCTAGGCCATAAAAAATTCCTTGAAAAACTCTCAAGTCAGCAAGTCAATCAATGGTGGGATTGTTCAACATCAAGTCGGATTGTTTGGAGAAAATCATGGTTTTTAAATGCCGAGCAACAGAGAACCCCCACCGGATACTCCGGGCTACAGTGGAATCAAGAAAATTCTCTTCCTGTAGTTTTGTCTGTTCTGGCAGACAAAACCGGAAGTTCCGGTTTCGTCGGGTTTAACCCTAACCGACCAGAAAACTTACCCTTTCGTCCCACATTCACTTCTATCTCAAACTTCTCACTGTGGGCGACCTCCCTCTGTCCTCTCTTGGCGATTTGAAGGTCCAACCGTGGAATCTTTTGGTTTTTGGGTGGATTGAGTATCCCCAAGACCGGAGTCTCCGATTCCACCTCCGGTTTTGAAGTTTCCCTCTCCAAAGGTACCAATGGACTCATCTTCCGATCTCTTTGGTCCTTCGGTAGATTCAGATTCCCTTCCTAGCATTGTTTCCTAGGATGCCATAGAACATGTGCCTGCAATATCTTGTAGATTAATTGGCTAAATCGATCGGATTCAACAAATAGGTTTTCCCCGAGAAAACCGGAAGTTCCGGTTTCACAAACCGGAAGTTCCTGTTTTGTCAGAGGAAACCTAGCTCAAGAATTTTTGATCAGTTTCTTATGGCTAGGAATTCTAAGTGCTACCTTGTTGCCTACTCATGCCTTGAAGGATCCTAAAATGTTTTTAGATGATTAGATGGACATAGTTTTTCCCTGAGAAAACCGGATGTTCCGGTTGGGCGAACCGGAAGTTCCGGTTTCCTCAGTGAACTCCTGTGTGCATGTTCTCATCTGAAATTAGTTCCAAATCATCTCAAATGCTGTCCTAGCTGTTTACTAAGATCTATCCTTTCATAATCTCTATCAGGGGCAGCATGGCCGGAGAAGGAGGTGAAAGAAGAAAGAAAGCAAGGCATGATGATGTGGATCCTCAATATAAAGTCTTTGCACGTCGCAAGCAAACAGTGACACGCACCAAGGAGCTGCCAAGAGGGACTTTGCAGGTTGAGGAAGAGGTGGATGAGGAGGTAGAGGAAACCTCCAGCGATGATGATGAAGAAGAAGATTATGTTCCTTCTCCACCTCGTCAAACTAGCTTTCACTCTAAAGGAAAATCCGTTGCTGATTATGGTGGCAGCAGTGGGGCAGCAGGGGATGATGATGAAATCAATGAGGAGGAAGAAGAAATCTTTGATGTGGATGAGCCTATTCCAGCAGGAGCTGCAAACTATGGAGCTCCAATTCTTCGGAACCCACTTAACCCTCCGTGGAGAGCACAAGTGAGTTACAAAGGAAAATCTGAGGCTGTGAGAGAGATGAGGAAGATAGACCCTAGGCCACTTCAAAAGGAAGCCTCTGATTACAGATTTCAGACTTACTTTCAGCAGGATTTCTATGAGTCTGTGATTATGACAAAGGCAACACCTGTGGCCATTTCTCAGTGGATAGATTGGCGGTATCTGGAAGACAAGGGTGACCCAATTCTGAATGAAGTGATTGCCGCATGCAGAGCCAAAAATGTGAGTGCTATTATGGGACTTGAGTACAAGCTCAAGATGGTGTTGCTCAAGAAAAGCTCATGTGGCCCAAGGGTGACCCAAGTCACAAGCTCAAGATGGTGTTGCTCAAGATGGTGTTGCTCAAGAAAAGCTCATGTGGCTGCCCTCAAGCAAAATGAAGAGAAGTGGCATATCTAGTTCTCTATATGCTCAAGTTGTGAAAAGTTGTTTTATATGTAATCTTGAGTATAGGTGTGCCGCTCTATCAAGAGGGATGCTACATGGATAGCTAGCAAGTCTCAGTGCTAAAAAAAAAACCTAAGTGAGAAGAGTGAAACACAATGGCCAACACTTGCACTCTGTCCTGGCAAAACCGGAAGTTCCGGTTTGCCAAACCGGAAGTTCCGGTTTAGGCAGTTTTCGAATCCAACGGCTATATCTGGGAAAACCGGAAGTTCCGGTTTGGGAAACCGGAAGTTCCGGTTTCTACTGGCTAGTTCCGACGGCTAGTTTTCGGGGGAATGAGTATAAATACCCCTCCACACCCTCTCTTGAAGGTTGCTGACCACATCCACGCATATATCCTGAGCCAAGGTGTCCTAGAGCTCTCCCCAACCTCTCTTTGTGAGATTTGTGAGTTTATAGCTAAATCCTTTGGTTTGGGTTGAGAGAATTTGAATTAGAGAGCACAAGAGAGCATCCTCATACTTGAGCAATTGAGCACTTCGCCTTGAATCCGTGAAGCATTTGTTACTCTTGGAGGTGAAGCCTCCTAGACGGCTAGGCGTCGCCCTAGAGCTCCCAAGCTTGTGGTGAGCCTTGGGAAAGTTTGTGAAAGGCACGTTTCGCCTCCAAGGAAAGAAACAAATAGTGGAAAGGAGGAAAGTGGTTGAAAGAGACCCGGCTCTTGTGAAGAGCTTCCTCAACGGAGACGTAGGCAGCTTGGAAAGCAAGCTGCTGAACTTCAGGAAACAACTCCTTGCGTGCTTCATTCGGTTTGCATTTGCTTACACGTTCTTATTGTCATTTATATGCAAATCTTGATCTACTAGGTTGCTTGTGTAGTTGAGCTTATATTCTCTGTGTATATCTTTGCTAGAGCTCTTTTACATACCCTCGTAGTTTACATTTGATCTAGAGGGGTTCGGGTTTCGAAAACCTAAGTTTCAGTTTTCTGTCCCGAGGAGTTTCGCAAACCGGAAGTTTCGGTTTTGGCAGTTTCAGTTTCCGCTGCAGTTTTAATTGCTAATTTTCGTACATCGCATATTCACCCCCCCCCCCCCCCTCTAGGCGACATCAAGGGACTTTCAGGTGGACCGCCGCCCGACCTCGGTCCACGAACCCGTGGACCCAGTCCACACTATTCCTATTCAAAAATAAATCCGAAAATCCAGGAAATTCCCAGCCTTGCACATTTTACAGTTAAACCCTCAAGCTTTCCTGTAATTATGTTTTGGTCCTGTCTTTTACAGAAAAGTACCTATATTTTTTCTGTAATTACACTTTGACCCCTATCATTTTACACCGAGACCCCTAAACTTCCAAAATTACAGATAGGTCCCTGTCAACTTTCTGTATTTACCAATAAGCCCTCTATTTTTACAAACAAGCCCTTGAAACTTCAAATCTCCATATCTTTTCCGTTTCAATTCCGTTTCGAGCGATTCTTGCGCTCTCGCGTTCGTATAAACGCGTAGTACCTTTTGGTCTAGTTTTGAAGATCTAAAATATCTTTTTGCGCCATCAACACTCTAAATTCCTATTCTTTTTAATAAAAATCCCATCTCGACAAATCTCATCCTCACGACCCCACACGTCGTGCACAGTTGCTCAAATCTCTGCACTACACTTAACCAATTTCAGCACACTGTCCCGCCTCAACATAGTGCATTTTGGCACTATTCTTGGAACCCCGCGCACAAACCCCGTATATGCCCTAATTCTTTCTTTTTCGATAAGCGTTTCGTCTCGGCAGATCATACATCACCTATCTCGTCGTCCTCTAGTGCTTAATCATCACTTGGTTTTCTACCGACCTTTTACATCAATCTCTCGTACGTTCTGAGAATGCTAAATCCACACGGAGAGTGCACACACATTTCTTTTCGATCACTTTTCCAATCTCAGAAAAATCCCAGAAAATCTCCAAAAAATGCTAGATTGTATTCTAAACCTTTTACCCGACCCTTGTTGCTCCAGATTAATTAGGATTATGGCTATACTTAATTTCTTAGCTTAATCCTGATTAATTTCCTTTCTATAAATATCCTAAATTCATATTTCCTCCGTTTCAATTCCGATTCCAATGATTATTTTACCTAAATTCATCTAAAATTCCTGTCTGTCCAACCAACCAGAACCATAATCTCTGGAGACCCACACTAGACCTTGAACTCGTCAATGTCCTAAATCCTTCTCTTGTTCATCGTATCATTTCCTGGCACATCGACCAAACTTGACACATAGTAATCTCTTTTTACCGTAATGCTTCCCATCACTAACCATGTCAATCAAAACCCCTTGCGCTGTATTCACCGACCTTCATCTAGCCCTTTGATTCATCGATCTCTCTCACTCTTTTTATTTTGGTCTTTTATTCAAGTCCTTGCGTTTTTCTCTGCTTTCGCGCATTCATATCTCACATGAGCACGCACACGGATCACCGTCATGCGCCCGTCGCGTGGTAGATAAACTTATTAGATAATAAACCAATGATAATTAAGTAGTACCATAATAGGTAATTAAAATGACACACTTGCACGTTGTATATGTGTTGCATAAGCCTTTATATAGATTACAACCTATATAAAGACTTAGTGCCATAAATGTACAACAAACACGTGCACCCGCCGTCTCCCACCTTCTCATGTACTCATGCAACCCTCCTGGTGTTTAGCATCCTTCATTTACAACCAAAAGCCCTAGTGTTCGATGCATCACCCATATTAGCTATAAAATAATATAATCGCCCTTAATGTAAAACTTGCTGCATCATGCATGATCTGTGTCTTTTGTCGTTCTCTGGTTTTCCCTCGTCTTTCCAGTTGGAGTTAATTGGATCTTAATTGGCTCTTTTTGATCTTTATTTCTTTTGCGGTAGTTTGTTTATTAGTATTGTTTTATACGCTAGATTGCGTGAGCTCCGAAGAAGAGCCAGAGGAATTCGAGGAATTGCTAAAGAATTCGAATTCAAGGACATATCAGAAGATACAAGAATCAAGAAGGAACTTGAAGATTAGGAAAGCGATTTTTGAGGCAAGCCCTAACTCCCATTGATCATATTGATCCTATGATTGCAAAATTATCCTATTTAGAGCTGTTTCTAAATAAATATGCATGGTATTTAAAGATGATTTAAATGCTAGAAGGTCCTAGTAATATTTGATTGCCATGCCGTGATCTTGAAATATCCTGATTCCTTGATGAACCTAGGAACCCGCATCATTAGTTCATTAATGATGTGCTGGTATGCTGCTTAGGACTATCACCATGTGTTTAATTAATCTTGCTCACATGCTTTTGTGTTAAAAGGTGTGAGTGCTTGGTGGTGTGTGTAAATGTGAAAATGGGTGGGATTGGTGATAAAGTGCAACCCATAGTGGGGGATGTTTTGGCGGGACCAGGCGAGATAGTCCTCAGTGGGGAGGCTATCTCTGGGACGCCCTTCCTCGCGAGGATTGGCTATTGAAGATGCCTGGTTCGGTCGTATAAGGACCGGTTCTTGTGCCGCCTTTGCCTAGCACCTTACGCGCATCCACAAGCCGTATATGGGTACGGGATTGGAACCACACCCTACTAGTACTCACCCGGTACCCCCCGGAGGCAGGAGATTGCAACGGAGTCCCAGGAGAAGACTCGACGAGGGTGGCGGCGAGTCCGGCATTTATTGACTCTGGCCATATTATTGAATTGTGAAGCCCCTGGTGATGTCCGTGGGGGATGCCGTGGTGGTACCAAGTGGGTACGGGACCTTTAGTAGGACAGTCCGAACTGGGACCCCGGGGAGGACTGGACTACCTTGTGGGGAAATTTGTGCACCCTCGGCCGAGGTTAAGAATCTATCCGGATAGCCGTGTTCCACGGTATTGGACAACGCGAAAGCAATGGCCACACTATGATTAGACTTTTCTGTGTGAGTTATCCTTGGCGTGTTTTCGGAATACACCGGCGTGGAGCCGTGCGCTGGTTTCCGGCCAGCATTAAAAGTGAGGAACTGGTGGGATTGAACCATTATCTCCCCCAGGGCCGACCAACCCCATTATATGATAATAATCCTGACTGTAGTTTGTGAACTGGCTTTGTTTGCAAAACAACCCTTGCATGAAAATTTGCTTTTCCGCCAATACAATGAACCCCAGCCTTTACCATTGATATACCCTTGTATATGTTTACCCCTTGTGTTAGGGTTTGCTAAGTACCTTATGTACTCACGCGTTTGCGACTGTTGTTTTTAGTGAAGTGAAGCCTCCGTAAGAAGTGGCGACGTGTTGGTTTTCGAGTCTGCTTCTCAAGTCTGCTTGTGGCTTGGGCCGTGTTTTCCGCTGTTTGCTTCGCCGTTAGTTGGTCGGAGGGACATGGATGGTCTTAATCCTTGTCAAACCGCCACTAAGGGCTCTATAGCAGGTAATACTTCCTTTATTCTAAGTATGCTTTGGCTATCATATCTGTATTCTTGTGCGTATCAGCTACTGATCCAGGGACTGATACATAATGCACATCATACTCTAGAAATGGGGTATGACACATATACCACGTCATACCATTCCTTTCTCTGTCTCCTAGAAGAAAAAACCGATACACCCCTAGGCAAAGGCTCATTAATCGGGATAATTACCCTTGCTCTTAATTCTTTGCCGACTGCCCTTTTTTGATCATCCACATCTACTTTCAAAACCTTCTTCCCAATCTTACCTGCCAGCTCAAAACCCCATTTTTCGTTCCTTAGACCAAATGGGAGGTTTAGAATATTTATCCAAATCGCCATCTCTTCGAAGGTGACGTCACTTGGGCGCAAATCATAGTTAAAATCCTGCAGGATTACAACTTGACGTCCCCTGGACTCTCGACCTACATACCATGGCGATCCCTCAAGAGCCCTATTCTTATCCAGTTCTGAGTCAAATTCAGCAATGAACATATTATCCCCAACCATTCTTGCTCTCAAACCCCTTGGGTTGCCCCAGGCTGGTCGCATTGCAGACATAACTGTATGTAATTGTAAAGGATTTGGGGCAAGTACCTTCCCAATCACAGCAGGATTCACCGAAGCCAAATTTGAATCTTCAATATCATCTAAAACCAAGACCTCATTCTCTTTTTCTGTGAGATTGAGCTTACCAAATAAATCTGAAACCTGCTCTGTCATTCCATGAAATTTCTCTGCAGTAGTTTCTTCCTTCCTCCTACCAGCTCTAAGAGGCGGATTGGATTCCTCCCCCTCCTCCAAGACTGGAATCTTCTTCCCCCTCCCCTGCATTCTCGCCATTGATCCACCACAGCCCTAAGCTCAGACCAAGGACGGGCAGTGATGCTAGGATCACCCCTTGATCGTCCCGAGTCCAGATTAATGGCTAGGTGGAAGAAGGCAAAACAAAGTGAGGGAAAACTTCAGGACAAAACGCCCAAATGTCCAACCAAATCTAAGTAGCGCAGACTAGAGTAGCCGCCTACAGAGATCTTCTCCAGATTCTGGATCAGAATCGGGAGAAACGAAGCAGAAATCCTGGATGAGAAAAATCGCCTCTCTCTACTGTTCACAGGAGAACACTCGAGAAGCCACTCCTCTTAAGCAGCGAACCCGGCGCGGGCATCTGCTCTGATCACGAAGGAGTGGTACGTAGACCAAAACTCAAACAGACAGACAGGTATTGAAGACAGTGACAAGCGCATGGATGTCCAAGAACAGAGGGCGTGCATCCCCGCCCTCGACGGCACGTCGGGCGCGAAATGAAATGTGGCGGACGAGCAGGCATCTTCCTGGGTAGCCACGAACCGTTGGATCCGTAACCTACGGCGAAGATTAAGAAGCGGAGACCCAGTCAAACCCGTCTTGGCACGACGCTTCCCGCTCCTTCGCCGGCTCCGGCGAGTTCTAGAGCCTCGCGTCCTCCCTCTTCCAGTCTGTCCGGCTGTAAATGCTCCTCTCTGCATCTTTTCTCGTGGATTTGAAATTGGATTATCATGCTGGTTGGAGCTTCTTCCATGGCCGACCAGAGGTTTGATTCCATTTTGTCGTCAATTCGTTGAGATGGATAACTTCTGCAGGTACCTGCTGCGAGCAGTTAACCAAAGCAAACAATGAAACAAGGCAAGGCAAGGCAAGCCACGGTGACCCACCCAGCTCTGAATTCTGAACCCTGGCGATTCAGAACTCTGCTCCGGACTGCCAACACGTCTGAGCAGAGCTTCACTGAAGGTACGACACGCATGTTTTCTTGTCCCATATTCCCTGACGATATCACAGCTGCTTTGTGTTTTGCCTGTGGCCCATGCCTCGGGCTCAACCTAATGGCCTTCAGTGACCCTTTTCCCATAACGCACCGTGGTCTTCAGGTTCACAAATTTTAATTTGCCCAAAATGGGAGATATTTTAATTGTCGAACTGAATTTTCTCATTCGAACAAGTAAGACTGTTTTACAGAGTCCTGCAAAAGCATGGAATAGAACAGCAACAACGGTCGTAAATACTCCTATCTAAGGTCAACATGGGGGATTCAAAGACATCGTATAACATGTGGAGAAATAAAAGTGCTGGATTCACACAACTATGCATAGCCAAGAACAAAGCAACGCCACTGCGCGCCGTGTCCCCGACCGCCACGCGTGGCTTCGCCGGTTGCTCCCCACCTCTCCGGCGTTGGGTGGTTGATCGAAACACGGCAAACATGCACATGCATGGATAAATAGTTTCTGTATTGATCACGCAAGGTTGCACTTGGATGAGAGACTTCTCCCACTGCAATCGACAGGGAATACTGAACCCAGTTCTGTAGTATGTACCTTAATTTGTTTGTTGACTGACTGCCACTCTGGTTCGATGAGTCCAAAGTTATACACGTACTAGAAAAGTTGGGAAGTTAAAAGCGCATGATCTTGCTCCAAGTCAAGTTGATGCATGTGTATGGTTTGAACTCTGAACCAGGATGTTCATACTGCGACTTGCCCTTTGTCTTCTCTGGATTCAGGTACAACAATGGATAGTGTACTCACAACCAGAAGCAAAATTACAAGTCGATCGCGCCCAAGCATGACAAAATTCATGTGTGACTTCAAAGTAATTTGTTCAAGAACGAGTTCTGAACTCTGAACATTGCTGTAGCAAAGAAAAGCCCTAGCATCCCTATCCACTCTGCTTGAGCCATTAAAGTATTATATCACCTCGGATCCTGTTCACTGAACACGATGCATAAATGCTTGTCAAGGAGTACTTCCTTTCTTCCTCTGTTCTCATGCTCGAGGTACACGACGTTGAACTAATGTAAATGCAGGTAGGAGTAACATGGCACATGACATTGCAGTTTAAATTAAAATGTTCGTTTAGTTTAGCACAAAAAGGTTTCCATGACGTGAACCAAATTCATCATAGGTTGCCACGGCAAGCTAAATGTTCGTGACTCATGAGTACATGTAGACTAGATAGGTTAGTACGTACAAGCAAAGATGCCAGCTTATATTACAGACAATGAGAGAAGCTCAAATGAACTAGACAATGATCAAGCCAACTGAATAAATAGATGTGATCCCTTAAAGAAAATGCAGAATCTTCAAGGCCAATAAACTAATTTCCGCGACCATGGCCCAATTTATTTTGTGTTGGATATACATTTAGGATCTGTCGTGGCCTCAGGTGACTGAGATTTGGGGTTTATCTCAGTCACATTTTTTTGGCCATCTGATTGTGATCAGAGCGCCTTAAGCAATCAGTGAAATAATCAGCAGGAGCTCATGGATTTGTGGACCAGGCCCGCCAACCAAAGAAACCCGTTAGGAATTTTGGCTTCTTGTAAACGGGTCCGCAACAAACAACAGACCGGGTAGCTCCGTGGGCTTGTTTATCTTGTATTTCTTAACAGATTTGTGAGCTTGCGGCACTGATAACTTTGGCGGCAAATTTATACTTTTTTTTTTCTTTGCCTGGTTTGTGTTTGGCAGGCTTGTAAACAGGCTGCCTTAAAGTGTTTAGCTTCCAAATGCACATTGTAAATTTTTCACCCCTGGACTTTAAAAATGCAAAAAAAAAAAAATGTCTACCAGCTAGTAACCTAAAGGCAACTTGTGCACGGGATGGCAAGGCTACTTAGCCAAAAAAAACAAAGATGATGTCGAACAAATACTTCCAGAACGTTGAGGTCTTTTCTAATATATATATATATATATAATACCAAATACTTGTAATTTATCCCTGACTGGACATTTATTTTTCAGATGAAGCAATATCTTTTTTTTAAAAGACCCCGATACATTGGCCGGCATGTATATTCAAAGAAAACAGAGTTTTTTCCACCAGAGGTACGCTACAAGATCTAACTAGGAGCATGGGCTACTCGCTAATGTGTGGAGCAACTAGAGTTGTCACTAGAAAGATGGCGCGGCATTGCCGCGCTTGATTTCCCGCCTTGGAGCTTTGTATAAGGTGAAAAAGAAGAGAATATTATCTCAACTTTCTAAATGCAAAAAGAAATGGCAAGGATGTGAATCAACATAAATAAAAATGCCCATATGATAAATGGAAGGTAAATCACCGTGAGTCGATGGAACTTTGTTTTAGTTGAGTGTGGAAAAAGTGGAATGAGAGGACAATCATCCTCGAATGTAGGGCAATCTCTTCTGATAAGTGTTCTTCCCATCCAGTTCAATCTTCCTTCCCTTCCAGTTCAACATCCAGCATGATTGTATTAAATATATACTGAAAATTAGGTACAGGTGAACATGAAAAGAGTAGAGCAACTGATGTGTTTATACAGCCTTGTATATGGCAAATGCAAGTCAGTGATGGCCTGATGTTGGTGAGCAATTATCAACTTATCATGTGACACAATTATTAGTGATATAAATACATGTTATGAAATGTAACATGTGTGAAAGTCAAACTAGGGGGAAATTGGTAGCCACCAGATTAAATTGTGCTTCTCGTATGTAAGCAAATGTAATAAGTATGGCATTTGAGTAGGCAGGATAACTCAGCTCATAGTGGCTAGTAACATGTACCTTACATAGTTATGTGTGGTTAGTAAAGCCACTGGAGCCGCGCCTTTTTTTACCTCATCTTGTTTCCACGGAGTGGTTCCTTGCTTGCTTAATATCAAATAGAAATTTGAAGATCAAGCCTTGTCTAGATTTTTGTGATGCAAATTTTCCATGTTCAGTCTCCATTGTGCTATGACTAGTTCAAGCTGTCTTAGTATTTTTGTATAAACAACCATTTTTTCGTCACAGTTTAAATAGAAGCTCAATGCAGCAGTATAAATCAACTGGCAATCTGCAAAAGACCTAAGTTCCATCTACTTCACAAGCTTCTCATGCAGAAAAAACATATTCACTCCTTAAGTTCATGTAGCTGAAGAATATAGAAGCAGTGTACTACCATTTTTTTCCTGAGAGATGAAATAGAAGCCCAATGCATTCAACAATATGTATCAGCTTGTAATTTGCAAAGACCTTAGTTTTGTCTACTTCACATGCTTCTGATGCAGAAAATATTGGCAATCCATAACAAATCATGACATTCAACTATTACAGAATGAGGGATATTTGGAGGAAAGAATCGTACCTGAAATAGTGAATACAGATGTATAGGCTTAATATGCTGCAATGGGAAGAAGCATGCTAATATTCTGGCTACTGATATGCAACAGAGTTACCTATACATCGCGCTGTAATGGGAAAGAAGCATGTTAAAAATTTGTAGAAGATCACCAGCTCATTTTCATCAGATAAAACTGAACTGCAGCATGGTTAAATTGGTAAAAGGTTCAGTAAACATGCAGAGTATGTCAATGATGGGCTAGTTCCTGACGCTCTAGAGCTAAACAAATGCACTTCCGTTCTTGTGAGTTGTGAAATATATGAAGCTGAGAATTGTTCAATAAAATACATCAGCCATTAGACGATCTGAGTCAAATTTGAAATTACCATATAATTTAGTGTGGTTGACCAAAACACAGCAGGGAACTGCGTCAGTATATCTGAGCGCTTGTTTGTCTGACATAAGAAAACAGAGCACTGCAGGTTTGCCATTCATGTGATCATGTTTCAACGTATAGGAGCTACTACATCGAGGTTGTTGTGTAGTCTTCTTTATTCTTTCTTCACTTCAGCTAATCACCCACTATCTAGGCTCACAGCTGACAGGTTTGAAGAAGGTCCCGAGCAGCAACTTTGTATTCATCAGCAGTGGAGGCTCACAACATGTCATCTCAGTTTAAATAAACTAATGCAAGTACATAACAATAACAAGGATTTCACTTTTTGAGCCAATAAAGCAGAGATCTGTTAGAAGGTACAGAATATACAAATGAGATGAGCTTCAGGGTTTAATGATACATGGCATGCCTCACATGTTGTATGGACTAAATGCATATTGCTGTGTGAGTAAACAATTCTTTATTAGTGATAATAATTGGCAACAATTATCAACAACCATATGAAAGAAATCATTCCTCTCAATTCTGTTCCTGCCTAGTGCCTACTTAATATTGCAAGCAGCACAGAATCCAATCTATATGAAGAGAAGTGTTAAAAATATTTAAATGCTAATCTACCATTCTGATACTGACATCTACAGTTTCTTATTTGTATCTTTCAATCTCTCCCAATACAAGCTTTGCAGTAAACTGACCAGTGTTCAGAATCCTAAATAATAGTAGGTAAAGGATGGTATTAAGTACTTATCTACAATTAAGGTGAAGGATAGCGTCTTATCTAGAGAAATTGAGGTTGATTTCTACTATTTTCGCCCACTTTTGCTTTCTCTTCTTGTTTTCCCCTTCCTCTGCTTCTTGTTCCCTTCCAAGCTTTGCATCAACAACAGCCAAAAAGCAATAGAACTACAATACAAAACTGAAATATAATTGATAATAGAAGACAGCTTCTGTATATTGCATTCATAAATCAAATATTAAACTTGTATCTCACAGTTGCACAAATGTAAGCCATGCATAATGCTCTCAATATTGAAGTTATACGTAACACTGTCTATATGCATTAAATTTAAAATTAAAGTTACAGTTTACTGCACCAGCAGAACTTTTATTTTTTATGCGATAGGCACCAGCAGAACTTTGAAGGAGTAAAAAATACATAAACAGTGAGATTTAAGGTATATAATAGTTCGGAATAAGAATGATAATGATAATGTATATCCATGCGCATCTTGTTCTATTTACAAAGGTTAATCATTGTTGAAAAATTCATTACCAAGTAAAAAAAAGTCACTATTTTGTTTTTGCTCAACTAAGGAACTCAGGGCACTTTAATCAAGATGAATGAAACATGAACATTTTGAGGACAAATTAAACGAATGGTTACAGTAGTCCCACAAATAGATCACAATGTTAATAGAAAATATAGAGAACACTACTTGAGGAATGAGTCAATGTCAATAGAGATTTAGCCATCCTGTAGCTTCACAATAATTTAGAACTTTCTTATGACATTTATTTAATTTGGAGTTCTCTCAGCTGCTTCATCAATTCGGAATAGGGTTGGAGGCAGAATATTTTCAGTCTTGGGTCTGCAGAAGCCAATAGAAAGTGGTGAATCATTTTGCATTGGCATTGTTTATAAGATGACAAATGCAAATTTCAGACAGGCTGAGTCTCTCAAAACCTGCACGGCATGCACACACGTTGCTAAATCAGCGCGTATCAAGATATGAAGGGCATGGTGAGGAGAGAGCCGGTTGCTGTGCTAAAGGCAAGCGCCCTTTGCGTCATCACGCTCGTCCTGTCTAAGCATTACATCGAAC
This sequence comes from Eragrostis nindensis, assembly GCA_012490785.1. NCBI lineage: Eukaryota > Viridiplantae > Streptophyta > Magnoliopsida > Poales > Poaceae > Eragrostis > Eragrostis nindensis. The sequence continues at coordinate 303,143 of JAAXCT010000654.1, read as the reverse complement.
ATCTTAGCTGCAGCCCCTGCAGCACGAACACTGACATGTAGAGCCGCCGCCCTTTGCATCACGCACATTCTGTATCATGGTGGAGACCATTCATGGACATCAATCCCACATTGTAGTGACATAGTGCTAAGGGTCATTTTTGTTCTTCAATTCACAAAGAAAGATAAATTCAGTAATCCATTAAATATTGCAACCTGTATAATTCCTTGGATACTCATTGCTAGGGAAAATGTCCATCATTCTTTATCAAAGATTGAGGACTGAAACCTGAAATTTATCCCTAAGCAATCAGAAACTACACTTTACGCCCCATCATGCCACCAATCCTACAGATAACTAAATCAGAATATCTGTTTAAACAATCCCACAAAAAAAAAATTCCTCAACAATCACAGCCACCAAATCCAGCACTGAATAAATTATCCAACTATTAAGTATGAATCGTATAAGGTGATCTAGCCCATAATTATGCTAAAATGCTCAGGAATCAATTATCAGACATAAAAGAAGAGATCATCCACAAGGTTATTACGTACTTACCCAGAGAAATCAGGGTCAATCTCCCCCTTGTCCTCTGATTTGCCTCATCCGACTTTTCTTCTTTTTCTTCTTTCTTCCTTCATATTTTCCCTTTCCCACTTGCTTCCGGGCATCAGTATGGCCAAAAAAATCTGCAACACGGCAGCAGGTACCTGCACTTGCAAGAGGTGATGGCAAGCTAGCTGTTACAATTGATATGGGCATTGAAATAACGGACTGTAAATCAGAGTCAAAAATTGATGCTTCGAATCTTGAGAAAGAGGAAGGGGATGGTGGGGTAAAGATTCGGAGCGACAGCAGTGACTGTAAATCAGAGTCAAAAATTGATGCTTCCAATCTTGAGAAAGAGGAAGGGGACAGTGACAGCAGTACCTTATCACTGTGGGGGAGCCACCAATACGGAGGAGCAACGCTCGGAGAGGGATTGGGGAGAAGGGGAAGCAAGCAGAGGAGCATCGAATCGACCGGATTTGGAGGCTGACGGTGGTGGGGCAACCTCCGAGATCCCTTCACTCCACGGCGGCGACCTGAACAGCAAAGGAGCAGGGGGTCGATTCGTTGAAGAGGCCGGCGGCGCTGGGGAGCTCGCTGCTAAGGAGGGGCGGGGCAGCAGGACGACGCCGGGCAGGGAGCGCGTGGTGGCTGGGGGAGAGAGCGACGGGGAATCGGGGCGGCTGGGTCGGGCGAGGGCAGCGGCAGACGGCTCGCGCGAGGGAGAGGAGGAGGCTCGGCTCGGACGGCTGCGGCGGAGCGTGAAGAAGAGGATAAGGCTCCGCACCGACGGCTGAGGAGCGGGCCGGCGGCCTTGGCCATGACAAGCTCGATGCTTGACCAGTCACCCATGGAGGAGAGGTAAAGGCTCCAGAAGAGTTGTGGAGATGGAGTGGGAAGGAGGTGTTGCAAGCGAGGCCGAAGACATGCTCGGAGAGGAGGTGATGGTCGGAGGTGGCGGTGGTGACGGCTGGGACGGCCGGACGGGGAGAGCTTCTCAGGCAAGACCGCAAGAGATGGGGACGCGAGGGGGAGCTCGGTCGAGAGGATTCGAGAGAAATTTGGATGGGTCGCGGGCGAAGGCCCGATCCAACTGCATCGGACGGTTCATGTGACGAGTTGAGCGCATCAGACGGTTGCCGTTAACGGGTTGACGTGGATAGCTCCACAACCCGAGAACGCGACCGCGTTTGGATTGTAAGAGATGTGCTTTGCACCTGCCAAACACCACATATGCGTTTCATCCTTGATCTCTGCAATCTCATAACATATTGCATATACCTCAAAAGTAACAGGTAGCAATGAAGGCAAACAGAAAGATTTGCAGACAACCTATCCAGACCATTCTATAGAAAAATGGAACTCATGCAAAGGTGAAGTTAGATTACATGGCTGACTCATTACTCAATGCAGGTTATAGTTTTTTACAGGAGGAAGTAGTTTTTACTCGTGCTCCCACTTCAGGACTTTTGCATAATAAACAAAGAAGTCATGGAATTGGTAAGGCTCTGATATTTGTCCTAAACTTTAAAATTAGGAAGCTGGCACTATAGAACCATATTAGTTGTGGAACAGGAAGACAAACAATAAATTTTGCTATAATACAATGAGTGTAAATAGCTTACTGATATGTTCTTCACATTTTTTTGATAATCAGGGTCCTCATCAAATATGAATCCATGAAAACGACAAATCCATCTTGTATACCAAACAATAACCAATGTTCATCATGGATGATTGGGAACTACGGCTGAAAAATTAAAGCTTTACATCACATAGCCTAGGATCGAAAGATAGTCGAAGCTAGAACTTTCAGTAGATGAAGAAGGTCCTCCACCAGGAGTACCAAGTGTAGAAACACAAGGTTATCACAAAAAGCAAGCAAAACAGGTGTCAGATCCAACTAAACTAAGAAAAAGTAAAATTACAGTTGCGGTATACTAAATATTTTACCATATAGCATACAAGTAAATTTAAACAAAACAATGTGTAATTTTATTAGATGTGTAATACAAGATCAACAATATAAATGCAAACAATATTGGGCGTTACATGCATGCACTTGCTAGGCAAATAATGCAGCAAGGGGCTAAAATCAGACTTGCTCAACAAAATTGAAGGCAAGGAATAGGACTGATACCGATGAACAACGTAGATGAAAGGAGTATCACCTCTCCCTCCTCTCCTCTCATATGTCTGGATCCAATATAAAGAATAAGAGGCTAGTTGGGCCTGATAACAGTTAATTGGCTGGACAATGCCACCTCTCAGATCACTATCTGACTGCAGCTGTAGCATCTCTGACTACATTTTCATGTCTATGGCAAATTAGCAACATCAGCTATCTGAATACAAGACAAAATAAAAAAGGACACGAGCTGGTAATTGTTGCTCAATGTTCTACCATGTAGAGATGCCACTGATATATCCCAAAATAAAAAACTGTAGCTGCTCGCGCTATCAAATAAACTAGGTCCTGAAATTTCTCGAGGATGATTTATTTCTATGTGGAAAAAATTCAATCGTTGGTATTAGGGAACCACTCCAAAGTTTTTTAAAAAAATTAATTACCTTCAAAAAAAATATAATTTTTCAGGCTCAACAAAATCGAAAAAAAAGAAAAAAAATGATAAAAAGTGGAGGTAGGGATAAGAACATGATGGTAGCTTAGCTACCTGATGTTATGGAGAAATGACATAGAGAGAAAAATTTAAAGGTTCAAACATAACTTTAATTATCTGAGTGTTTTGTTATTACACAAATCTCTGATAAGTTATAATCATTCACAACAAAATAATACAATATGGTCTGACAAAAAATTACTTATGAGTGATATTAATATTACACATCTCTCTTGGGGTGTAAATTCAGTGCAAAAGAGAGTCAATTTTTTTTTTGTATGGCAGTTAAGCAAACACGTTATTGACATAAGTCATGTAGCACTACTGCAATGTACCTAGACAAAACATAGGATAGAGCAAACTGCAGTTCCATTAAGGCAAAAAAAAAAGCATCACTGAAGTTTAGGGAAGAAAAAACTGCACTGCAGTTCGTAAATTCAGTGTAAAAGAGAGTCAGTTTTTTTATGGCAGTTAAGCAAATAAGTTATCGACATAAGTCATGCAGCATCTACTCAAATGTACACAGACAAAAACAAATGATAGAACAAACAACATTTCCATTAAGACAAAAGAAAAACATCACTAATATTTAGGGATGCACTGCAGTTCATAGAAAATTCGGCCAGTTAAATATTCAGGCATTAAAAAAACATCACTAAGTTTTGCGAAGAAAAAACTGCACTGCAGGTCGTAGAAAATTCGGCCAGAAAAGACATGTTCTAGAAAATACAAGGCTATGACAAAAAAGAAAGCAAAACAGGTGTTAGATCCAATTAAAATAAGAAAGGATAAAATTACACCTGTGGTATACTAATATTTCACCTTATAGCCTACAAGTAAATTCAAATGAAACAATGTGTAATTTCCTTGTATAATACAATATAGTTATTATAAATGCAAAAAGTTATTGACTACAAGAGAACACCTGTTGTATCGATGACATGAGCACTTACAAGAAGGAACATACACCTGTAGAAGGGAGGAAATAACATCTATCAAATTTGGTATGCAGAAATAGAGATTTCGTAAAGTTGTGCCAAAGCATCCTGAAATATGACTATTCTTGATTACAAAATATTTGTAGGACTACTTGATGAAACCTAGGACTAATTAAAAAGTCAGAGAGACAAGACATGTAGCATCTACTACAATGTACACAGCCAAAAACAAGGGATAGAGCAAATTGCAGTTCCATTAAGGCAAAAAAAACTTTAGTAAAGTTTAGAGAAGAAAAAAATGCATTGCGGGTCGTAGAAAATTCATATTTTGATTTTACCCCCACAATATATAGCTAAGTAGCATACAACAATTTATTCTGATGCAAGGACGTGTATACTTTGTTCTGGCCTGTTTAAATGAGGTCAATCAAATTCTCTAAGATAGAATCGGCTGTATTCTTATATCGCAGGCCTGACCACTATACTATAGCTGAAATAACGCTAAGATTATGTGTGTTGATTGAATAAATCCAAAAAAATGATCTTATCAAGGATTCAGAGTCTTGTGAGGATTGAGTGTCTTGTGCTTAAACTAAACAGTTACATTACATCTTAAAATTGGCAAGAATCTAATGGGAGGATGGGAGCTAAACGCAGCCACGAATAAGGGGCACCACGCAGAAGCAGCAGAACAGAGAAAACGAACGAGGGAGGGCCGGAGGAGAGGAGCCATTACTGGGGAGCAGCGGCGACGGGGAATGGAGGGAATATCCGTCGGAGAAGAAGGAGCAGTCCGGCGAGATGCAGTTGCCCCCCATGCAGGGCCCCTCCGCCGCCCGTCGTCGCCGCCAATCGCACGGGCGCAGGCTTGCTGACCGCCGGGTGCCTGGTCGCCGCCACTCGCTCGCCTTCAGCAGTTCGCTCGATTCGATCACTACTACAGAACCCCAAATAGGAGACACCATATTTCAGACGGGTTAAAAGACCCCGTCTGTAAACACATATCACAGACGGGGTAAACTGTGCCACGTCTCGTATATCTTTGAAGCCCCGAACCCTGCATATGATAACAGACGTCAGTTCGGGTAACCCGTCTGTGATATTGTCTCAGACGGGGTATATGACACCCGTCTGTGATGTTTTTAAGTTTACAGACGGGGTCGAGCTGTATCACAGACGGCGCCCAATATCCCGTCTGAAATGTGGTAACACCATGAGACGTTGTTCAATCCTCCCGTCTGGGATAAGAGGCAGCTCCTTTTGATTGAGTAAGCAGGCGCGCTCTGCTTCTTTGAATCAGTGCGGGAGTTCAGACACGGCGGGACACTGCCGTCGCACGCCGGTTGCTCCTCCTACGCCGGCGCCGCCGCCGCAGCCTCCCGGCGGCTCGGCCGAGCTCCCGCCACCGCCGGCCACCTTCCCCTCCCACCTGCCCCGCGCGCGCATGCTCCCACCCCCCTGCCCCCGCTCGCTCGCGGATCTGGATCGAGCTAGCTAGGGAGGAGGTAGCTTGGGGTGACCACGATGGTGATGGAGGAGGTGGCGAGGATGATGGTGGCCGCTGCAATTGTCCTCTGCGCTGAGCTTGACGAGTAGGAGGGCGGCAACGACGGTGAAGGAGCGCGCGCCGGGAAAAAAAATTCAGATGTAAGTGTAACTAGCTAGCTGGAAGTGAAGTGGAAGAAAATTAGCTTTCTTTTGATGCATTTAGAGGTTTATGTTATTGTGGTTTGAAGCATGACAGAGGTGGAAAACGAGTTGGTAGCAGAATTAAATGGTTAAAAGATTTTGCTTCTCAATTTTTGACATAATTCTGTTGTTCATTAATGTATGTAAATTGCATTTTCAGGTAATAGCACATTTTTCTAAAATTCTTGCTGCACAAGGATTGCAAATTGTGCCGATGTCTCCAGGCCCCAGCCCCATTGGTGCACGAAAGAGTAGCTGTGCATCCCAAAATGGGCCTGCGGGAGATGACAATGATATGATGAGGGATGTGTCAAATGAAGAGAACCCCCCTGCAGCAGATCTAGAAGAAGATTCCATTGACCAGCTCACCGGTCCGACACCGTGCTCACTTATGATGAATGTTGCAGGTCATCGAATGGAGGTTGGTAGGGGGCAGGTGCATCCAAAACAGGATGTAATCCACTGTGCCAAAGTACTCGAGGGATACGTAGTGGTACGTGTGGATTATGTACATGCTGACTTCCGGCATGGGTTGCTTGAGGTGGCACCTAATGATGAGATTACAACATTAGGTGAAGCTCTGCAGCAAAGGATCCAGTGGAGGAGGTCCAACATTGTGCTTAGGTCTTTGTCTTTTGATCATCCCTCATATTCAAGGTCTGCACCCTCCGGATCTGATAGACGGCCTGACATCAATGTGGGGCAGCAAGTCCAGGAACCCCAGCCAAACAGCAATGGTGTCACTACGCATCAAGAGCAGGACAAGTCTATGGGGGCAGCTGTGCAGCAAAAGCAGTGTTTCAGCGATGGGTTGCTACTGCAGCAGGAGAAGGAGAAGGGCGGCCAACTGCACCAGTCCAAGAGTGACCAGGACATGACTATGTGTGAGAAGGCCAAGAAGGCTGAGCAGGAGAAGGCCAAGGCTGCTGAGCAGGAGAAGGCCAAGGCTGCTGAGCAGAAGAAGGCCAAGAAGGCTGAGCAGGAGAAGGCCAAAATGGCTGAGCTGGAGAAGGCAAAAAAGATTCAGCAAGAGAAGGCCAAGAAGGCTCAGTGTTGGCGATTTCTAGCATACCATTTTATATGCCAACTGCGCCTTATTTAGAGCATAAATGTCGTCATTATAGGCCACTAACCCTTGATAATAGCACCATATTTGTATATATGTCGTTCTGGAGCTTTATTACAGAAACAGATGAAAAGGACGACATTCTGGACATTGTGGCTGATCTGGACCTGAAGAGAAGAGAACCAGCAGAAAAGGCCCACTGTGCCGATCGGCACAGACATGTGCCGACCGGCACATGGGACCCCAAGGCCACCAAAGCTGGCCCACCATTAAGTTTGTTCTAGAAGGAAGTTATCCGAGCCAATCTTGGGAGATACTCATCACGAAGAGATAAAAGATACTCGAAGATTTGAAAGAGCAACACAAGACTTGATCTCGAAGCAAACTGACTGGAAGGCCCACATGGAAGCTACCTAGGACTTCGGAACCGACTTAGGGAGGAAACCGAGATGGACACGAGGTGTGCCGATCGGCACAAGGATTCTTTCCCCGAGAATCCTTTCCTTTCTGATGTACAGCCCTATATAAACTTGTAAAAACCCTAGGGTTTCGGGATCCGCCGCCAGAGGGACAACACAGCTAGTAAGTTTAGAGCCACCGAGGCTTTGCCCCGTTCTTCATGTTCTCTAGTTGTTGATCAAGAACCATTGGTGCTAAAGAGGTGATCCATCAAGGTAGGCCTACTAGATGGTGATGTATCTTGCACTATGTATCATTGAAGTATGGTTGAATATGTGGATGAATGGTTTTGATTATTGATCGCCTGGATTTTATGGTCTTTATATGCACTTGTTCCTACGCTTAGTGACGACTAAATACTAGATGTTATCTTAATTGTGGTGGCAAAAAGAAGTGACAAGATTCGTTCTCTCACTATCTCTATTGTGGTTAAGGTAGCATTGGGATCTTGTAATGCGCCATAATTGCACGTTGTCTCTGTACCTCCACAGCCGCTAATGCATACGCGATGATCCTTGAGATGAGGTGTAGAGTAGGAAGGGCTACTGATTAAGGTGAACTGGTCGTGACAGGGCTCGTCGGAAAGGGGTCCTGACCTACCGATCTTCGGTTATCAATAATTGAGTAATTCCGTTTATGATGCTATTTGACTAAGCTTCTTGGTTACGATCTCAACTAGCAGACTTGGCTAACTTACCCCATGATTTAATCTATTCCTAGGCTTTTCGGACATCACTTCGGACAACTTCGCCTTCGTGCCGACCGGCACATCCCCTGTGCCGATCGGCACAACACCCTGTTTTCCTGAAACCCACGCTCACGCTCACTAGAAAGCTTGGCTAACTCTTTTACTGATGATTTTGCTTAATTTCCATTGGTCCTTGTGGTTCGATTAAACCTTGGAATACTCTTATAGGGGAAAAAGACTACAACTGTACACCGTGCTCTTGCGGTATATAAGTGGGTGCGTAGATACGACCAACACTCAGCCTACTATGGCACAGAAAACTGTGGTTGGCAAGATGACCAGGAAAACCACCTAGGAAGCTCAAGGCCAAATCAACATGGAGCTCTCCAAGAAGAAAGATGTTCCTGATCTTTCACATTGGACATCACCAAACCGAAAGTACAAGGCAGGGCAGCCAATGATGTCTGCAAAGGATCTGGAGGAGGCTGGACATGCTTGTGTTGCCCTCCATAAATTCGATATGGACAGTTGGAAAAATTATGAGACCATGTTCAGAGTTTTCTTCAAACGTTCGCATTTCGTATGCGAAAAAAATGGTTGCTTCTGGGTTGGTTTCAACGACCTGTATGATCTCTTTGCTTCGGAGCCTTGGACTATTCAGTTTTGCGGTGCTTCACTTTGTAAGTTCATATAACCTCTTCCTCTACTATTTTTCAGATACACAATAATGCAAATAGTTGGTAATTGCACTTTTAGTTCTGCATTCTGGTCACCTCAATTCATGCAGCAAGCCTCAATTTGTATTCTGTTCATTTCATTTCATGCAAGCCTCATTTTGTAGGTACATGATACGTGAAACCAGGCAAAACAATGTCCCTGTTGCATTTCTTGACCCTCAGACCTTTTCTCTGCCCTGCATTAATATGGATAAGGAGTTTGTGGTTGATTACGTGGCAAAGGCATTGTCTCGATATGCCAAGTCAAAGGACTATGTCATGTTTGCCTTCAACCCTAATGGCCATTGGGTCCTGGTGGTCATTGTCCTGAAGTGGAACAAGGTCTGGTACATGGACTCCACCTCCGCAACATCAACACAAGATTTAGATCCCTGGAAAGTTGTAATTGATGAGTGAGTTTTCCCTGATTGTTGAGCTTCGTTGGAACATAATTGTTGCACCATTTCTTTACACTTCTGCGTGCATGCGTGCAGGCCTTGGACACAATACCTGAACATCACTCGGACAAACAAGAAAGGGAAAGCCAAATTGCACCATAGTTTCAAGTTCCCGGTATATTCTGCCACACATAATGTTCAATTCAGTCTCAATTGAATTCAGTGCCTGAGACATTGGGTAATATTTGTTGTCTGTTTTTGCAGTGCCACCAGCAACCAAGCGGTGAGACTACGTGTGGCTTCTATGCAGCGTATCACATGATCCTGACAGCCACTAAAGTGGGTTTGACAAGGCCTGAGGTGAGCAAAGCACAAGGATTTTATTTTTTTTCTTGCTCCTCAACACTCAATATTGAATGCTATTTGAATAACAAAATGGTCAGTAGTTCAAACATATCATTTTTATCCAGTCACTTTACAGTGCAAGCTTCAGCCGCTTATATAAGTCTCTCAATACTTACTTTTACATTGTTAACTGATGTTCAGGACTTTAAAATGCCGACTGGACCCATCCCTCATGAGGAACTAGTCAAGATTCGCACAAAAACTGCCACATTCATCATGTCCCAAGTCATCAGCGGGAAAGGCGAGTTCCATTACCCGAATAGCTCGATACCTTGAATCCTTGCTGCATATTGTGATCAATATGGATGTGTGAACGGATAATGTTGATAAATCTATAATGTTGATGTGTGAACTGATGTCAGTACGCTGTGTGAACCAATTTGTGCTGAACATGTGAAGGACTTGAGCAATCTGTGATGTCCTCTATAAATTTTGTGGTGTTTCTGTGATTTGGACAATGTCGTGTATGTGCTCTGTGATTTCTGTTGTCTGTGATGCTTGGATTGAACTGTAATTGGATGTGGAAAGGCATGATTGCCGTCTGTGATCTGGTAGAACTTGTTCAGACGGGGAAGCCTTTTCACATCTGAGATTAAACATTGTAGCTCAGACGGGGAACCTGTTGCCGTCTGAGATAAACAAATATATCTCAGACGGGGTTCCCTACCGCCGTCTGAGATAAGTCATCAGACGGGGCCCCGAACCCCGTCTGAGATGACTTATCTCAGACGGGGTATACTGCCTATTCTCAGACGGCGTATACCCCGTCTGTGATATACCATATCTCAGACGGGGCCATTGCCCGTCTGTGATCATCTAACATCACAGACGTCGTCGCACAGACGGGGTCAGTTGCCGTCTGAGATAACCGAAGTCCCCCGTCTGTGTTTTGGGTTTCTGTAGTAGTGGATTCGTCTAGCGCGCTCTTCCCAGCTCGGCGCCCATTGGGCTAGGGTGGGGTGGGTCGCTGCCCAATGACCATGGGAGCTCCGCCGCCGGTAAATCCCCGCCGGAACATTGTCGCCTCGCCCTCTCTCTCTCTCTCTCTCTCTCTCTCTCTCTCTCTCTCGCTGCAGTTCCTGACCCAATCTCTCGCTGCAGTTTCTGACGCAAAGGTCCCAAACGAATGGGTGGTCGTGTGGATGAACTTCACGGACCGGATAACAAACTAAACGGGTTTATCCAACTCACCCTGAGGCCCGGTACGGAAGCAGATTGACTGATTGAGCGCGTTCGAGCCGAGCCTCACACACAACATGCATCAACCGCTCGATCACCATCCAATGGTCAGAAAATTCGACTGAGAGGAAGACTGAATATCAGTCGACTGATAGCGAGCAAATTTCATACATTTATCAAATACTTGAAGAACCCGCTCATCCTGCTCTCTCACATATAGAGATTCCTCCCAATGCTGCATAAATATTCAAATTGGGATTATCATAGTTATTGGAGAACTGATTTTCTCAATTGACGAACTGAAGTCTAATCAAAACTTAATGTAGTAATGACATACGGATTTATAATTCAAAGAAAAAACACCTCATACATTGTATTCAATTTTCAAGACAAATGTAAAAGGTGGAGAAATTCATACGCACATGCATGGTGCCAATTTCTATAACAATCCCTAACCTATGAAGAATGTTGGGTACAAGTAATACAATTTGATATCGAATTCCATTCATGACCTAGTTATTAATTTGTTATTACTATCATCCATAATTTCTGTTACTGACTAAAATATAGTAATTGATCGGAATGTAACAAATTAAAGGAGTAAAAAAAAAAAGAAGCAAAGCTTGGTAGCAACTAAAAAATGTAGTACCTGGAGTGTAGAAGCTCACGTAGGGGTAAACGTCAAAGGGAGAAGTGCCCTTCCATGCCATGGTGATCTTGTAAGATTTTGGATCAAAAGCAAAGATATCATGGCGTGTGCCGAGAAAAATGATGGTGGCACCATCCGCAATGGCAACAACATCCACATCAATTGTCTTTGAGTCATCAGCACCAAAAGGGAGAAGTTCCTTGAGTCCAATGACCCTACTCTGTTTCCATCCTTCGTATCCGCTAGGATCATCGTCGTCCGTCCTCGACCACAAGTACAGTTTGGAGTCCACGACTTTGGCGAATCCCAGACTACCATCTTCCGTAGCCATGAGGACAATGTCCCTAGGCAAGAACGTAGGCGGTAAGGGAAGAAGAGACATCTCTCGTGTGGTCAATTCGCACTTTAGGATAATGTTGGCCCGCTCCCACTGAAGCAAGGAGTATATGGCGTTCCCTGCGAGGACACTAGGCGACCAATGGGCAAGGTAAGGCGGGTGCTGCCATTGGAGGTGAGCAGCGACCGGTGCGCTCCATGCGCCAGTTTCCGACGAGTAGACGTAGGCGATTTCCTCGTGCCCGGAGCCCACCAAGAAAACAAGGAAGCGTCCACGATCGCAGTCGACGTGGTCGCAGGCACTGGCGGCACAGAGCACGGACGCGTTCCATGACATGCGGAATCGTCCTGGCAAGAGGGGCAGCTCCGTGTGTTGATCGGCAATTGGATCCCAGACAATGAGAGCACTCTCCGACGGAAAATACGGTCGATTTCTGCGGAGGAGGACACGGCCGTGGCGGGCGTCGACCACGCGCAAGCCGCCGTCGTGGGCGAGGGGCGGGAACGTGGAGGCGGTGGGGGCGAAAGCGGAATAAGAGCCTGAACCGTCGACGACGCGGTAGAAGAAGCCGAGCACGGGCGGAGTTCGGTGGAACTCGAGGAACCGGCGGCAGAAGCCGGGGTCGGAGACGAGGCGGCGCCACCGCTTGCAGACCAGGGCGGCGCGGACGAGGCTCCCGGGGTCGCTGGGCGGGAGGCGGAGGAGGACCTCCTCGACGAGCTCGTCCATCAGCTCCCGCAGCCGTGGGATTGGGCTTGATGCGGAGGCGGCGGCGCCACGGCGCTTGGGTGTGCGGCAGACACCAGCCGGCGGCGGGGCAAGGGCTTGCTCCATCAGGGGCTTGCGTGGGCTGCGGCGCGAGCGTTTTAAGATCATAACCAACTCGATGAAAGGCCTGCCGGTGGGGCCCGTGTTGAGGAAGCAGGACTCCAGACCAACCATGATGACTCGATCTCGATGACGCGTCCAGTTCAACACCGCAATTCTGGTTCATTTCAAAGGGATCTGGATGAGGATGAAACTCACGGTGCAGAAACTTGTGGACAAAACGGTTAACTGTAAAATATCAAGTGACAAATTAATTTTATATACACGCCGTCAACATTAAGTTGGCAAACAATTGAATTCTTTTGTTAGCAATAAAACATCACCCTCCTTTTTGCATAAACCAATCAAAATGATTCAGTTCAACAAATCCAAATGCATTCTGACAACAACAAACTTATTCTCCAGCATTATCTACTTTTTTGGCAACCGAATAACAAAAATACAACAGAAGCTCCAAGTTTCCACAGGAAACCACCATCCTAAAAGTGACCTGGGCTTGGTCATACTAGGATTTTATTTCATTTCACGCGTATTTTTACCATCAGTTAAACTGTTAAGTGATCTAGATCACAGCGAAATCTTACCAATTCCAACAAACTAAAATAGCAGGTCGCTCTGAATTATGAAGCATCAGGTTGAGCAACACGCGACAACTACAGTAAATTATACTCCACCCATTCCTGAATATAAGACATTTACCGGCAGCTAATCTAAATTAATTGAATTGCACTTGATTTGTTGTCACAAACGTCATATATATTTACAGATGGAGTACTACTATCTCTAAAAATAAAATAAAATCATACAGCTTATAGCTGAAAACTGATGAACTTGTCGAAGGATTGTGTATCATGTGGACAAGACCACAGGATCAGGCACTATTTTTCAATGACCTTGTTATCAGTGCGTAGTTGTTGTTTCAAGATCACAAGTATAAAATCTATGATTCAGGATGTATACCAGACTATCCACAAAGGGATATATCATAACTTTTAGAACAAAGTTTCCCTGCTTTATATTGAAGGCATAAGTCACAAGGTTCACAGGCCGAAGCTAGTTCAACAGAAAAAGAAAAAAACACAATCAAGTTCACAGAAAGACGAAAGCAACAAGGTCTAAATGCACAGCCACAAGGTATATATCACTGCTCCAGCATCATCTTGATATTCTTGATTAGCCCGTGGATCCATGCCTGCTGCGTTGCTTCAATAGGACTCCATCTCTGCAACATGGACATCAGCCTGTAAACCTTTGCTTGCGGAGTAGGGCATAACTGGTTACGAAAAAACAGCTAAACAATTAATTTCAAGCCACAAGATGTTGAAGCAAACAAAAAATTAGCATGAGTAACTGACTATAATGAAGTTGAAATGTTTCAATTTCAAATGCTCCCTCTTGAGCATAGACAAACCAATTTCCGGAGTTAACGTAAAAAGCGCAATGCAGGGCTAATCAGATTACAAACAAGCCAAATAAACTTGTACACAGACAATGAACCTAAATAGTTCGGCAGATATAAGATCCCTTGGGCAGAATCCGAAAGATCAACAAATTAAGGAAAGCACTATCTCATTGATGCTGAAGGGGAGCCCTGGCGCAGCGGTAAAGCTGTTGCCTTGTGACCATGAGGTCATAGGTTCAAGTCCTGGAAACAGCCTCTTGCAGAAATGTAGGGAAAGGCTGCGTACAGAAGACCCAAAGTGGTCGGACCCTTCCCTGGACCCTGCGCAAGCGGGAGCTACGTGCACCGGGCTGCCCTTTTTCTTTTCTATCTCATTGATGCTAATGAGCTGCTCCCACCAAGACTGATGCTTCAAGTCATTAAAACTACCTGATTTCTCATTGACGTGAGCAACTTAAGCTTGTGAAGCAGTAGATGCATCCACTCGTGGTCTCTCATCTGTGGAGGCTGCTCCGAGTGCTGCAGAAAATTTTGAAATTAACATAAGCTGGTTGCAGAACTGAATTTTCACTGTCAATGAACTGTTGCTTGTCACTGAAATCAGCAACTAAAAAGATGTTCCTAATAATAACCAAACTTAATAACGGAACAGGAGCCTTTCCTACTATTTCAGAGTCAAAAATAAGAAAACATAACTCCAGTGAACAGCCACACTTGCACTAAATCATTGACAGTAAATGCTTTCGAGCTCCAGAGAATTATCTCTGACAGGTTTCAGAAATCATGTCATTCATATTAAGTGACACTGAACCACAACAATTGACGAACAGGAGGTTTAAAGACAGCCAAGATAACATATTGAGAATGTATAAGCTCATGTAGGTTATGCTTTCTCTTGTCTCTCCTGCTAGATAACACCCTGTCTCACCCAATACACAGATGAAATGTCAAGAACCATTCTATCCCTCCATAACATGCATACTGAATGAATGAATTCCTCCTAAGCTCAACCCGGAGTACGAATTAGGGTAACATGCATACTAAATGAATGAATCCCTCCATAACATGCATACAAAATAGAGTACGAGTAACACGGTTGTACTGGTACTCAAATTCACATGTTCAAACATTTACTTGAGCACAAATTAATCTAACTGAAACCCACTCATTCTGAAAATTGGCATAGCATGGGTAAGTAAAGCAAAACCTGGAGTGTAGAAGCTTATGAAGGGAAAGACGCCAAAGAAGCCCGCATCCTCCACCACCTTCTTGACCCTGCTGGTATTTAGATCAATAGTGAAGTACCCAACTTTTGTCCCCAAGAAAATGACTCCTATGCTATCCGCATAGCCAACCACATGAGGTGAGATAGAAAGGATGTCAGTGTGGATCAGAGTCTCAAGCTCAATGACCCTACTTTGCTCCCATCCTGCATCTGTGTCCGGACTGTAAACCCTCGACCATAGGTAGAGCTTAGACTGACGTATGGTGGCAAAGCCCAGCCGATTGTCCTCCGTAGTCATGAGCAAAATGTGACTTCTGAATTCGACAGGTGGTAAGGACATCACAGACATGTTTTCTGTGGCCAAATTATACTTCAGAATTTCACCGCTCCCTGAGAACCGAATCATGAAGTGGAGTGCGTTTCCGACCAGGGCACTGTGCTCCAACTTCAAAATTCCCTTTCCATCTGGGTGGTGGAAAGACGCCGGCGTGCCCCACTCACCGGCTTCTGATGAGAAGACGCAGGATAGCATCTCACCGTGGGCGGCGCCCACAAAGATCACGAGGAAGGGGCCGCGGTGGCAGCCCAGGTGGTCGCAGTTGCCGCCAGCACCAGCACAGACCACCGCGGCGTTCCAGCTTAATGTGAACATGTGCTGCGGCAGCATTGGCAGATCCCGCTCCTCACCCGTGATGGGGTCCCAGACCACGAGTTCGTGCCATAAGGAGAACCCATCCGAGTGCATGCCGTATAGGAGGACGCGGCCGTGGCGGGCGTCAAGTGTGCGCCTGCGGGGGCCGACGGCACGGCGCGGGCAGAAGGCGAGCGCGGGGACAAAGCGGTTGGTGTGGTTGAGATTGTCATCCCTGAGGTAGCATAGAAAGCCGAGCATGGGGGTCGCGCGGTGGCGCTGGGCGAACCGGCGGCGGAAGCCGGGGTCGGAGGCGACGCGGCACCAGCGCCTGCAGACGAGCGCGGCGCGGAGGAGGCGCGCGGGGTCGTCCGGCGGGCAGCGGATGAGGATCTCCTCGACGATTTCATCCATCAGCTCCGGCGCCATGGAACGGCGGCGCGAGGGATTGGTCCCGCCCGCCCCGTATGCGCGAGTGCCCGCACCAGCAAGGGCGCGGCCGCGCGCGCTCCAGACGGGCGCCCGCGCGCCGCAAACTCACCCCGGCGGCCTTGCACGCGCGCGCCGCGACCTTAAGCCGAGCAGCAGCCCTCGCCCGCGGACGACAAGAGCTCAAATAAGGCCGTGACCTCCCGCCCAGGCCGCCGCCATCACGCTCCCGCCCGCCGCCGCCCCCGCCGGGAATGCAGTGGCGGAGCTAGGATTTTCAAGTTGGGTATTCCTCGTAGTTGAAGCAGCAAAAAAATTCATTCAAAGGAGCCACTAGAGGAAGGCATTATATTTGCAGTCTCTGATAGGAGACCAAGACGGCACTGGTACTTCTATACTACTCCTACCAATATCCGGTTCAATTTCTGCCATCTGATTAGTTGCAACCTCAGTCCCAATGTTGTTTGGCCTCGATTACAACTCAGACAAAGGAAGTTTTTAGCCCAGCATAGGCTATATAGCTGCATATATGTAAAAACACTATGTAAACTTGTTTTTTTGCGAGAAAAAGTTGGGTATTCCTAGGAATACCCATGCATCAAGGTGGCTCCGCCACTGCAGGAATGGGCTAGGGTTAGGGTTCGTGTGAGGAAGAAGGGGAAGGAAGAAATGGAGCTCGATTGTGAAGAAATTTGGCCGAGGGCCCGAGGCTGTTTCGGGTTGTGTTGGAGAAGGGTAGAACCGCCCATTCAAGTCTGTTTAGGCCTTAGAAAAAAAAAAGCTGAGAATGAGAGGAAAATAGGAATATGTCAAGAACATTCTTTGGAACCGAAGTCATGCGTTCTTTGGACCCTCTGACACTGACTGTAACCCACTACCCAAAGGTGACTTATACTCTAAAATAAGTGCAAAAACATGTAAAACAGGTCTCCAACAGAGAACCCAAATGCTGACCTAAAATTGAAGCAATCTTTCCTCTGCTACCCACAAATCAGGCAGCTTCCCCCGCCACCTATCGCTTCCGCGGCGCGCTCCTCCCCCAGCTTCTCCCATCGGCCGCCGCCTCCGCCTTCAATCGCCCCCGATGGCCTCCATCCCACATTGGTTGCGGGACCCGTTGCCGCAGCTGCGGCGGCCCTCTTCCTCTGCCACGGGCTCAGAGCGCGGCGACGGTGGCTCCTCCTTGGCGGCGCTCCACGACGGCGGCTCGTCCCGGCAACCAATCCATGGTGCGGTTCCTCCCGTCGACGCGGCTTCCCACCGGCCTCCCCGCCCTCGACCAATCCATGGCTCATGCTCAATCTCCTACGGCGCTTTCCCAAATCAGTAGGGGATTTCTCCGCACAAATCGTCCCAAGATCCCACCTTTCGGCCAAATCCGGCCGGCATGCGCCGCCGCCGACCCGGCCCGCGGGGCGTCGCTCCTGGCCAAGCGGGACTGGTTCGCACGGCTCAGTCAACGAGGAGGTCGCCGCACCGCTTCGGCGCCTGGGCCCGCGCTTCGTCGTCCGCGTGCTGCAGCCTACAGGTCGCGGCGCCGAAGCCGCTCCTCTGCGTGCGATGATTCTCGACTCGCCGGTGAAGGGGGCGCCGTGGCGGTGGCGCTGGGCGGCGGCGGCGGCTGCGGCAGCGCGGGCGAGCGAGCAAGAGGAGGAAAGGGTCATCGGTTGGAGATGGAAGATTTTTTAGGTCTGATTTCTAATGTCAGTAGGACTAAGTTTTGGGTTTGGGTCGCTCCTAGCGTTGGAGTCAGTCTAATGACCCTCTTTGAATGACGTCTTTTACCAATGATGCTAATCTAATTATCCGTTGCCGGAACGATTTGCTTGGTTCAATGGTTCAACCCTACCCAACTTCAAAAGCGGCTGAGCTTAAATAGGACTAGGCGAGACGTCCTATGCATAGGGCGACTTACAGGATTTAACGTGTAGGTCAGCCCAATAGCCCATCAAATTCGGCCTATTTAAGCCAACTTAGCCTACCAACTAACCGTTTCAACATTTTGTAAGCTTATGTTAACATTTTCAAACAACTGAGTCAACATTTTCGGCGAAAACGTTGCATAGAACATCTAAATTGTTGATGCAGTGCAAATAAAATGTTGACGCAATACATTCAAAATGTTGATGAAAATTTCAAATTTTAAAAAATTCAAAAAATATTCAAATTGGATCTCATTTTGTAGCATTAATTGTAACAAACACGTAGGTTCAAACGGATTTGAAAACGGACTTACGGTTTAAGAGAAAAATGCGTTTAAAGTTTGAAAAACTATTCTTTTTCTCCCTCCTCCCACCCGTCCCAATCAGAAGATGCCACGTGTCGCCCAGCCATGCTCTCCCTCCTCGCCTCAGCGCGCCTGATGTGTTTTTGCACGAATCTCAAAACGTTCTATCAAATGAATCCTATAGGGCGAGCTACGTATAGGATTGGCCGGACTAGGCTCGATAAAAGGGCTTGGCCCACCATTGGTTTTTTCAAAAGTTGAATAAGGCCTTGTTACATGCTAGCCACAAAATGACCAAGGTGGCAGAGACATAAACGTAACACATTTCGTTACCAAATTGTTGATCATGAATTCAAATCCTCGGAAAAAAAAGATCATGAATTCAAAAGGTACATGGAGAAATCATTTTCTCACAATGTATTTACTAATGAAGTTTCAACTTAACCTGGTGCTTGTGCACGACGGTGTACCTAATTAACTTCGCCTCCTGGCTCTGGTTGCAATGCTAAAATGCCAAAAACGTAAAGACAGAGTCTCTAAATCATGGAAGCGATGTGCATTAGTTGAAGAGAACAACACAAATTTATCGTTCATACTTCATACTGTGAGTCTGTTGTCCAGATGACGCTGCCACTGAAGAGTGCAACAACGATATTTGTGCAACTAGCATACATAATATAAACATTTTCATAAACTTAAGACAGCGTATGTTAGGGCTCGTATGCTCGTATGTCAGGAAATACATTCTTATTTCATTTTGTTGGAACACGTGAAATGTTATGCCACACCATCAAAGAAAATGTTGTATAGCTTTCACTTTGATCTGTGCCAAAGGGCGGACGCCAACTGTGCCGCAAAGCGCAAACAGAGCCAGCCATGCTTCACCTTCTGCTCGTAACTGATAAGCAAGAAAGAGTAGCAATGCAGGACCAAGACAGTGATGGTCTAACTAAGAGAAGGAGCATAGGAGTCAGACCACCGTGTAATCTCATAGAAGTTGGATCACATTACAATGCACACTACAGTGATTAGTTAAGTTGTATCAATTTATCGGTAAAGGCCATCTAATTTCCCAGAAACCATTCTCCCTTGATGATTTAAGGTGCATATTCTACTCTTGAGAAAGTTAGCATATAACTGTTGCAAATTCACACTAATTGTAAGCTGCACTATTCAATCTTACTATCTTGCAATCCATATTCATTAACTAGTATCCTTTTAACACTTGCTGATTGAAAATGAAGACAATGAAATTGCACTCTTAGGTGAAAGAAGCGCAGATAATCCCAAAACATTAATGCAAGTATACAGGTGGAAGCAGCGCATGATGTTAAATCAGACTGTTACATCAGCACAATACATGTACTTGTAAGATAGTACGTTCAAGCACCTCACAAGTTAACAAAGTGCGACTTCATCTCTCATAGAACGCTTCCTCTTGGAAGCTGTAGTTTTTAGCTCTCCAATCTCACAAGTATATATATAACTGTGATAGGGTGTTATAAAAGCCTCGGTGTGCATGGCATCTCTCAGCATATCCAGCCGGAGGAGTATGACTTGGTTTGTGATGCCCAATGGCTTGTCAATGATAACTTGCGCTCAAAGCAGGATGCCATGGAGAAGATCCTCCGTGTCCGTTACATTTGGCTTGGAGATGTCGCTGATGAGCAGATCTATGGATCTAGTGGTCAGCTCAGAAAGGATAGCAGAAAGGAACACCTCCATATGGGTACAACACAGCAGGTGGAGAGAATGAACAAGAGATGTGGTGGAATGAAATCCAATGTCTCTCAGTCTAGACAGTGAGGAGATCAGGGACAAAATAAGAGCAACACCAGTCATGCAGAAGGTCGGTCCTGTCCAATAATTCATATGCACACGCGTTGAAACATATGCCACCAAATCGACGAGAAAACAAGATCTGATGTTCATTTTCCTGCTTCATTTCTTTTATTCCACCTTTCCAAACTCCCTGAAATTTAAGATGTATTCCCAGTTAATAGCTAGTGATCTAGAATGCACAGCAGAAGTCTACAAAGAAAAGTTCAGCATCGTTGCTTTCGGCGTTTAGCAGGAAACAATCGTGTACCGTGGACATGAAGGTTGGAACTGGATCACATCAGCTAAATCTTGCTAATTCTTGTGACGCTCAACTACGTGCGTGAAGCTGAGTAAAAGAAAAATGAAGAAGATGCAGTACAAAAATGAACTTTTTTTTGACGAATTTCTTACTGGAAATTGGAACATCTGACCTATCGCGAATTTGACATATAGTCTGGAAATCTCACTAGCACATACGCAGCTGTGAGATTCTTCAATTTATTTCTTTTTACTGCTTTGTATACAAAAAAATGATTATGTGGTGATTCATGCTGATTCTCTGAAAAGTAGGGCAGCACATTGTGATAATGTGACGTGTGCATTTTCTTTATACATTATTTCCTATGCTTTTCGCTCAGATAATGCGATTTCTTAGCTTTAATACCTTTAATCGTGTTCCTCTTTCTGACGACAATCATGACTTGGTAAAGACATTGAGGAGGACTTTACATAGGGTTTCTATTGCATCTGTTTTAATAGTCTCTAGCATGTAAATATGTGATCTTTGAACATATGTACAGTGCAGATTAACTAAAATCAAGCTCTGATTTTTGTTAGGAACTTAATATCTGATAGCAAACCAAGTAGCTAGCCTGCTAGAGAACAAAGTTTCTTGAGGTTTCCATGCTCCGGCCTCAAATTTCCAACGCATCTTAGCACTCAAATCAGGTAGTAGGATTTATCGGAATTTCAATGTGGACCTATAAAACTGATCAATCAGATGTTTTTGACAGTAAGCCCAAAACTGAAGCAGTCACCACGGCACTGTGGCATCTGAGGTGCAGTGAGATTCTGTTCAACTATATTTCGGTGAACTTTTTTTTTCAGACGAAGATTTCCTGCTTATATTGGAAGCAATTCCTGAGGTGAAATTAAATGTGCTACAAAGATTCAAAGATGGAGTAAACTGCAACAAGGGGAGAATTATGCTTCGGACTGGAGTTCAGACTTCCAACCACGGTGCTACTCCCTCCGTCCCTAAATATAGGGCCTTGTTGACTTTTAGACATGACGTTTGACCATTCGTCCTATTCAAAATATTTATGAAAATATAAAAATAATTATGTTATATTTGAAGCATATCCACTGATGAAACAAATCATAACAAAATAAATATTATTTTCATAAATATTTTGAATAAGACGAATGGTCAAATGTGATGTCTGAAAGTCAACAACGCCCTATATTTAGGGACGGAGGGACTACTTAGATACGGGCTGACCAGGGATGATTGGCTGAATACAGCGTACTACTGCGCTTAGGGGATGAGTGAATACCTCACCGGAGTTGACCTTCATGGGCCGATACGCGGCTGCCGGTTCTCGGGACGTGACGACGAGTGTAGCCGGCTGACAGCGCGTGCTTGGTCGAGCGGGTCTCCATCTCCTCCCGGACCGCGGCGCAAGAGCTCATGGCATGCAGTAGGCCCTGTATGGCGAAGGTCGCTGCCGCGGCCCCTGAGCAAGGCTAAAGGCCGCGGCTTGGTGCGTGGGCGGAGGCGAGCTCGGGTCGGGATGCTTTGTCGGAAGGGCACCGCGGCGGCGCGACCTAGCCGGGCGCCATTTCAACGGCCGGGAATATTTTGCAAATGGGCCTCTGATTTGGGTCGCGATCCGACGATATGCAGAAATACCTCTAATTTAATTTGAATCGTGATTAATAGTCGCGATCCAAATATTTAATAGCCCTCTGCTTTGGGCTGGAAATTTTCTTTGCGACCCTTACGCCGCCGCTTTCCTCCCCGGCCAGACGCGCAGAGCCCTCCTCCCCGGCCGGACGCGCAGAGCCCCGCCTGAGCTACAGTCCTCACCGGAAGCGCTCCAATCGCCGGAGCTCTGAACACAGCGACCAAGCCGAGCCGCCACCATCGGTGACGACCGGGAGGTGATACTGGGAGAGCGGAGGAGGAAGATGAGGAACGAAAGGAATGGGCCTTGGGCCTGGCATGCTCATATGCGGACCGGACCTTTAACTGGGTCTCCGATTGTTTTGGTCTTTGTCGCGCTCGCCCGAGTTGAGATCAATGGCATGGCATGCTTGCTGGTCCGTGGTCTCCACAGATGGAACACCTCACCGACGGCGACGAGCCAACGACGGTGAGCCAAGGACCCGTGCACGTGCGCGAAATGGGCGGCGGCTGCTGCGACCTACCCGTGCACGTCGCCGTCCAGGATGGGAGATCCCCATCAGGATGCGTGCATGCTCGTTATTTTCTTCGAGGAATAATAGGAATGCATTCTTATTAGATTTTGCTGGAACATGACGTGTTGAATTCTGCATGGACCACCGTCGCGTGCTCCCATTCGTTTCAAGTCAACTTTAGCGCTCTTGATTTTTTTTTTGTTAGGTCATTTCTGCAAGGGAAAACATGTTGCAAGGCAACTGTGCTGGAAACAGCAGATTATGCATGCTACGGTTCTCAGCTTGCTTCTGGCAAGTAAATGAAGAATGTGTAATTAATAACAAGTGGAGTAGGTAGCACATGTTCTTGACAGGAACCAAAGTTCTTCTGAATTTAAATTGGAACATCGAGCTAGCTATCCATGCAGGACCAAGACAGAGGAGTGTACAGTTTGGTCTTACAAAGAGTATTTTACTTTCTCGGTGATGAAAGGCGTCGCGCTTGACAACAAAGCAGACAGTTGTTGTTTGCCCTCACGGAAGTCAAAATCGCCGGCCCTCAACCATGTCATGTCGCATTTTAAAGAGAAAAATCTGCTTCAAGCACGGAATCAGGAAGAAACCGTGGCCCCTGGTGATCAAGCTAACGGTACTATCACGGAATCAGGAAGAAACCGTTGCTTCTTAGAAACATGTCCCTCCACCATAATTTTTTGTTTTTAAAAAATAGTGTATTACAGATTGGCTGCTTCTCCGCCTTGATCATCTCCATCTCGTCGAATTGGAGCCCAGCAACGCATCAATGTGAGTTAAGCTCATCTAATTCCTCTGTAACCATTCTCCTTTCAGATCGAATAAGGGTACATATACTATTCTAAAGAAAAAGGTTTGCAAGCAAAAACTTGAAAATCATACTTCAATCTGCTCTATTCGAGTAGCATCCTTTTTTAACACCTTCTGAGCATGAAAATGAAGACAATACAATTGCATTACTGGGCGAAAGAAGCCCAGGCAATTCCCAATGCTTTCCTGCAAGTATAACGTGGAAACAGAGCATCATATTGAAACACACTGTTACATTGGTACAATACGTGTACTTGTAAGATAGAACGATCAAGCACATATTAAAATCGAAAACATTAGCAAAGTGCGACTTCTCGAGGCGGGCGGGGTAAGGGTGGGGGCGTCACTTCTGGCCGGGTTAGCGCGGCGGCGGTCGAGGGCGACGGCGGCGAGGGCAAGCATGACGACGGCGGTTAAGGGCGGCGGCGCGGTGGCGGCTCGAGAAAGAAGAAGGTCGTGCGGGCCGTGGGCCTACCTATCTGTGAGATCCCGTCTGACGACTTGCCGATAGGACGTCCCCATGAGCATGACTTCCATTCAAAGAAGACCTGAGGGGATCAATGGTTCGCCTGCTGCTGGTCTCCACGCCACACCGGCTGCGACGACGAGGAGCCATTGGAGGGACGCTTGCACGTGCGGAAAATGGGCGGCGCTGCTGCTGCGACCTACCGGTTCACGTCGCTGTCCAGAGTCACGACCAACTGTTTGTCCGATGGGAGATCCCAGACAAGGGATGCGTGCTCGTTATTTTCTTCGAGGAATACTAGGAATGCATTCTTATTCTATTGTGCTGGAACTTGACGTGTTGAATTCTCCATGGACCACCGTCGCGTGCTCAAGTCCGCTAGTCAAACTTTAGCGCTTTTGAATTTTATTTTGTATTGTTACGTCACACACACTTCTTCAAGGAAAATGTTGCAAGGCAACTGTGCTGGAAACAGATTAGGCTACGGTTTAGCTTGCTTCTGGCAACTCCCTTCGTTTTTTATTATATGACGTCGTTGAATTTTTTCGTTATTTTGATCATTCGTCTTATCTATAAATATTTGTCTAAATAACTAAGCGTATAAAGTTAACGTTAAAATGTTTTTCATAATGAATTCAATAATATTCATTCCACATCCAAAAATTAATTATTTAATCTATATTGTTAGTTAAAGTTCAACAAAAAAGTCTACAGTATCATATAATTAACGTACAGGTAGCACATGTCGACAGGAACCAAGGTGCTTCTGAATTTTATTTGGAACATTGAGCTATCAATGCAAGACCAAGACAGAGGAGTGTACTGTTTGGCCTTGCAAACAGCAGGCACGGGCAGTCTTTTTTATTTTATTTTCTCGGTGGTGAAAGGCGTTGCGCTTGACAACAAAGCAGACGACCATTGTTTTTTTTTTTTTTTGATAATACTAGTACGTATCTATATCTATTATCTTAGTATTTGAAGAGAAAAAGGAGCCACAACATTCGCTCTCAAGGCCACGAAATTACCACATTAATCGGAAAAAAAGAAAAGCTACGAGCCGTTGGATTTTATGAAGATTGAACGCTCTAGATTAATTGTCAAATAAGCATTAATTCGGAATAAAAAATAAAGAAAGCCAGAAGTCCATGTCGAACACAAGAGCTAATGTTTGGGAAAAAAATGAACAAGTAAATAATAATAAAATTCGGATTTGATCTGTGACGGGTTCAATCTAGAGTCCTGTGCACCTACAGTTCATTAAGAAACTTTATATCTTTTTCTTTTTGCGAACTTCTTTATATATCTTTGAGTCACAAGGGAAACAAACCATCAATAGGCCATCGATCATGTGAAAAACAAAACGAAACTGAGGGGATAAATGAAAAACAACCGCCGATATATATATCTGCTTATTTGGGTTCTGCTCATCAGGAGGCAGGCGATGACGATATGCTAGAAGCGGACGCTGACGCCGAACCTTGATACGCCACCATGGAGCCGTCCTTCTTGCTCACTGTTCCCCATAATCATCTGCAGTAGCACAAAGCTCTCGAACTGGGCCCCTTTGACGAGGTTGGCGAGAGGCTCCAGCACCGCGCACAGCTCAAGAGAGAGCGAGACAAGAAAGCGAGGAAACTACATCTAAGTCAGGAGACCAGCGGCATCCACGAGCTTCACGTCGGTGAGGCCTGAACCGCTGCCGCCCTGGACGAGTCGCGCCAAACCTGACTGCCGCCGCCCACGGAATTCCTTCCGCCCAGCAGTGAGGACTCTCGCCCAGGCCCCATGCCCCATGATCGCCTATTCGATCGCCTCAAGGCTCACTGTGGATCGCGCATGGTGGCATGGTGCGCGATAGCTCGCCGGCGCCATCTGGTTCAGGTAATCAAATTGCAATTCTTCAGTGCATAAATTGCAACTCCGAATGAACTGAAAACGCACGGTAATACACACCTCTATAAGCAAGACAACAACAATTTATTGCCAGAGCTTGATTAGGCAGGTATTGATCAGCCCAGTTACTTCATCTCCTGAAGAATACATATATACATTATTACCAACGCACTTTATTCTTCATCAAGCAGTTGTGAACTGAAGAATTATTTCAACGACTCCAGGCTCCAGCATGCTTGACCTTCTAGCCGCCGCTGCCGACGCCAACATGCTCGATCGACTGTCCACTTGGAGCCACCACAGCGTGCAGTCTCGGGCGGCACGTCGACAACGCCAGCATGCTTGATTGTAGCCCAATCACCTGTCGACTAGATCAAAACTGTAGATTCGGCAGTCCAATTGCAGTGCTGACGGGGAAGCAAAGGCCGTCAAGCAGTAAAAAAATAGAAGCAGAAAAGAAAGACAACTACATGCATTGCCGCCAGCTATACAAGTTACAGGCATGCATGGAAGCTTGACATCATATCGAAATTTGCAAGCTCGACGAGGCGATCAACCTGAGAAGGGATTTTCAAGCTGGACAAGGCAATGTAATTAATTTGAGCTGGTCGTCTTCAACCTATGGAGGAAAGCTAGCAACTGAGACAGCCATGGGCAGATGAGCATGGGAAACAACTAGAGCAGTGCACGCAGATAAGCAATTGCTATTATAACATATTAATAGAGGACTAGCAAGAAAGCAAAGGGTCATCAGATCAACGTGCTGCATATGTTTCTTCAACAACAACAACTACAAAAAGAGATCGATATTTGTGTTGATAACTGGAACGCCATGAATGTTCAACCCTATGGAGAGAAATCGAGAATAGTTTGCATCTAAGGTTGGTGAAGCAAAGTACAGGGAAAAAAAATGAATGGAACAGAAACTAAACGTAAACTACTAATACAGTGAGTGGATCACGTGGAAGAGAAGAACCTAATGTCAATGATAAAATGAATGAGTATAAGACTCTAGGAAGCAAAGTTTATATGGATCTTGCATGACCTCCAGTTTTCCAACTCCAGATCATAAAAGTAGGTGGGTCGTAAATTTTTTTTGCGAGTGCTTTTCATTGATAAAATTAACAAGCCATAGATTAACAAGATACGATAAGGGAGGCAACCATGAAACACAGCTTGCAGTCCGTGCAGTGAAAACAATGTTTGGATTCATAATATGATAACCGAAACAAGCTCAGATGGTTATATGATTGATTGTCATTATTAAATTATATTACTGACCAAAACCTTTATTTTCCATTGAAACTTATCACTGAGATATGATCTCTGCTAGAGGCTTTAATTTTGAATTTTTCGTCATAGCTCAAGTAATAATGTAGCCTCACAAACCTCAATTTGATCTTAAGTTCTAATATTAAATCGGTACAAAGGATTGAAGGCATGCAATCAGATTAAAAAGTGAGGTGTCTTAACAGTCGTATTAAACATCTAGGTCTATATAATTATAGTTAATATAGGGATATAATGGAAGTCAACAAAAAAAAAGATGTTTGAAAGGTATAAGCATAACATTTACTCTTGCCTGTAACATAAATGAAATAAAAGGGATAAAAAAATCTAAATCCAATGGAAAATAATAAGGAAAATTTATATTTTTGATTATGTAAGGGAAAAGTATAAGTTTCAATGGCTAATAAGGAATTTTCTCTATGATGAACCTTACAAACTAACACTGAGTCATGCATTGTGGTGTGATTGCGTCCTGTGAGCCTTATCCATGTGTGGTGCATGATGGCTAATAGTAGATTAATATTTGAAGGTTAAAAGAAACACACTGACGTTATGATTTGGCATAACAAGCCTAGCCGCGCTATTAGCGCGGGCCATCCTACTATATTAACTACAATCCGTTGGATTTTTATGAACATCTAACGATCTAGATTAAACAACATACTCATATCAAAATAATTCACAATAATAATTCGGAATAAAAATTATAGAAAAGTAGTAGCCTTTTGCACGCAAGAAAGGTGGACTCCACAGTCCTGTCCGTAATCATACTTCAGTATCCGAATATAATATACATTACACTGCATGGTAAAGATTGAAAAGAAAGGAGGGGGGAATTATTTGCGGCAGCACAGCTATTTCAAAGCTTCTTTTATCTTTAGAAACTGCTGGTCTTACGTCTTGCTCAAGCAGATGAACATCAACGCATTATGCATCCACAGTGAACATTCGTACACGTGAAAGGAAATAGCATGTCATCTTGCCTAGAAAGAAACATATATGGTGTCAGTGCTGACAGATGGACAAAGCATGCAATACTGGATGGCAACAAACGAGATGATGATAATCGAAGAATATGGATCTCAGCTCTGAGAGTATCATGTAGCAAAGTGGCCAGCTTCTTCGATGGCGACGGAGGTGACACCGCAGCAGTCTGAATTGAAGCCCCTCGCGCAGACATATCAAGGGCAAGCATAGGGCCAACGTTTGGATGCTAGCTAGCAACGGTCTGCCACACCGCACCTGTGCGCGGCACAGATCCATGCCACAATCAGTGGCGAGAAAGTGCATCGAATTATACTCCCTCTGCCTATTTTATACCGTGTCATTTATAAGGGCTTGAAAGGTTTGAGATTTGTATCAAAATATAAGGGATTAAAGTAAGGTGACCCGCGCTAACAACGCGGCTAGAGTCGTTATAGTTACATATATGTTTCCTCTCTTTTTTCTATCTTTAGGAACAACTGGTGACTTGGTTTTGGGAGCCCAAGTGAGTTGCTTTTTATATTAAGTTAACCATGGTAATTTTTTATTTTTATAATTTAAAGTAGGGAGTGACAAACCAGTTGCTTATTATTTGCTAAGTAATCTTGTGCGCATTTTGGTTGTTTCACAATTGGAGTCTAAAATTGTGGTAATCTGGGAAAAAACATGAAGGATTTTTATTAACATAAATCATGAAGCATGAAGATTAATCCCACATAAAATGCGACACTGCATGGAGAAGAGCTATTCAACAACACAATTTTCTGTTGTAAATATACATATTGGAATTGTTTATCCTCTGCGCATGAAGATAAAAACACAAAGCATAATTACGAATTTGCTAGGAGCATTTTTAGTTTTATTGTCCAACTTGGTAGTGGCACTAGGCAAGCAATCACACCCCGCAAGCTACTGATGATGGACCCACAAACTATGATAACCGAAGGAACATCAACTTGAGAAGGATTAACGTGCTATATGAAGATTCCCGCTGCGATAACGTTAATTTACATAAAAAAGCTTTATCAGCGCTAGCCCGCGCAATTTGCGCGGGTCACCTTACTAGAAATTCTCACGTTAATCAGAAAAAAACAAAAATGTGAACCGTTGGATTTTATGAAGATTGAACGGCCAAGATTGAACCGTTGGATTATTGTAATACAACTCTAAGCTAGAATTAATCATGACCGTCATATCTGATTTGCTAAAGATAGTATGCAATACCGTCTCTAAAAAGAAGAAGATAGTATGCAATACGTACTGGTACAAATCGCATAGCAACTTAGGAGTCCATAGCCTATGCGTTCAGGTACTAAAAAAAACCAAGTTATCAGTGAAGGAACTTTCCATCTGATTATTGCCGTGGAGCAATTAGGGATTAACGATGGCCCAGTGTACGTCGGATAGATCGACGACCTCTCCCTCGCCATCACAATGGCACGCCAGGATCGCCTCATGCCGTACCTTCGCGGCAACAACCCCTGCTCCCCGACGGCGGCGAGGTCAACGTCGCGCTCAGGGTGTGGCGATTGAAGCAGGACACCCGGAACCTTCTGACGTCCTGGCGACGTCCATGATGGCGCAGTACGGCATGACTAGCTCCGTGACGCCATGGACGCACTACGGCGATGGAAGCAGCTCGACGCCAGCGGTGTCGACCGGATAAGGAGATTATTGCGCCGTCAATGGCCGCAAACGGCGCGGGGCAGAATTGAGTTCAGCTCCGATGGAGGATTCTTGGATATCACGACCTGCATTGGGAAAGCTTCCGGTTACGTGAATGAACTTGCGATGAAGCATTGGCGTATGGTCGGCAAGTTGATTACTTTGGCCGTTGAGTCGTCCAGTTGTCGAAAGCAATAATCGCACCAATTATGGAACGTTTGCAGCCAAGCGTTGATTCAATTGGATCCGACCCTGTCTCGCACTATGCAACTCCCCGTCTGCCTCGGTATAGCTGCGCTCGACCGACTACCGTGTGCGCGGAGCTGCAGGCTAATGAAATCGGATTTCAATTGTACCCGAGTGGTCTGAGGCGGTGCCACTGGCTGCTGACCATGATAATGTCACCTCAGCCCGTTCGTCAACTAATGTCAAGCAGACAAAAGATGAGCAAAAAAAAAATCGTAAAGAAAAAGAGACGAGCATCAACCATCAAGGATGCTGATCAAGGAGGAGCTCGACGTCCAGCTGCACCGCACGCTGCAGCCTGCAGGTCACATTACCAGAAGAGTGTGAAAAAACGACGCTGACTAGGAAACCAATGAATGTTGCTCTGCAAAAATCGCCTTGTGGCAAACTGCCAATAGCAAGAATCCGAGTGGCGAGTAGGGAAATGCTGAGTGTCTTGACCTGCCGGACATCGATGGCTTGGCAGAGGTGGACAAGAAGTCTGATTTCAACAACCTTGAGCATCAGAAAGACATGGTCTTGGTGACCGTAACGACTAACGAGGGCATAGCTTTGTTGTTGATAAGATCACGCAGGTTGCGCCGACGCTTGACGTCTGGCTGGGTGAGTTGCTGACCTTTGTTGATGAATATATGGACAGGCGTAACTGGGTTCACGCACTGCGGTTCATACCCGGTCCTTGGAGGCTTCAGTGTGGATCAATCACATACAGATACAGGTAAGCAACCAAGAACAACATGGGCAACAAACTATGCAGACATTTGATCATTGTTTGCAGGAAAAAAAAATTTAGATGGTTTGCTTTTGGATTTAATTGGCACAGAAACGGATGTCTAAAGCACAGCATCATGCCTCTGTTGAGCAGCCAGCATGCCTTCCCATGCATATGCATGTCATCAAACTAACTCTACTTATGCTTTTTTTTTTGGCGATGAACTCTTACTGATGACTTAACACAACGGTTAAGCTCATATGTTCATATTCTAAATTAGTCAGTATATCTATCCTTACATAATTGTCTAGCTATTCTGTTGGTTCTGACCATCTGGCTGCTATTTGAAGGTGTTTTCAAGAAAATTTCATTGTACAAATCGACTGTTGTTCCTTATTTTCTTATAGAATAAAGTCAATTTCTTAAACACATCTCATTTTGGTGTTGCAAAGGACTGAAGTACATCAGCTGATGAGCAAGCAAAGGAAGCACTAAGAAAAACAGAGGCAGGCAAAGGAAAGAAGCATGCATCCATACAGGATGAACTTGAGCATGTATAGAATCTGAACATCAAGATTAGGGGTTTGCTGGCTGCCTGGCTCCAACAAATTGATGAACTTGAGCATGATTTGTAAGCTCCGTTCACACAATTCTCACAAGAGCTGTCCTATCGAGAAATACTGGGAACTGGGAAAGCCATGGACATGGGAAATAATCCAATGATATTGCGTATGCTTGCTCCATGACTTTGGTAATCAAGACTTTTGGTAAGACTTTTGCACTGGCTTCTCAACAGTTTTTGGTGACCCTGCCTACCGATCGAATGGGTCAAAAGAAAATTACTCAGTTGAAACCCCATCCAAACATCCTAAATGGTTTACACTAGATAACAAAAATTGACTTTTTCCTCTCTTCCAAATCATGAAGTACCCTTAGAATTATTCGCATTATCATTGAAAAGCTGCTATGCCAAATGTTTTCGAAAATGGCTTCACCTCAACTAAAAAAACTACTTTATGTAAGTTAGAGTCAGAATTCTTCTAAGACCGTGCATGCAGAAGACACACATTTATCCAGCAATGGTATTTTAATTGATTGGTTTTTTATTGAATCGGCAAATATGGGTATCCTTCATTTTGGTTGGCACATGATCTGGGATGAACTTTTAGAAATGAATCTAATCGATTTTTTTTTAAAAAAAATGACTGCAATCAACTAGCCACACCTTTAAAATAATTGAGATATAAGGAATATTATTCTTTTCTTTGGTTTTTTTATATGTTTCATAGATCACTCTTTGTGTGTAGAACTCTGATGTGCTTTTATTCGGTTATACCTTATTTTGAAGTAAAGATGATTATAGTTTCAACTTCCTTGATAGTAACAGCCAGTCTCAATAAAATTATTTTGTTATCTATAAACATGAATTTAAGAAAATAAATTAAGTTACTAAAAAAATGTAACAAGCCTAGCAGCGCTATGAGCGCGGGCCAGCATGCTAGTTAGATGTTAAGGAAAGAGTACAGAACCCAGTACAGACAGACATACGTACATACGGAATGAAAACAGACATACGAGCTGCTGCCAACAACAAGCACAGAAGACCCTGACAAAGAAAAACGCATCCAGATCGTTGGGCGCTCCTGTGCGTCCGTCGTGCCAGACCTCGCCCCGCCGGGGATCCGCGCCACCGCTGCTTGCAGCGAACGACGAGGAAACGGACAGGCAGGCCACCGTCTTCAGGTGAAGCAACGCCCGAAGGCTTCTTGAGCCGTAGAAACTTCCCAACCACAAGATTAGAAAACTCATCATACCGGGGAAGGTACGCCCAGGATCACTCCCCAAGCTTGGCACCCGAAGAAGGAAGAAGGACTGCCGCCGGAAGCCGGCGGAAGACGAGGCCGTCAGCCCTCCAACCGCACACCCAGCAGCCGCATCGCTGCATCCGCCCGCTAAAAAGGTCGCCCACTCCGCCGTAGAAGACCACGGCCGCCGGCGACCAGAAACTCCTAACCGGAGTCCATGGCTGCCTCCGCTGGACTCCGCCCTCACGAACCCCTTGCCGCCGTCGGAGTAAACGCCAGCAAGACGGGGATTAGGTCGGAGGGACCAAAACCCATGATGACGTCGGCAAACCCGCCTCACCATCGCCGCCGGGGACTTATTCTAGACTACGCTAGAACCTACAACTACCCAGTCCGCCGGATCCGCACCGTCTCCCTCACCTCCCGACACCAGGACGGCCGTCGGAGGCTAAGGAGACCGCCGGATCTGGCGGCGGAAATTGACGCCGACGAGAACTCTCTTTTCGCCTCTCCCTTCCCTGTAGGAACGAGAGGTTTCCAGAGAGTCGTCAGCTGACCTCAGACGACCATTGTTGTTTGCCCTCATGGAAGTCAACATCGCCGGCCCTCAACCATGTCATGTCTCATTTTTTCAAAGAAAAATCTGCTTCAAGCTAACGGTATCACGGAAACAGAAAGAAATATCTATTTAGTCACAGTTGCTTCTTAGAAAGATGTTCCTCCATATATTTTTCAAAAAAAAAAGTTGTATTACAAGATTGGCTGCTTCTCCGCCTTGATCATCTCCGTCACCTCAAATTGGAGCCCAGCAATGGATCAATGTGAGTTAAGTTCATCTAATTCCCCTGTGACCATTCTCCTTTCATGATCGAATAAGGGTAGATATACTATTCTAAAGAAAAAGTTGCATGCAACAACTTGAAAATCACACCTTTTTAACACCTTATGAGCATGAAAATGAAACAGTAAAATTGCATTATAAGAAGCCCGGGTGACTCCCAATGCTTTCCTGCAGGTATAACGTGGAAACAGAGCACCATATCAAAACATACTGTTACATTGGTACAATACATGCACTTGTAATAGAGCACGATCAAGCACATATGCAGCTTCACAAATCCTCCCACATACGCCTAAAAGTGAATTTTTTTTTTTTACAAAGATTGGCTGCTCTTCCGCCTTGATCGAGCCCAGCAATGAGTGGACCAATGTAACCGAGTAGTCAAAACTCAAAACTCTTTATAAAAAAAAAAGTGGTTTGTATCACAATGCACACGACAATGATTAAGTTGCAATGTTGCTTCAATTTGTGAATTAACTCATCTGATTCCCCTGCTTTTATGATCGAATAAGGGTGGATATACTGTTCTAAATAAAATTTGCATATAACAACAGGAAAATTCAGACTTTAAGCTGCACTATTAAACTAGCATCCTTTTTTTAACACCTGAGCATGAAAATGAAGACAATGAAACTGCGATACTGGTAAAAACAAGCCAGCTAATCCCAATGCGTTGCTGCAAGTATAACGTGGAAACAGAGCATCGTATTAAACCAGACTATTACATCAGTACAATACATGTACTTGTAAGATAGCATGATCAAGCACAACTTCAGCTTCACAAATCCTACCACATATGACTAAAATTGAAAGAAATTAACGAAGTCTGACGTCATCTCTTATATGTCGTTTCCTCTAGGCACCTGCTGATTTTTGCTCTCCAATTTCACAAGTATAGACATAACTATGATAGGGTGGTAGCGGAGATCTCCATGCAAGGGCCTCAAATTTCCCATGAGGCTTAACATCTCCATATATCACATCTTGGATTTTTATCTTTGGAATATCCTCTTCTGAAGAGCGTTGATGATATTGATGATAAATCAAGAAATCTTCAGAACGTGTAACAACTCTAAACCGTGCAGGTCTATTTTGGTCTGCAAGATTAAATGGATGCTCACAAAATCCGGAGTCATGCTTCTGGCCGATCCCTTTCAAGAAGGCCAGAACCTTGCGCCAAAAGCGAATGTCAAAGTTATCCCTAAGCAAACAAGCCGTGATGCTTGCACGAAATAGGGTCCCATCCAGCGCTCTTGCTATCTCCATGGCCAAATATACAAGCCTTGGATGCATTTCAGGATCTGTACTTCCAAAAGCAAGCGTCTTGAAGAAATACCAGTATGCCTCACGGGACACATGCTTTAGAGATAAAGCCTGTGTTGTTCCAAACTTAACAATCTTGTCAGAACGGCTTGTGACAATGATTTTACTACCATTTGGTAAGCATAGTTTAGAAGCAGAATAAAACTTATTCCAACCATCTTCAGTGAGATCCCCATCTAACTCAACAACAACTAGTACTCTCTCATCTTTATTTTTGTTTGACACATGTCCTTCTCTGAAAGTAGCAAGTTCATCATCTCTGAAGCCACAGTCACGCAAGAATAGGATTTCTGTGAAATGACCACGGACTCTTTCATCTTTACAAACATGAGCGACAAGTGTGCTCTTGCCGACTTTCCCGGGACCAACAACTGGCAGGACCTCCAGTTGTTCGACACCATGCGGTTGTGTGCACAGGAGGAAGTTAATGATCTGCTCTGCTTCCAGCTGGTGGCCAAACATGCAGTTGCCGAGCAGTAGATGCATGCTATAAGGCTCATGGTACCGGCGAGGGTAGCTCACCAAGAACACAGCCAATTCTTTCGCATCAAGAATCAAGGAGTTTAAATCTTCAAGCACCTCTTGAAGTTTCTCATAAATTGGTGTCTCTCTACTAGAGGAACAGAGGCCTTTCAGAGAATTTACTTTGGATAGAGACAAAGAGCGACTCACAACTTTAACTTTGGGATCCTCCTCGTTGTATGATTGACACCTGAATGTGTCAAGCGTATAATAGCCTCTGTGCATGGCGTCTGTCAGCATGCCCAGCAGTTTAAGCATAGCTTGGTTTGTGATATGCCGCCCCATGGCTTCATCGACGATGACTTGTGCTCGGAGAAGCACCCTGCAGAGGCGATCCTCCACATCCTGCACCATCTGCTTGGAGCTTTTGCCGATGAAGAAATTTATGGATCTAGAGGTCAGCTCACTCAGGATTGCAGAAAGGAAAATCTCCATTTGGGGACTCTCCACGAATATAACACAGCAGGGGAGATAATGAACAAGAGCTGTGGTAGATGAAATGAGATGACCCCAAATCTAGGCTCCAAGGAAGGAGATGGAGGACGAATCAAGAATAACGCCAGTTATGCAAACTACAAGCCATGGAGAAGGTCTGTCCGGCCGGTCCAATAATTCATATGCACATGGTGCCCACGCGTACACAAAACATGCGGTGTGTGTTTTTCCTGCTTCATTTTTTTGTCCCATCTTTCCAAATGATGCCTGAAATTCCAGAAAACATGACATGACAGCTAGTCTATTATTTGCAACAAGTCTTGGCAATAAATAAAAACATTGAAAGGGATGTTGACTAAAGTGTTGCTTTCGGCTTTTACTAGGTAACAGGTTTATAGCCTTCGGCTTGTGAAGGTTAGAAGGGGACCATCAGCAAACTCTTAGTCAACGAAAAATGAAGACCAAACACTACCAGAACCTGGAAGTAACTGACCTTTGGCAAATTTGACATACTAGTCTGGAAATCTCACTTTTGCTACCATATAAGACAAGCAGATACACAGGTGCGAGATTCTTCAGTTTACATCTGTCTACTATGAAGATCAATCCTTTGATGACTTTTACTGTTTCTCTAAAAAGTAGCTAGGATCGCGGATTGAGATTATATAGTGTGCATCTTCTTTTCTTTGTTTGTTCCCACTATTCACTCCAGATAACATAGTTGCTTTCCACTATGCTGAGTTTCTGCTTACGGCAGCAAACCCAACAGATAGCCTTTCTACAGAACAAATGTACTTGAGATTTCCATGCTTTGGCCTCCATCTTTTTCTTTGACGGAAATTTGACCTTTAATTTCCGGCCTACACATTTTTGTAGTCTCCGGTAGAATTCATTTCACCCTGGATGCATTGTCCTAAATAACAGAAGCCTTTCGACAGTGTGGCGTCTGGAGTGCAGTGAGATTCTATTTAACTGTCACGTCTAGAATCAGCAAGTTAGATTGTTTGGCTAAAAAGAATCAAAAGACGCAAAAGCAGAGTTATATGCATCAGATTGGAATTCAGACTTCCTACCTCGGTGTGCGCAAACCAGATACTGGGCATTATGACCAGAGACGATTTCCTGAATACACAGCGTAGCAGAGTTTTTTAGGGGACAGAGCAATACCTCACCGGAGTTGAACTTCTTGGATCGGTGTGCTACTGCTACTTCCGGTTATTGCTGGTCGATCGCCGACGTACAGAGCTAGCTGCGCGCCCTGGGTCAAGCGAGCAAGCCTCCGCCTCCTTCCGGACCGTGACGCATGAAAATTTTGTACTGCCCTTCCGCCGCCGCCTTCCGCCCCGACCGGAAGCGCGACTCGCGAGGCCATTCCACACTCCACATTATGTCTAGCACCGACTCCACAGTCCACACACATCTGCAGCTCTGAAAGCGATCGATGTGATCATGGGAGGTAGGTAAGGCGGCGCGTCCTGCGTGCGAGAGATGAAGGGAAGCGAGGAAGACGAAAGGGAATGATGCAACGGGAGGATGGGCCTTGGACCCTCGCGTATTCATGTGCGGACCGGGCCTTGTTTGGGCCTCCAGTGACTTCTGGTTTGTCCATGAAACGGCCTGCTAAATAATGGTGGGCTCGAGTAATTAGGCCTCCACTTGGCCCACAGAGACTTTGAATCCCATCGGTTCAACCGCGAGACCAAGAGATACCAAATCATCAGATCAGAAGGGGCGAAAAAACAGAAGAGACTCGAGGAATTAAAGGGCGAGCGCCGACGGCAATGATGCGATCGGCGGTTAGGGCGCCGCTCAGGCGCAGCCCGCCTTCCGGTGGTACGTGCCTTCCTTTTCCACGTTCCTCCATCCACAGGCTTCAGGCCCCTGTTTGGATCCATGGACTAAAGTTTAGTTCGTTTGGATCCAAGTGGGTGGACTAAAGTGGGAGCTAAATAGTTCATAGGCTAACTATCTAAAAGTTCACTAGTCAGTCAAACCTAATTTTTGTGAATTAAAGTAAGGATAAGAGATGTCTAAAGACCAAATTATCCTTACGTTTCCACTTTTATAGTGGTTCCTAAAGAGCCTAGGGGCAGAAGTGACTTTTCTAACTGTTAGTTGCTAAACTTTAGCTCTAGATCCAAACGGGCATGGACTAAACTTTAGCCACCTAAACTTTAGTCAACTAAACTTTAGCTCCAACTAAACTTTAGGCCTAAAGGATTCAACAGTGCCTTAAATTGGACGGGGACCAATGCTCTTCTTGTTCTTTAAGGTTTCAATGAGGGGAATTTGTTATATATAAAAATGCAATATATTGCACTGCCTGATCCCGGGGAAAAAATTACTATGTAATATGTGTTTCCTTCCTGTAGCATGCTCCAGTGTAATTCCGACAGCGCTCCCTGAAAAAATTCCTATGTAATATGTGGAGTATATTAAATTAAGGTTGGGCATTGTTGCATTGCTCGTAGAATATACAGCCGGATGCGAAAAAGCGGCGAGGAAGACAAAAGGAGCTGCAATGAGCCTGTGACCGAGCCTTTCGTTGGGTCAACTTCTGTGATTTGAGCACTTTTTATTTTATTTTCTTTTCTTGATTCACAAAGAAAAAGAAAACAAAAAATATTGTCCTGTACTGGCTTGAGGGCAGTATAGTGCTTCCGCTCAATGTGGTTGATACAATGTATCGTCGATGGCGCTGCAAATTGTACCATATTTTAGTCTGATACTAGTTTCTTATTAATCCTGATCAAATGTCTTCGTGTACTGACTTGACTGTAGATTGTGCTTCTGTCCACTTGTCCAATGATATAGATTTTATGCGCCAATATATAATATTTCCATGATTTCCGAATGAATATATATTACTCATATATATCGGATATATGGCAATTTACAAGTTTGTCCAAAACTGTACTCAGGTTAATTTGCAGGATCGATGGCGTATATGATAACCTAAAAAGGATAGAAGTTCATGTAGGGGAAAACGCAGTCGAAGCCAACGCTCTTGCTTATCGTCGTTACCTTGCCGGACTTTAGATCGATAGCGTCGATCCCTGTTTTTGTCGTATAAACAAGGGCTCTGACACCACTTGCAAAGCCAACCAATTTTGCAGGGAGCGCTGTGGGAAGCCCAATCACTCTTGTTTGTACCCACTGATTAGCATCTGCTTCTTCGTCTGAAGTTGCCTCCTTCATCAGAGACCATAGGTGCACTGTACAGTCCTCCACGGTTGCGCACCCCAGGCCGCCTTCCTCTGTGGTCATGAGCACCCCGGGTGATGGATATCCATAAGAGCTTGTTGGCGCATTGATCACTGACGCGTCTCGAGTGGCCAAATCGTACTTGAGGATCTTGCTGGTACCAAGGTTCTCACACACAAAGTGGAGCGCGTTCCCAAGCAGCTCGCTGGGAAGCGAGGCGGGATCGGTACATCCGTGCTCTGACGAGCTGAGCTCCCTCCACACGCCGTCCTCCGACGAGTAGACGCAGGTGAACATCTCGTCGGTGACGTAAACGACGCGGAAGGGCCCGCGCTGGCAGTGGAGATGGTTGCAGACGCCGCTGTCGCCGGCGGAGGCCACGGCGGCGCAAAGCACGGCCGCTACGCCGCGTATTGGGTGCCGGAAGCAGCTGGCGAACGGCGGCTCCGGTAGCTCGCAGGTGATCTCGTCCTTGACGGGGACCCAGACGGCGAAGGAGTCGCTTGTGCGGAGGAGGACGCGGCCGTGCCGGGCGTCGGCGACGCGGAACTCGTTGGTCGTGATTGATTGAAGGGAGCGGAAGGAGGAGGTGGGGATGAACCGAGACTTGTAGGTGGCCATGGCGTACTCGCTGTTACAGAGGACGCCGAGCATGGGCGGCGCGCCGTGGAAGTTGCGGAACCGGCGGTGGAAGCCGGGGTCGGAGACGAGGCGGCGCCACTGCTTGCAGACGAGACCGGCGCGGACGAGGGTCGCGGGGTCGTCGGGTGGGATGCGGAAGAGGACCTCCTCGACGAGATCGTCTGGCAGCATCGCCGACGACATGGTGCTTGCTTCCTTTTTTTTTGAAACTTGGTGCTTGCTTCCTTGATTGGACCTTGCGCGCGGGTGGTGAGATCGTCCGTCAAGAATTTTTTTGGTCGGGACCGAGAGGTGCAGTGCGAGATCTAGGTGCAGCTTGTACTGGACTCGGGTTCAATTAACCAGCTTTGACGGGTTCGTTGCTTTCTTAGTTAGTCCCGTTCAACTACGGAAAGTGTTTGGGGGAGGGACTACCAAATTCACCAAAACGGAAAAGCTTTGGACGTAGGACTCTACTGCTCGAAGCATTCAGCCCTTAAATTCAGGTTTACAGAACGCAATTCGTAGAGCAAGAGCACACTACGTGCAAATATCAGGATACCATTGCACAGGCGGAGCCAGAAACTACGTAAAGCAAGTGCTGACTGCTTAGGACATCGATTTTTTTTTTTTTTTGCCATGGATCAAGTTGATCGATCGCACGATGTTAATGCTGAAAATTGTTCACTGAACATAAGCCAGTGATGAACTGTTGATCCACCAATGGTGCAAAAGTAGTAGAAATATAAACATCCACTCTTCCACAAGTAGAGAGGCCGCTCCCACTGCTGTAGAAATATAATACACAGATCATGGAGAGTAAAATCAAGTGCCTGAGGAACGCCGTCAATGAATATTTAATTGCAGCGTCAAGCCGGCCATAAGGGCCAACAGGTTGCTGCTAATTATGGCTAACCCAGCAACAACAGAAGTTTATTATCCCTAGCATTACCACTACGTAAAATCACAATGATCATTAAGAAAAAAAATGCACTTGGGACAAAAGTAAACCTCCCGTTTTCATTTACCACTGATGCCGTTATCATATATATAATTATGCATTCCAGGAGTAAGAACAAAATGTTTTTCTATACATGTGTTGCAAGAATAATTGCAAAATAAACTGGCAAATCGGGATGTTTCAGTTTTCACAAGGCTCATTTTGGCAGTGAAGGTGGTTTCACTTTGGCCAACCCCTACCTGTTGCAGATATGTACACTTTCCTCGCTGGTGGTGGTCCCGATGTAGACGAATTGGAATGGCTCATTTTGGCAGTGAAGATGGTTTCACTTTGCCTGTTGCAGATATGTACACTTGCCTTGCTTTGCTTGCAGTTGAATGCAATTTCAGTATAGCAACTGTATCTTGGATGAAATAGAGAAAATTGAAAAGCAAAATGGCGGTTGTCTTACATTATACCTTATTGCATGTCTTGATCATCAATACTCATCCTAAATTCTATTCTAATATATTTGTGACTGGTCAGCGCTATATATAATTAGCGTAGGAGGATTGAAAAAAAAACTTTGAGTTCAGTACATGCAGTGTAATGTGCAAAAGTGACAAACGACCGAACACTATGCAGCAAAGGAGCTCAACGCTGGCAGGAGCTTGTATTTGGAATCGTGTACCATTTACTGGATGGCAAGTGCAAGAAAAATGCAACGTGCAAGAACGAACACGGTCACCAAAAACGGAAGAAAAAAAACAAAAAGGTACCGCACCAGCGCACATTTTACTTATGCACGTAAGAAGAAGACATAGATTGGACATGCAAGCACGCCCTGCGAAGCTAGGTTGGGGCACATGCCCCATAACACAGAACGGAGTAAAGAACAAAACATAAAACATATGAGAGAAAATATATTATGTACACATACAATGTTCGCGTAGGTGTACACCAAACCATGCAAGAGTGCCATTTATTAATACAGATGAAACTAGATATCTACTGTCGTGCGGAAGTTTGCATCTTGACAGCGAGCATCATATTGAACAAGAATCTAATCCCCACAAACACACCCCCTCAGCCATCATCTAAACAACGATCATTACAAGGGATAGACCAATGCCGAAGGTAAAAGAAGTATAGCAAGCTGAACAAGACAAGGGACACAACGACGTGCAGGGGGTGACGCGTCTAACAATAATAGAGAAAAATGTAATTTAACGTAGACAGTCTCATAATAGGAATTGTAGGTAGTTTCGAGATCGAGACACATATTGGAACCCTCATAACCAAAGGAACCAAACATTTGAGTAACACATATCAATAACATTCACATCAGTACCTACATTAGCAGATTAATGCATGCTAAAACATCTGGACAAAGATGCACTTACATGTGGACTAGAAAAAATATAGTCAATCTTGAGTTGAAGTCACTCTGGCCGAACTAATTAAGGAGGCAGGGGCATTACCACCGCCCCCCCCCCCCCCCCCCCCCCCCCCCCCAACACATGCACACACAATGTGCATCCTAACTTTCTACATATGGGTTTTTACTCATAATTTCCTCAAAAAAAAAAACATTTCGCTCTCTTAAATGGATTTAGTAACTAGTCCCCCCCCCCCAAAAAATATATTTCTTGCTCTCCATTAGTACTTAGAGTAAAGGAAGATTAGGTTATCAAAAGTAAGGTCCACACGTGCAGAGGCCATAAACAAAAGTCCTATATGCACCGAGCACAACATCCATGCCTGGGGAGAGGTAGGAGACGAAGAAGAAATAAGGACATACCTACGATAGGTGTAACTTAGACATAGATCGAGTAGGCTATGTTGAACCATAGTTTGGTGGGTGCAACCCTCTACAATAATTATGATATTCTATAACGTACTTACGATGGAAATCATTTCGTGATGGAATGTGCGTTGGCAATTACCTTCTACGAGGAAGTTTAGATTTTTTTTGTAACTTAGTGATGATTCACCAGAGCGTCATATATATTTTTATATGATGATTGTATTCTTCATAAGCCGTTGAGCAGAAAATGATGTGGCTTATCTTGAATGTGACATGAATCTGATGTGGCTGGCCTACTTCCCTTTCAGCCCATTCACTTCTGACCCATTTGTTTGCCGTTTATTTCCAGCCCATTTATTTTGTTGGCCCATTAATTAGCAGGCCCTTTATCCTAGCACATTGTTTTTTTCTGGCATACTATTTTTTTGAGCCTGTTATTTCTCAGATCCGTTAAATTGAAAGTCCATTATTCCATCATCAGGAGTTGTCCCTCTATGGGCCAAGCCTTTAAAACAACAAAATGACAGAGGCTAGATTAGCCTTTTCTAATTTCTTTTCTTGTATTTTCAAACAAAGCCAAATCTATATGAATTGGTATACATATTTTCAAAAAAAAATCGAGGAATAAAAACCAGCTGAAAAACTATACACGAGACTTCATTTTACCCCTGATTTTTTCAAGACCTGATATAAGGGTCCCACTCGGTTACTACCATATGGCCCTTAACTTTTTCGTCCTGCGCTCTCAACGCGTGCTGCTGGCGGGGCCAGTTATCCATGAGAAAAAGCTTCAACCCTGATTACTAAAATGTAAAAGAAAACAAACTTGCAAAGTTCAGCACCAAGTACTTATTGCATATAATTCTTCTCCGAAGCTGCTCCCCAAGCTCATTGCCAGCAGACTGCAAGTAGTGATCTTGTCAGTAGTACACACAAACCAGTATGGCTTCATTAAGGGCAGAAAATTCAGGATTGTCTAGCCTGGTCCTTCTTCTTTCTTTTTTTGCAAAGCTTCTAAGAAAGAAATTGTCCTGCTTAAGCTTGATTTTGAAAAGGCCTTTGATAAATTTTATTGTTGGAAGTATGCCTGCGAATGTGTGAACGTTTAGGTGCAAAAGTATTTTTCGACCATGAGGGTGAATACACAAGCACAATACCGCAAATATATCTGGTACAAAAAAATCTAAGCCAGACATTCAGACGTTATTGTACTCCCATGTTATAGTTCCATTCTGAACTGCTCCCTCCATCCACAAATATAGTGTCCATCTAGTTTTATCCTAATTCAAAATTTTCAAACTTTTTCTAACAAATTTTGACAAAACTATAAATATTGACAATACAAAAACGATGTCACTAGATTCACCGTGAAATGGACTATTATAATGAAGCGTTACCGCTTTTCACAGGATCGAGTCGGAAGTGCTGATGAATAGACACAGATAGTAC
Organism: Eragrostis nindensis; assembly: GCA_012490785.1. Lineage (NCBI taxonomy): Eukaryota > Viridiplantae > Streptophyta > Magnoliopsida > Poales > Poaceae > Eragrostis > Eragrostis nindensis. Next base: position 259,458 of record JAAXCT010000654.1, on the reverse strand, counting down.
ATCACATAAATAGCACGGATTTACATCTTTAAATTATTACAGGGCTCAGATGATTTAAAACACGTGAGAGCACAACGGAAGTCTACACATACAACTACTACTAAGCTCGACGATACATGGCCACACATCGAAGCACCGCTATATGGACCTGAAGATGATCACTGCCAGCAAACTCCACCAAAAGCGACAGCGGAAGCAAAGGCACACCTGTACAGAAACATAAAGAGCCAAACCCTAATCAACTAATACTCAGTAAGACTTATTCGTCAACATGGCCAACTACAGCCGACACCTAGTATGCAAAGGCCACAAGGGGTAGGATTTAAACTTGCAAAAATATTGCTAATTAGTGAGTCCTTACTTTCATGTTTTAGCTCAATTTTAGTTTTAACTAAATATCATGTTCTGCAGCTAAACTAAGACAAGCAAGTAACAACAAGTAATAGTACAGTAAGTAAATACAGCAGTAATACATATATCATCATCGTCTATAATCACACTACGATGTGACTCGGTGAACAAGCGGGGTGCTCATTTTCGAGAGCTGCTGCATCGATGTACGTCCTGCAGGAGAAACCTGACCACACGACATATGCGTCCGTGAACAAGCCACATATGACCAATTTCAAGAATAGTTTAAAAATAAAGTGGAAAAAAATTGTTGTAGTTGGGATCGATATGTTCCACTTTTCACAAGTTCATTGTACCCTTTGCCCATAATTCTATATTTCCAGCAACATATTACTCGTATTGGATAATGGTAAGTTACAACTTTGCGCAAACTGTACCTGGCTTAATAGGCTGGATGGCATGTGATATACCTTACAAGGGATAGAAGTTCATGTAGGGGAAAACGCAGTAGAATTCAGAGCACATGCTTATAGTCGTCATCTTGCGGACTTTAGGTCCATAGCGTGGATCCCACTTGCTGTCCTGAAGAAAAGTATGGTGACACCGTTTGCAAAGCCAACCAGATCTGCACGATTTGAAAAGTATGGTGACACCTTCTGAAGCTCAATCACTCTTGTTAGTGCCCACCCAACATCTGCTTCTTCCGAAGTGGCCTGCTGCCTCGACCACAGGCGTACTCTAGAGTCCTCAACGCTTGCAAATCCCAGCTCGCCTTCCTCCGTAGTCATGAGCACCCCGCATGACCCATAGCCATGGGAGTTTGTTGGTGTAGAGATCACAGATGCGTCGCGAGTGGTCAGATCATACTTGAGGATCTTGGCGTCACTGTTCCCAAGCACAAAGTGGAGTGCATTCCCTAGCAGCTCACTGGGGACCAAAATATTGTTAATATTACATGAAATAGCGTCATGAAATTGTTGCGAGGAGCTATGCTTCCTCCACATCCCATGCTCTGACGAGTAGATGTAGACACACAGCCCCTCGCCGATGGTGATCCCGATGTAGACGACTCGGAAGGGCCCGTGGTGGTCGCAGCTATACCTGGAACTGGATTTTCAATGTCCAGAGTCCAATTGGACTTTTGCTTATTGGACTCAAGTGGATTGGATTTATTTGGATTATGGATGTGTGTGGATGTAGGCTCCAAACTCCATATGAACTATCGGATATTCTCTGGATTAACATTGGATCTTAGCTTTATGTGAGATCCACATTAAAAGTTGGACCCTAAAATTAAAAACTTTGTGTTCACACCATATTTTTTCATCGAAATCAACTGAAATTTGTTTAAACTTCTTCACTATGACCGTCAGCTACTTCACACAAATTGGTGAAGCAATATATGTACGTGGGACCCACGTCAAGAGCCGGACCCTAAAACTAAAAGTTCGCGTTCACACCTAAAAATTTCATCGAAATCGATCGAAATCTTTAGAGATGACTCAGCATGACGGTTAGCTACTCTGTGCAAATTTGTACAGCTATATCTATATGTGGGACCTACGTCAAGAGCCGGACCTTAAAACTAAAACTTCGCGTTCAAATCTTAATTTGTTGTCAGCATTAACTAAAATTTTTAGAGATGACTTGATATGATGGTTACTTTTGTATAAATTAAGAAGCCTAAGTCACATCCATAGATAGTTGGATGGACTTGGACTGGACTGGATGACGGGGCTCCTCAACTGGATTTGGATTGGATTAGGATTTTTTTTAATTGGACTTGATTTGGACTTTGCTCTTTGGATTTGGATGTAAATCCAGTTCCAGGTATAGACTCGCAGCAGCTGCCTGCGGCCGCGGCGGTTCGCGTACTCGACGGCGAATGGTAAATCCAGCAACTTGCAGGTGATCTCGTCCTTGATAGGGTCCCAGATGGCGAAGGAGCAGGTGAATTTGAAGGCGCGCAGGAGGACGCGGGCGTGCCGGCGTCGACGACTTGTAAGTTGGTCGCGATCATGCGATCGGAGCGGAAGGTGGGGTTTGGGAAGAAGCGTGCTTGGAAGTAGAAGCAGTTGCTCTGGCAGAGGACGCCGAGCATGGGCGGCGCGCCGTGGATGTCGCGGTACCGGCGGCGGAAGCTGGGATCGGAGACGAGACGACTCCATTGCTTGCAGACGAGAGAGGCTCGTACAAGGGTCATGGGGTCTTCAGGTGGGATGAGGAAGAGGGATCTCCTCGACGATCTCGTCCATCTGCATCGCCGGCGGCGTTGGCGGCGCCATGGCCTTGCTTAATTGCTTGAACGCCCAGCGGCGGAACAAGGGTTTGGTCGGGGGCGAGCAGAAAATTAAGTGCGAGGAGCAATGGCGTGGCGAGCTGCAGCAAGTTCTGGAGTCGGCGGACTCAACCTGCTAGAGGACCAATGGCGCGGCGCAGGGGCTCTGCATGCCTAAAAGCAGGACTCCACGATGGGAAACAAATCAGGCTGCTTGCCTTGTCCAGCTCAACTACGCAAAGCTTTTAATTCGGGACTGTCAAGTCAAATTCACCGCGCGATGGGAAAGAAGTGGACGCAGGCTCGGCCCTTAAATTCAGGTTTCCAGAACACAATTCAGAAATTATTGCTAAACTACGCAAAGATATGTAATTACTGACTTCAAAATTATGGCTAAGCATTGGCTCAGTAGTAAAAATTTGTAGTTCTCAATATGTTCACAGCTCCAATTATGTGGGGGTTGTGGAAACTTAGAAATAATTTGTGTTTTCAGAATAGGCCCTGGAGAGATATGAAGTCACTATGGTGCCAAATCCTGACGCTACTCAAGAACTGGGCGCTGCTCGGGAAGTACGAGGAGGAATTCACCACGAAGTGCCGCCAATTGGAGAATCTGATTGCAAGACCAGAAAAGCTACGCGATCTGACCTGATGGAGGACCCAGAAAGCTGGATATCCCTGATGCCGGAAATAGAAGATGTAATAGGTTAAGCTGTTGTAGTGTTAAGTGGTCAGTTGGTAGGGAGGATAACCAGAGTTTGAAAATGATGTGCCGATTTTGGGCGCGGGCCAACATTGTGTAAGAAACGGTGCTGTAAACAGATTGGTCTTGACTGCTTTGCATAATGGACCGGGGAAATCCCTAATATTCTAAAGAAAAGAACACAATTCAGAAACTGATGTGTGCGAACAAAATCTCGAGGAACTGAATTATACTCTGTTATTATATGACAAAAAAAGTCAGCAACAATGCATTCATTTTTTTTTCAAAAAAAAGCGAGAATATATGTGAGTACTCATGAGCTTCCAAAAGAAAAAGAAAAAACCTTTATTAAGTCAAACATATACTGGTACTTGTTGAGAATGCCTTTTTATTCATCGAGGACCTTCTGGATAATATTAGAGACGCGATTAAGCTTTGGAGGTTGGAGCTATGTATCAAAGGCCTCGTTGCTCTGAGCTCTGCAAAGTAGGGGCAGCAGTTCTCTTTTCATTTAGTTCAGGCATTCTTGTTTTCGGTTTTGCTACAGTACAACATGCTTTAATATTTCTTTATTTCTGATCTATTTGGCACCCATTTGTTATCTGTTTTTCAGTTTCTGTGCTACATGTGTGTGTGTCGTGATCATGAATGAAAATGTAAGGTAGAGAATCCTCTACAATTACCTTCACAAGAAAAATGAAACAGAAAGCTTTAAAAAAGAAGAGTTATGTGTCCTCGCAAAAAAAAAGGATGAGTTATGTGGTGCCAAAGGACTTCTGGCCGGTTGGCTAGGAGCTCTAGTGGCACCTCCTCAGGTCTCGAGTTCGATTCCCGGTGGCAGCAAATTTCGGGCTGGGCTGTGGTGCTGGTGCTTTGCCCCCACCCAGTCTCGTCCGGTGTGAGAAGGCTTTCTTTTGTTATCACAATACCGTGGGTGGAGATCAATCCCCCGGCCAAGTTTTTTTTTTTTAAGATAAGTTATTTGGAGATATATGAAATACTAACATCTTGTTGTCCCAAAATAATATTAGTGATACGATTAAGCTTTGGAGCTATGGATCAAAGGCCTCGTTGCTCTGAGCTCGGCAAGGTAGGGAGGTAGTTCTCTTTTCATTTGGTTCGGGCATTCCTGTTTTCGGTTTTGATACAGTGCAACATGCTTTAATGTTTCTATATTTCTGTCCATTTTGCATCCATTTGTTATCTGTTTTTCAGTTTCTTTGCTACATGTGTGTGTCCTGATCATGAATGACAATGTAAGGTAGAGAATCCTCTACAATTTGCTTCACGAGAAAAATGAAACTGAAAGTTATAACAAAGATGAATTATGTGGAGATATACTATGAAATACAAGGAGTGTAAATGTCGCCTCTAACCCTCTTTGGTTCAACCAAATGAACTAGTTTTCCAAAATGAGGTCGGAGGTTACTCTTAGTGTCACCTATTTACACTACGAAGTACTAACATCTCGTTCTCCCCAGATGGAGATTGGTGATACACACGTTTTGAGCCACAATGCATTAAAGAAATGTTGTAAATGCTTTTGCTCTTGGAAGTAAGCATGAGAATGTATGAACGCTCAGGTGCAAAAGTATTTTTCCACCATGAGGGTGGATACAAACGCACTAAAAGGGATAGAAGTTCATGTAGGGGAAAACGCAGTAGAATTCAAAGCTCTTGCTTACAGTCGTCGTCCTGCCGGACTTCAGTTCCACAGCGTGGATCCCATCTGCTGTCCTGAAGAAAAGTATGTTGACACCGTTTGCAAAGCCAACCACATCTGGATTGTTTGAAAAGTATGCTGACACTTTATCAAGCTCAATCACCCTTGTTAGTGCCCACCCAACAACATCTGCTTCTTCCAAAGTGGCCCGCTGCCTCGACCACAGGTGTACTCTACACTCCTCCATGCTAGCAAATCCCAGCTCGCCTTCCTCCGTGGTCATGAGCACCCCGCGCGACCCATAGCCATAGGAGTTTTCTGGTGTAGAGATCACTGACGCGTCGCGAGTGGTCAGATCATACTTGAGGATCTTGGTGTTGACACGGCTCCCAAGTACAAAGTGGACTGCACTCCCTAGCAGCTCACTGGGCACCAAAACATTATTGATATAAGATAAAATAGAGGCATGGAATTGTTGCGAGGAGCTATGCTTCCTCCACACCCCATCCTCTGACGAGTAGATGTAGACACGCATCCCCTCGCAGATGGTGGTTCCGAAGTAGACAACACGGAAGGGCCCGCGTTGGCAGTGGAGGTGGTCGCAGCCGCCTATGGTGGTGGCTGCCGCGGCACAAAGCACGGCCGCCGCGCCGCGGTTGGTGTACTCAACAACGAATGGTAAATCCGGCAACTTACAGGTGATCTCGTCCCTGATGGGGTCCCAGATGGCGAAGGAGCAGGTCAATTCGACGGTACGCAGGAGGACGCGGCCGTGCCGGGCATCCACGACTTGTAAGTTGGTCGTGATGGCGTGACGAGAGCGGAAGGAGGAGGTGGTGATGAAGCGTGCTTGGTAGTGAACATAGTCGCTGTTGCAGAGGACGCCTAGCATGGGCGGTGTGCCGTGGAACTCGCGGAACCGGCGGCGGAATCCAGGGTCGGAGACGAAGCGGCGCCATCGCTTGCAGACAAGAGCGGCGCGGACGAGGGTCTTGGGGTCGTCTGGTGGGATGCGGAAGAGGACCTCCTCGAGGATCTCGTCAATCAGCATCGCCGGCGGCACCGGCGCCGTTCTAATTGGTTGCTTGAACGCCCAGCGGCGGAACAAAGGTTTGGTCGGGGCCCAGGCGAGCGGTAAAGTACTAGCGGACCAATGGCGTGGCAAGATGCAGCATGTTCTGGACTCCACACGATGGGAAACAAAGCGGGCTGCTAGCTGCTTGCCTAGTCCCGTTCAACTACGTAAAGCTTTTAATTTGGGACTGCCAAATTCACCACGATATGGGAAACAATGCGGGCTGCTTACCTAGTCCCGTTCAACTACATAAAGTTTTTGGGGACTGCCAAATTCACGATGGTAAAGCAGTGAACGTAGACGTAGGACTACATATTACATATACTGCTTGCAGTATTTGGCCGTTAAATTCAGGTTTACGGAACACAATTCAGAAACTTTGTTTGCGTACAAAATCTCGACGAACATAAGCTAATAAATAAACTCCGTTAGTTAAGAGAAACAAAGTCAGCAAAAATACAGAACAGTTTTGCAGGGAAAGTATATTGTTTTAAAAAACAGAATGTGAATAACCATGAGACAAAAATACTGAAAAGACACCGTGACCCAACATCTTAATTAAACAGAAGCAACATCGGCTAATGGGACAAATTTCAACAATTGACAAACTGTGGTCACACCACTTCACAACTTGGCTTAATTTTGAAACATTCCTTGGCTTTTTGATATTTGCACATAGGCACGCACATTGGCGAACATGACACTGATGCTACAATAAGCTGTGACGAAACTGAAAACTTTGACGAGAAGAACATCATTAACTTGACTAAGATGAGCAAAACTGTTCTTATTTAACTTGCCAAAATCTTCAGACCTTTCAGCAACGGCAATGAGCAGTGAACACTGGACATATATCTGTGGAAGAACTACAATTTGGTTGGTACAATGAGCTGCAAGAAAGACTTAGCTCATTTTGAGCACAGATCAAAAAAATTGCAAACTGTGAACATACCTGTTAACAAACAATTTTCTGGCTTAATTACAGGTTAAAACAAATTCTATAGCTTCATGAATACTTACTCATACTACTCTTGTTCTAGCTCAAAATTAAATTTCAAGCCAAATCATTAACAATAATTCACGTAGTAAGAAAATGTATTATTGACCACATCGGTGGTTTACGAACTGATGACCGCATCAGAAAAAAAATCCATCTCCCATTATTCTATAATATTGCCAACAGTACATTACTCAAGTTGGATATTAGAAAATCACTATTTTGCGCAAAACTGTTTCCACGTTAATATATAGGCAGAGGATGGCATGTGCTAGTATTTTTTACCTAGAAAGGATAGAAGCTCATGTAGGGGAAAACGCGGTAGAAGCCATTGTTCTTGCATATAATCTTGGTCTTGCCGGACTTGAGATCCAAAGCGTGGATCCCACTTGATGTCCTAAAGAAAAGGATTCTGACACCACTTGCGAAGCCAACAAAATTTGCAGGGAGCACTGTCGGAAGCTCAATCACTCTCATTAGTGTCCACGCAGCATCTGCATTCGAAGTGGCGGCCTGCTGCCTCGACCAAAGGTACACTCTAAACCCCTTCACTGTTGCAAATCCGAGCTCACCTTCCTCTGTAGTCATGAGCTCTCCGGCTGAAGATGTCCGGGGTGTAGGAATGACAGATGAGTTTTGAGAGGCCAAATCATGCTTGAGGATCCTGACGGCCCCGCCATCATCCGTAATCATAAAGTGGAGTGCATTCCCTAGCAGCTCACTCGGAACCAAGCTACTGTTATAACCAAAAGTGTCACAGAATTGTTGCGAGGAGGAGCTATGCTCTCTCCTCCACACTCCATCCTCTGACGAGTAGACGTAGACGAGCATCCCCTCGTCAGAGGAGATTGAGAAGAAGACGACGCGGAAGGGCCCACTTCGTCAGTGGATGTGGTCGCAGCCGCCGCCGCTGGCTGCCGCGGCACAAAGCACCGCCGCACTGCCGCGCTTCTTGGACCCAATGTCGTACGGCATCTCCGGCAACTCCCAGCTCTCATCCTTGAGGGGGTCCCAGATGACGAAGGGGCTATTGCCCGAGTCGATGCTGTGGAGGAGGACGCGGCCGTGCCGGGCGTCGGCGACGTGCAGGTGGCTCGTGATCGCGTGAGGGGAGCGGAAGGAGGAGGTGGGGATGAGCCGGGACTTGTAGGTGACGTAGTCGCTGTTGCAGAGGACGCCGAGCATGGGCGGCGGCGCGCCGTGGAAGTCGTGGAGCCGGCGGTGGAAGCCGGGATCAGAGACGAGGCGGCGCCATTGCTTGCAGACGAGAGCGGCGGGGACGAGGGTCGCCGGGTCGTCCGGTGGGATGCGGAAGAGGGCCTCCTCGATGAGCTCGTCCGTCAACGCCGCCATGGTGGTTGGACCCTGGGCGCCGGCGGCGGAACAAGGGTTCTGGACGGCCGGTTCAACCAGATCAAAACGACGGGCTCTGCATGCAGGTGGGGCCGCACGGGGCAGGACGACTCCATGTGGGGCCAGGTAAGGCATTGGACGTTATCATTCTGCCCTTAGATTCAGGTTTACTGAGCACAGTCAGTTCCAACAAACAAAATCAGTACTCGCTCCGTCTTTTTTTTTTTTGAAGTCATTCTGACAACGTCGGGTAAGTATATTTTGGCCTGAGTTTGATGTGTGAAACGTCAACAATTTGAAGACGAATGTAGTAACTAACAATACTCGCGAGGAAAAGATAAACAAAGAGAATGAGAGTACAGATGAGCTTCCAAGCTAGCCTACAACTGATACCCAACATTTTAAAGAGAAAATAAAATCAGCTAATGGGACACAGTTAAACAATTCACAAACTGTGGCCACACCCAGGGTCCAAGCCGTGTGTCAACAAGCTTGACCAACAAGGTCAGCACCTTTGAGAACAGTGACCATTCTCTCCTGTATGAAGGCAATCTTACCTGCCCCAGAGCATCTCAAGAAGGTGAAGGCCTACGGCGTGGCGCCCGTGTTTGACGCTCATGTTGGGGATGATGGCTTGGGCGGTGTCTCTCCGCATCATGTTGACGTAGGCTTCAATGGAGAAGTGACATGGCTCGGACGGCTTCAGTGGCATCCCGCGTGGCTTCGATGGTCTCGGTGGCGCCGTCTCCTTATCCCGACGGCGGCTTCGGCGGCGGCGGCGTCTTGTTCTTGACGGCGATCTCGATGGCGTCTTGGACGGCTTCACTTCACGTCGGCGTCATCTTCAACGTCGGCGGCTGGTGTCGGTGTTGGTGGCAGCAGCGAGATTAATTGTCGCCCTCATCTTCAGCTTCGTGTCCAGCGTCATCGCCGGTGATCGGCAACATTGTCGCAGTGGTGGCGTCATGGTCATGACTGCCTAGGCCGATGAATGGACAGCTCCTCGATGGCATGGATGCAAGACCGACCCATGCATGCGATCTGAGAGAGAAAGGTACGTTCCAGAGGCTAGGCGGTGGGCCAACGTCAAGTGCAGCCCCGACCAATAGCTTGTATACGAATACGTACTCCGTACGTGGTGGTTGGCCTCAACGCGTGCACGTACGTACAGTCGTACATGCATATTCTTCTAACTTTATTGACATGCACACGTACATGCTGCATGTTTAGAGCTTCTTTGCTTTGGCTTGCCTCTTGACTTAGCACGTACATGTTCACAGGACGTTAAGTGCAGGGAGACTTGTACAAAATATCGTGCCCCCACCAGGTTGAGTTTAAATGCGTAGCAGATTAAACACGACTTGGTGAGAGAAGATCCTGGGTCCCTAGCTACGGCGCACAAGCACAACTAGCCTTGACGGACGAGATTGCAATCTCCTGAACCGACTTCACATCTTCGTACGTACAGGGGCGTATTTGGCCGTCCTACGTCGGTACGAACCTGCTTCTAGATGCGTATCCCGGCCGGACGCCTCGTTCAAATCTTCGCACGTTTAAATCTCTTGAGCTTTATCTCCACCGCCTCAGGCGTACTTATATATATATATACGCGTCCTTGGGGCAGGTACGTAGCCCCATCAACTTGCCATCGTGTAAAATCCAGAGGCGCTGTGCGGAATGGGTTGAACGCCGTGCCTTCTCCTGGCCGACGGCTGCGTGTTTATATAGCGAGAAATCTCCTCTCGCGTGGAGTTACAAGATATGCATGAGTTGGTTACGATCTGATCCTATCTATACAACATTGGTTACAACAGATAATATACATCTAAACTACCTGGAAGCAGATCGTAACACAACCATACATGCGTGTACATCAAGTTTATCTAACAGCCCCCCTCAATCATAACCTTGCAAGGTTAAGATTGTGTTTGAAGTTTTCTAGCTGCCGAACACTTAGAGCCTTTGTGAACCCATCTGCAACTTGATCACCTGACGGAACGAAGTCAATCTCTAGTAATTTCCAAGCTACCCGTTCTCTAACAAAGTGATAGTCAACTTCAATATGTTTAGTTCTTCCATGAAAAACTGGATTGGCAGAAAGATACTTAGCTCCAAGGTTGTCACACCATAATCTCGCCGCAGGAGGACATTGTATACCAATTTCTTTCAATAATATCTGAATCCACATGATCTCAGCAGTAGCAATTGCAACAGCTTTATACTCCGCTTCAGTGCTGGACCTGGAAACTGTTGGTTGCTTTCGTGCACTCCATGAGATTAAATTTGATCCCAAGAAAACAGCAAAACCACCAGTAGATCGTCTGTCATCTAATGATCCTGCCCAATCTGCATCTGAAAAACCACTAACCAACATAGACTTGGATTTTCCAATCTTCAACCCAAGTTTAGTACATTGTTTCAAGTATCTCAAAATTCTCTTGACAGCAGCCCAATGTGTGGTAGTAGGAGCATGCAAAAACTGACATACTTTATTAACAGAAAAAGCTATATCTGGTCTGGTGAGAGTTAAATATTGAAGAGCACCCACTATACTCCTATATCGAGTTGCATCATGATCTCCCAGAAGTGTACCATCATAGATAGATAATTTCTCACTAGTAGATAAAGGAGTACTCGCAGGTTTACAATCAGCCATGTTGACTTTCTTTAACAAATCTGAAGCATACTTTTCTTGAGTAAGAACAATACCATCTCGTACCTTTGTTACCTCTATACCCAGAAAGTAATGCAACTCTCCCAGATCCTTCAACGCAAAATCTTGCTTGAGATTGCGCAACAAACCATCTGTGGCTGCTGAAGTTGAGCTAGCAACTATAATGTCATCAACATAAATAAGCACAAACACTGTTACTCCATCTTTATTAAAATAGAACAGAGAGGTATCAGACTTGGAAGAACAAAATCCAAGTGAAAGTAATTTAGAACTTAGCCGTGCAAACCAAGCTCGAGGTGCTTGCTTCAACCCATACAAAGCCTTATCTAGTTTGCACACATAGTTAGGCATAGTTTTATCCTCAAAACCCGGAGGTTGCCTCATATAAACTTCTTCTTCTAGCAGCCCATGAAGAAAAGCATTCTGAACATCAAGTTGTCTCAAACTCCAGCCTCTTGAAACAGCAATAGACAAAATGGTTCTAATGGTAGCAGCTTTAACAACTGGACTGAAGGTATCCTCATAATCTATGCCATATCTTTGTTTAAAACCCTTTGCAACCAAGCGAGCTTTATATCTGTCTAAGCTGCCATCAGCCTTTCTTTTAATCTTATAGACCCATTTACAGTCTATGATATTTCTACCTTTCTGAGGTGGAACTAGATGCCAAGTTTTATTTTTTATCAATGCATCATACTCAACATCCATAGCTTCTTTCCAATTTCTATCACTAAGTGCTTCTTCTAATTTTTGTGGCTCTCCGGAAGAAGTGAAGCAACTATACTTGACAGTCCCATCAGTATATACCTTAGGCTTTCGTATCCCCCCTTGAAGCCGTGTACGTGCTCGAACAGGTGTGGTAGAAGCCGGTGGTGTTGCTGATGTAGTCGTAGCAGAATCGCCAGTAGCAGGGGTAGGCGCAGGCGCGGGCGCACTTGCCGGCGCTGTCCCAACCGGTTCAGTCGATGCAGAGGTAGTCGCTCCAGCCCCCTCACGACGCGATGATGTCGCTGGTGGATCGACAGGAGGCGATGATGTCGCGCGTTGCGTGGCGCTGCCTGGTTCATCGACGCAGGAGGGCGCGCCAGGCTCGCGCAGAGCGCGCGACGTGCCAGCACGGGACAGGCTCGATGCAGATTCCCCCTGAGCTCCTGACGCAGAATGTTCTTCTGGTGGTGATCCCGGGGCTGATACGGCGGGAGAATCAACCCCAAAATCTGTGTCTGTCATCGCCTGTTCATGCTGAAACTCTTCACCAAATTCATTAGCAGCGTTAGGCATATTAGCAGGCATATTAGCATTTAAAGAATCATCCCCCAATCTTGGAGCAAGAAAAGTTGGAGGAAGGAGTAGGATTTCAGAACGGAGACGTTGTCCAGCATTAGCATGTAATCTAGAGAAGGGAAAGACATTTTCATCAAAGACAACATCACGGGAAATATACACACGCCCAGTAGATATATCAAGGCATTTGAACCCCTTATGTAAATTACTGTACCCAAGGAAAGTACATTCTTTGGATCGGAATTCGAGTTTGCGATTGTTATAAGGACGGAGATTAGGCCAACAAGCGCACCCAAAAATGCGCAAAGAGAAAAATTCTGGTTTGACATGAAACAAACGCTCAAGAGGGGTTTTAAAGTCAAGAATTTTGCTGGGCGTCCTATTTATAAGAAAGGTAGCAGCAAGAAATGCCTCGTCCCAATATTTAAGCGGCATGCTAGCATTTGCTAAGAGAGATAAACCGACTTCAACTATATGGCGATGCTTTCTCTCAGCAGACCCATTTTGTTGATGTGCATGAGGGCAAGATACATGATGAGAAATGCCCATTTTTGAGAAGAAAGAATTGAGTTTTTCATATTCACCTCCCCAATCTGATTGAACAGAAATGATTTTGCGATCAAAAAGCCGTTCAACAAGAGCTTGAAACTCATGAAATTTTGAAAGACTTCAGATTTAAACTTTAGGAGATAAATCCAAGTAAATTTGCTATAGTCATCAATAAAGCTCACATAATACTTGTATCTCCCAACAGAGTCAGGTGCGGCACCCCAAACATCAGAAAATATAAGCTCTAGAGGATGATTAGAAACACTGGTGGATTTGGGATATGGCAACTGATGACTTTTTGCTTGTTGACAAGCATCACAAACAGAATGTTTATTGGAATCAAATAAACAAGGGAGATTATAATCTTTAATAGTTCTTTCAACTACAGGAACTGCAGGATGGCCTAAACGACGATGCCATCTTTCAAGCGATGGCTTATTGACTGCTAAGACACTCTTGAGATGCTTTGTGGTCGCTGAAGGAGGAAGAAGATAAAGCCCCTTGCGGCATGGCCCCTTAAGAAGAGTTGTCCTCGTGTCCTGATCCTTGATTAAGAAGAAATAAGGGTGAAATTCAAGGAAAACATTATTATCAAGAGATAAACGATGAACAGATACTAGATTTTTTTGTGTCTTAGGAACATGCAAGATATGATTAAGATCAAGATTGCGATTAGGGGTATGAATCTTTGAATGACCAATATGATCTATTTTCATACCTGCACAGCTAGCGGTGTGGATTTGTTCCGTACCATTGTACTTGTCGCGGACAGCAAGCTTCTCTAGTTCGCCGGTGATGTGGTCGGTTGCCCCGGAGTCGGCGTACCAGTGAGGGTCCACGTTGTAGAAGGTTGACGCAGCCGCAACGTACTTCTCATCAGGAACGTACGACTCATCGAACCTGTGCCAGCACCGATCAGCCGTGTGACCGGTTTTGAAGCACACTTGGCAGGGGATCTTGGAGCGGTTGCCGCGCCCTTTGCCTTGTCGTGGTGGTTGGCCACCACTGTTGTTGTTGCTGAAGGTGTTGGAGCCGTTCGAGGGAGGAACGCCGCGCCCGCGCCCAATGCTCGCACCACCGCACCCATGCATGGGAGCGCCGCGGCCGCGCACGGGGTTAGCAGCACGGCCCCTGTTCGCCGCATTTGCAGAATTGGCTCCAGAGTGTGCCCCGCCTAAGAGATCAACGCGAGTCTCATAGGCGAGAAGCTGCGAGTGTGCCTCGCTCACGGAAACTGGTTCCGTTCTTGCGAGGAGAGCAGTCACCACCGGATTGAAATCAGAGTCCAACCCGGTGATGATGTATTCGACGAGTTCGTCGTCGTCGAGTGGCCTCCCAGCCGCCGCCATCTGATCAGCGAGGGAGCGCATCTTCGCCACGTACTCCGCGACGGATTGAGTGCCCTTCTGGGCCGTCGCGAGGGCGAGGTGTGTTCACAGCACGCGCGCGGGTCTGAGATGAGAACATAGCTTCGATCTCAGCCCAAGCAGCCGCTGCCGTCTCCTTGGCAGCGACCGAGCCAAGCGTCTCCTTGGAGAGAGACTACAGTAGAAACCCTAGGACCTGTTGGTCCGTAGCATACCAGTCGTCGTACGCCGGGTTTGGTACCTTGGCGTCCTTCCCATCAACCTTGCCGTCGATCCCCTGGGCAGGTGGAAGGGAGGCGCCGATGAGATGCCCCATGAGGCGAGCACCGCGGATGGAGGCGAGAACCTGGGCTTTCCAGGTGGCGTGATTCTGTCTTGACAACTTCTGCCGAGAAGAGGGTTGACAATGGCAGAGGTGGTGGCCATGGCGAATGAGTGGTGGATTGGATCTAGGGTGTTTGTTGGCTCTGGTTACCATGTAAAATCCAGAGGCGCTGTGCGGAATGGGTTGAACGCCGTGCCTTCTCCTGGCCGACGGCTGCGTGTTTATATAGCGAGAAATCTCCTCTCGCGTGGAGTTACAAGATATGCATGAGTTGGTTACGATCTGATCCTATCTATACAACATTGGTTACAACAGATAATATACATCTAAACTACCTGGAAGCAGATCGTAACACAACCATACATGCGTGTACATCAAGTTTATCTAACACATCGTCCTTTGCGTCACGCCGGGAAGTCCGTCGTTGCATCGCGATCTAGCTTCAGGCATGTTCTTTCCTTCGTTTTGCGCAGCACATATTGCCTAGTTCTTGCCTTCTATGCTTGAGATTTCATATGCATCGTCGTAGCTTCTTTGTCAGCCTTCAGCTCTTCGTCGACTTGTCTTCTGTTCTTCGTCATAGCCCGTGATGAAAACAAGTCCGGAGGTTCTTCCCGTCGGGTTGAAAGCATGGCCGCCGAGGGAGCCGCCTCGAATGGCCGGAGAGATCTGTAGCCGACACCAGGCCACATGGCGATAACCGGCATCGCGGGAACGCCCACGCCGTGAATCCCATGGAGGTTGGAATGCGCGTCTTCTTTCTGTCATAGCAGGGGGCCCAAACCTTATTGGCCGGGGCGTCGTCATCGTCATCCGACGGGCGCACAGCCCCTCTATCAGAATCAGAGGCGTCCGAACTGCTGCCACCTGACGAAGAACTTGTTATCTTGTGGTATTTCGTCGCCTGGTCCGGAACAAGGAAGAAGCCATGAATATTTAAAAGCTGAACAATGAAGTAGAAGATGACTGCATGATTACCTTGCTAGAAGAAGCTCTAGCTTGGGTAGTGCCCCAATTCTCTAGGGACGCCCTAGATCTGCTTCATCTCATATTGTACCAGTGGCTTCCAACTCTTGAGGTTGCCTGGAGGAACCAAGCCCCAGGCGCTCCGTCGGACGTTTATCATCGCACCCCTCTTACGCAGTTCCGCCTGAGCAGGGCGTCCTCCATGGGAGGCACGGTGTGGGCTATCTTTGTCGCGACGCCGGTTCTTGCCACGTGGCCGGGTGTCGGCTAGCGATCTCTCCCGCCGTGGCGGCCATTGAGGCGCGCGGCTCCTTGGCGGGCGTGCTTTCAACCCGACGGGAAGAACCTCCGGACTTCTTATCGGCAGTAGTCATCACGGGCCATAACGAAGAACGGAAGACAAGTCGACGAAGAGCTGATGGCTGACAAAGAAGCAACGACGAAGCATTCGAAATCTCAACGGCTCGATGAACATGGCGGCGGCGGTGGCGGCATGCCAACTTACTAGCAGGGCAGCAGGTTCTCTCCCTCAACATGAGAGCCCAATCGCTTGGGGTCCTCGAAGCGTTGGAGCCATCGACAACAACCAAGCTAACGTGATGATCTCTCGTGCGACAACACCAGAGCAGCCACACGTATGGTGACAGCCTGAGCCTGTCGTCCATGATGACACTAAAACGGCAGCAAGGCTGGACATCTCGACAAGCGCCGCGGCGGTGGCAGCTCTGCATGCACGACAAGGTGGTTACTTCAACGCCCAGAGCGACGGTGACCGGACGGTACGCGTCAGACCATGGTGACTCGCATGCGTGGCTGTGTGCTTCTACACAACGATGGCGGCAGCACGGCTGTACTGGCGCTCGCTGGACGACGGCGACGGCAAGGCAGCGACGCCGGCTCGGCAACTTCGATTAACAGAACAATTAATAATTGAAGGTCGATGTGCATGGACGCAGGTCCTGTTGCTTGCTTTCGCAGGTTCATCTACTAGCTACCTCTCCCAGTCTATTTGTATCTCGCATGCAGTTAAACATGGGTCGACGTGAAGCTCGCTCGCCGTGAAGGACATCGATCGAGGACGAGAGTCCGAGCAGCCCGGACGACAAGTGACCACACCCGCAATGTACGTAACGTCGACGGCAACTCCACCTGCTGCGACTATTTACAGAGGCACCGACGGAGTTCGCCCTCGCGCTGCCCGGATCGGAGAAGTGCTCTAGCAACCACCACCAGCCGGCCGTCCACTCCGTCAAGGCTACATCAATCTACAGCCAAGCTAGCTCGCCGCCAAGAGCTAGGCTCGCGTCTGTGCCGAGAGCTGTCCACCTCGAGCAATCCGACGACGCCGCCTTTCTCATCCTCGGAATTAGAAGGCCGATGCGCCCAGGACTGGAAGGCAACGAACCTGCCCATCAGCATGTACTCGCGCCGTACGTACGTAGTAGACGCCGCAGCTGTTGGGGAGGGAGCACCCGAGGACGCCGTCAACATCCTGAACTACAAGGGTGTCCTTACAGATAGGCTCCTCATGAAGATCAACATCAACACCGAGACGGATCAGCCATTGACAAGATCGCTGTCAAGCACAAGACAATGCCGCTGCGCCTTCGCTGCCACACGGCCGACGTCAAGATGCTGTGGAAACGAGAAGCCAGCATCGCCGAGACGCGTACGAGAGACGTCGCAAGATCATCGAAGCTGCCGTCACTCCTCGCAGAAGCCCACCCCAATACTACGTGTCAGACCCCATTTCTGGAATCCGATGTGCATCTTGTATCAGTCCCTGGATCAGTAGCTGATACGCACAAGAACACAGAAATGATAATCAAAAGCATACTTCGAATAAAGTAAATATATACAATACCAGATTGAGGACCTTTAGCGGTGGCACGACAAGGATCCCAAACCATCCAAGTCTTTCCGACCGACTAAGGGTACAGCAGACAGCGGAAACTAGGGCCCAAAGCCACAAGCAGACTTGAAAAGCAGAACGAAAACCACAACGTCGTCATCTTCTACGAAATCTTCTCCTACTAAACCAACGATTGCAAACTCGTGAGTACATAAGGTACTCAGCAAACCCTACACTACACAAGGGTATATATATGCATATTTGGTCTTAGCAAGGAAAAGGCTGTATGTTTCATTTGCAGCAAGCAACTTTTATGCAATGGTTATCAAAGCAGTCCAAGGAATAGGCAAAACAGAGAGATAATTATCAATATTTTAGTTGGTTGGCCCTGGGGGAGTACAAAGCATTCCCGCCAGTTCCTAACTTTTAGTTGGGCCCTCTGACCTCAATGGTCATACCGACCCGGCATCCATGCCAACACTTCCAAAACACGGGTTGACTACAACCCACTCACACTCCAAGGAACAGAAGAGGTGGCTAATCTCCATGTGCGCAAAACCAGTAATGTGCCATATGCCGTGGCAACGTCCATCCGGATGAATTTTATACTCTGCAGAGGTTGTACAGCTTTACCCACGAGTCACGCACCCTTTGCAAGGGGGTACGTAACGCCTATCCATCTACTCCGAGTACTCTACACAAATCCACCACGGAATCACACTCAGGGGTCTGTGACATGAACCGTTACACTACGGCACAACGCATCTGTAACATGTGCGTCGCGCTCCTGCAATAAATGGCAGGATCCGGTGCCAAGCACCAGGACAGGCGGCATTCCCGAGACTAACCACGGGTTCCCGAGACTGACCGCGGGTTCCGCAACCGGACCACAGGTACGTTTCCCGAGTCTGTTTCCTGAGCTTCCGTTACCTCTACTGGCCTCCAGATGGAAAATGTGAGAGCACCAAGAAGGTAGGATAAGTCCTGCCCATCCAGGTTCCGTGGTTTGTACGGAAATCATTAGGTTTACGGGCGAGAGAACCGGTCCTTGTGTGGCCGGGCAAGCACCATGTCCCACACTAGGGGTCTATCACACCATCATCACTTCACTAGTGGCCTTGCCCGCAGTCCAACCCATTCCATCACCGTCACCATCATCAACACCTAACACAGTTGTGCTATTCCCACCCCAATATTACGCACACCACCAAACTCATTTAACACATTTATAAAGCATAAAATATGAGCACGGTGTGGCAATGTAGAAACATTGCGGGGTCCTAAGCAGTTCTACAAGCAAGGTGAACGTGCCATCATAAAAATGATGGAACTATCCTAGGGTTATCAAGGTGACAGGTAAACAATGGTAAACAAGGATTCAGATATCAATGCCTAAGTAACAGACATCAATATCAATAAGCAAGTAGGACCATAACTACACAATCAGTAAAATAACAAGTAATGCATAGTACGAGAACAGGCCATATAGGTGCATTGCGAAACAGTAGGTTCAATCATGATCAAGGAGAAGTAGAGCTTGCCTGACAAACGCTTTCCTAATCTTCAAGTTCCGGGTCTTCACTCTTCAGGTTCTTCTGCGATGTTGAGGTCTTCAAGTCCTTTCTTGAAGCTTGCGTCTTCGACTTGCTCTTGCGTTTGGACTCTTCGGCTCTTCCTCGAAGCTTGAGTCTTCTGAATCTTCTTCGAATTCTTCTGGCTCTTCCGCGAAACTTGCGTTAGCTAGCGCATAAAACAAATCGTATAAATAAACTACCGCAAAAGAAATAAAGATCGATAAGAGCCAATAAGATCCAATTAACTCCAATAAGAATCGATAAAACTCCAAGAGAATGACCATGTTTATGAAATGCACGTTTATTCATGAATGATTAATTATTACAAGTTATATTCATGGCCTTATAAGGGCCATATTCACCTAGACAAACTATTAATTATTTAGTTTCTCTTAAAAGAAACGGGGATGCAAGGTTTTGCTTGAAACTTTAGGGTGAGGATGATGAGATGCACATGCTTTAATGACGGTGATTGCGTGCATATCTAATATGTAAGTTTCTATATTATCTCTATTAAAGAACATGCATGGGTTGTTTAGGGATGTATGAGCAAATGCATGGTATGGATGCACGATTGCAATTAAAAGAGCAATGAACAATAACTCCAATAAAACCGATGAAAGACCGCACATAAAAAGAATGACAACTCAATAAGGTTTGGTAAGATTGGTGATAACATCGGACTAAATATGGTGGAGCGATGATTGAACTAGGTTAGGGTTGGAATTGAACTGCGATAAGGTAGGCACTGGGTTTTGCAGTGAAACGATACAGAAGATCGGCTAGGCTTAATGCTAGTGAGCGAAGGAGTAGTTGCGGCACACAAGGTCGAAGTGAAATGTGTCGCGATGAGAAAGGTACTAGGTTTTAGGGCGAAAAGATAAGGCATGATTGGTTAGGTTCATGCTAAAAGGTGAACGAGTATTGGAGACATGCGATATCGACATCGCATGATCTGCCGAGATGTGATCTTAGGGTATTGACGGCTTGTCGATCTGTTTCAGGACTCCGAGAGTAGTACCAATGGGTACTACGCGTTTCTACGAACGTGTGAGCGCAAGAATCGCTCAAAACGGAGTTAGGGTTGAGAAATTACAGAGATTTGAAGATCTGAGGACTTATTTGTAAGAATAGAAAGGTTCCAAGGGCTTATTTGTAATTACAGAAAGAAATTAGGGACCTATATATAATTACAGAAAGGTTTAGGGGCCTCGGTGTAAAAAGGTAGGGGCAAAAAGGTAATTACGAAAAAGTATAGGGACTTTTCTGTAAAAAGACAGGACTAAAACAGAATTAGCAGAAGGGTGTTGGCGGTCGTTAAACCATGTTTTGACCGCCACCCTACCGGTAAATAAATACATAACACCAAGATTTTGTGCATAGTAGTTAGGAATAATACTACTCCACAGGTTTTGGTGAATATTTGGATGCAGGAGTGAATAATGGAGAAAAGTGGGCCCAGCCAGAGAAATTCCCTGGCCGGCCGGCCGGCCGGCCCCACCTGGTGGCCGCAGACCCCAGGCTTCCTCCAGTGGGCTGGAAACTGGTCCACAACGTATAATTCAAGGCCCAACCCAGCGGATTTGCGCCGACTTACCAGAGGTGGGCCATTTGGGCCTTAACTTGGCCCCTACTTCAATCCTGCCGACCCCACGAACAAACCGACCTTCAGACCGCCTTCAGGAGTGCATCTGGAGCGTTGAGGCAGAAGGCGGTGGCCAACCGCCACAGGGGACGGCCGGCCGGCCACCCCCCTAGGCCGGCCGGCCGACTTTGGCGGCGCCGCCTCTCCAAAGTCGGCAGGCTTGCTTCCACCGCCTTGGCAAGCTATAAAATGGACCCCTCGGCTGCAGAAACAAAGCGCACCATCACACTTCATCCAAGTGTTCATTAGTTTAGTTGAGTAGTAGCTTTGGGAGTTAGAGTAGAGTAGAGTAGAGTGAGAGCTCTCTCGGGCTTCCGGAGTCTTCTCGGAGTTCGGTATAGTTCTTGTATCGTTACTCTTTTGAGATATTATTTTATTTATTATATAATATTTAGTTTTATCTTTATTTATTTATTTTAGTAGTTCTTTTCTATTTAGTTTATTTATTCGTTAAGTAAGTGCTCGTAGAAGTCTTGTTGTGGGATTCGTGATTGTTGGAATAGCGAGTACGAGAGAGTGCCGTCGTCGGAGATGACGTCGTGTGAAATCTGTGCTTGTTCATTCTTAGATAGGACTGCTCCGTTGATCAAGAGTAGCTCCTCTAGGCGGGTTGTAAGCGTGGCGCTTAGATCTTGGCCTATGCACGTTTGGCACCCAACCCCACGGAGGATGGTAGCCGCGAGTGTATGTGACAGCTGCACCGGTCTCTGTAATCCACCACGTCCGGGTTGGACTCAGCAGGGTCTTAATTATAGCGGATGGATCCCCAGGGTGAACTAGCAGCATCGGTTGCCCTGGCACTTCCGTGCCCCGAAACGACATGACTTGTATGTGTATGAGCTTAACTAGAGTAAATAACCTTTGTAGAATTGACTGCTAGAAAAGTAAATAATAGATAAACATACAGGTAGCCTTAACTCTATCTCGTTGCTCTCCCAAATGTATACTACGATTTATTTTATTACCTTGGATTTGAGGATGTGTGTGCCACCCATATATATCATGCCTATCTTACCCCCGTCTCAAGTATAGTTGATACATTATTTCTTTCTCCAAATTATCCAATGCATAGCTATTATTCAGCTTTCTTTTGCTCTACTTCCCTGCGGAAATATAAATACGATAACCCTGGAATACTCCAAGGTGAAATGCTACAATGGTGATCCGTGCGCTTGCGGAATTAATGAATTTAATTTTATCGCATAAGAACCGCCAACAAGCATTTCTGGCGCCGTTGCCGGGGAAGTAGTAGCTAGGAACTGAATAAATGCATTGAAGTTTGTGAGAAGAATAATTATCACTTACTTTTGCGGGCTTACCCTTGTCCTGGTTTTTCTTCTTGTGAAAATTTGAAACAGGACTGTGCATGACTGGTTTCGACCTACCAGAAAACTTCCACTCAGATCCAGAGCAGTTCTTGAGGAAAGTTCGAGCAAAACTCACCAAACAGATCCGCAAGAACGCTCTGGCTCTCGAATCGTCTCCTCCACCGGTTGTCAGGGCCTCCTCAACGAACAGTACCATGGCCGACCCCGTTGTTGAGAAGACGATCAATGACTTCTCCGCGCCAACTACGGAGAACATCCGCGTGGGACCCAACCCGCGCGTCACCAACAAGGACTACGAGCTCAAGCCAGCCTTGATCAACATGATCTTGGCCAGTCCTTTCTGTGGGAAGCCGTCGGAGGATGCAAATGCTCACCTCCAAAGGTTCCTGATGACGTGCAACACTTTCGTCATAAAGGATGCACCTCAGGACGCTATCCGACTACAGCTATTCCCTTTCTCTCTGTTGGGGAAGGCTCTCCAGTGGTTCTACGCGAACCAAGAGTCCCTCGACACGTGGACGGCATGCTCCAATGCCTTCCTCGCCAAGTTCTTCCCGCCGGGCAAGACGACTGCCCTACGGAACAAGATATCGGGCTTCCAACAGCTCGCAGATGAGTCGACCGCGGAAGCCTGGGACAGGATGCAGGAGTACGTTCTCTCATGCCCACATCATGGCATGGAGGAATGGCTCCTCATACAGAGTTTCTACCACGGTTTGAGGCCGTCCGCTCGAGAGCACCTCGACGCCGCAGCAGGCGGCTCCTTCTTCTCCCTTAGCGTGAAGAACGCTAAGAAGTTGATTGAGAAGGTGGCGGCCAACCAGACTCATGGTGAACGCCAAGCGGCGAGCACCAAAACCCGTGGAGTGCACCAAGTGGAGACGATGGACATGCTCGCCATCAAGCTCGATCAGCTACTCCGCAAGGTGGAGTCTCCGCAGGACCTGCAAGTTGCGGATTCCCGCATGACATGTGAGGAATGCGGCAGCGTTGGGCATATGGGCATCAATTACCCGAATACGAGAGAGGAATGCAATTTCCTCAACAATGGCAATGGGTTCCGCTCCCAGAACAACTACGGCTGGAATTCCAGGCCCGACCTCTCCTTCAACAAGAATCAGGGAGGTAACAATGGTAATCTTTCCCGTTATGAGCCCTCTATCAAGGATCTAGTTCTCGGCCAGGTCAAAATCAATGACAGCATTAGTAAGAAATTTCTTACTACGGACAAGGCTTTAGAGAACATAGATGCCAAGCTAGAGTCGTTCAGCACTGCTCTGCAGAATCAGCTAAGCCATAACAAGATGCTAGAAACACAAATAGCGCAAATAGCTTCAGCTGTGCAGTCTCCTCGTGCGGGTAAACTTCCTGGGCAACCGGAAGTTAATCCCAAGGAGAGTGTGAATGCAATAACCATCAGGTGTGAAGAAAGCGACTTGGATGCCGCACTCCCCAAGGATGTGATCAGAAAAGATCCCGGATGGCCAACCATCCCGTGTTTGGTCAACGACCGTTGTTTCGCTCGGGCACTATGTGACTTAGGGGCGAGCGTGAGCATCATGCCGAAGGCGATGTACGACGGGTTAAACCATCCATTATCTCCAACGACCATGAAGCTCCAGCTTGCAGACGGGTCACTGCGCCTGCCCTTGGGGATTGTTGAAGAAGTTCCCGTGCAGATCAGAAATCTCTTCGTCCCCGTTGACTTTGTTGTGCTGGATATGGAAGTAGATGACAAGGCTCCTCTCATCCTTGGGAGGCCGTTCTTGAGCACCACCAACGCCAACATCGACGTGGGGGCAGGGGAGATCCACTTGGACTTCAACGGAAGGGAAGAGACGTTCAGCTTCAAGCCTAAGGTTGAGCAATGCAAGCAAGTACGGGTCATATATGGAAAGGACCCAAGGAGAGTGGAGAAGATTGAGATTACTCCACCCATGCCACAGCCAGACAAGCTCATTGCATACATGAGAGACTATCTGGAAAGAGAGAATGCAAGAAGGCTAGCAAAATATTGGAGGACTCCAAGGAGGATGCCTCAGCCGCCTAACACATCTCAAGCCCCCCCTTACTCCTCCACAAGAAGGAGTAGGCGAGTCACAATCGCCCAAGAAGAGGAGAGCGAGGCGCTCAAGAAAGAAGAAGGCAGCTACGGCATCAACCGATGAGAGCACAACAAAGGCGCCTACCAAAGAAAAGGTCGCCGCCACCAACACAAAGAAGACAACCAAGGTGTGGCGGAAGAAAGAAGGAACCTCTACCTCGCAAGATTCTCCAGCGAGCGAGGTCCAAACAAGTTGAAAAGACATGGAGAACGTCTAGCTCAAAGACGTAAAAATGAGAGCCCTCCGATTGGGGAGGCCATCCCAATCGTTATCCTAGCTAGGCCTAGCACTTGTTTTTCATTTCATAAATCATAAAAATAAAATAAAAATTTGAAAAGTTTAAAAGACAACAAAAATAATAGGATTCCCAGTGATGCCCATTAGGGGCTAGCCACTTGTATCATCCTCACTCTTTTTTGCAGATCAAGAAGGAGGAGGAAGAGCCTGAATCAAGCTTAAGTCTTACAAAGACTCAAGCTTGGGGAGGGCACCCCTCAGGTTAGAAGGAGTTCAATACAAGCTTAAGTCTTACAAAGACTCAAGCTTGGGGAGGACCCCCAGGTAAGTATTCCTAACTTTTTTAATAAATAAATGAACTCCCTGTTTCGAATAAATGCTAGAATCTTGGTGTTATGCTACACTTAAGGGAAATGATGATCGAGTTACAAATTAGCTTCCCATGTGTCGCATAGATGCAACCTCTACTCCTGACATATGTGTTATTTTTACTTGAGCATGATCACATCATGAGTCTTGCTTATTTCCGTGGGTTGCATTTGTTACACCAAGTCTGAGCATTGTGGATTGTGATATGGCATGATTAGGACTTGTTGCAATTTCTTAGTATGGTTTTATCCAGAGATGTTTTTCTTGAATTGCTGCAAGTACCTAAAACCCTTCTGTTTTGGCACACTTCTCTTAGTGTGAGGATTTATTTACCTACCAGAGCCATATCATAATATTCGAAACAGCCCCACTCATAGCCATTTGTTTATGCATTGAGTTTTGTTAAGGTTTGATGTACTCTTGAAACTAAGCACTCCTAATTTTGGTCATAATTCCTTCGCGTGTGTTTTCGAAAATTTCTCTCCACCAAATAAAAAGGGGAATGTTTGGATAAATCAACCAAACATTTTTCAGAGTTTGCAAAACTTCTGGTCCATCCAAAATGCTCAAGAATATTTCAAAATGTTTCATTGAACCATTCAAAATTTATGGCCCCTTGCATCTTGGAGTAGTTAAAAAAAAAAAAACCCTCCATGGTCGCATGACAAAAGTCAATGGCTATATGGTTCTTATCATAAACATCTTGAGCAAAATAAAGGACCAATGTTTTTCAAAACCCCCTTCCATAAGTGTGAGTTCATTTTCTCCCCCTCCATCACATCATTTCCTACGACCAAAATAAATGGAGTTGCTATGTTGATTGAGACTCATTCTTTAGCTTTACAATATATGCATGACAATTGTGCACTCCTTACCAAGCT
The DNA here is from genome assembly GCA_012490785.1 of Eragrostis nindensis. NCBI lineage: Eukaryota > Viridiplantae > Streptophyta > Magnoliopsida > Poales > Poaceae > Eragrostis > Eragrostis nindensis. The sequence continues at coordinate 233,882 of JAAXCT010000654.1, read as the reverse complement.
CCACATACAAAACCTCATCTGGTAGAAGGTAGGATGAGTGAAGCTTGTAGGAATAGAACTCACATTGGTAGGTAAGAGAAGTGCCTACCAAAACGAAGGAGAATTTTTTGCACCTTACCTTGCAGCACATAAAAACTCTGGATGCATACCTGCTAGAATTGTGTACTTGTCCGAAAATGCCGTTCTAGTCTTCAATGCTGCGTGACAAGGTGTGACATATAAGCCCCACGATTTTTGCAACACTCATGAATATTTTGTGCTCTCGTAAACTTACCACTGTTTAGGGAGTATGTTGTTGCATCTTTATTACCCATGGGGCGCTTCTTTGTAACTCCTGATCCGCCGGTACCCTGAGTTGAGTTTGCTCGGGACGAGCAAAGTTTAAGCTTGGGGAGGTTGTTGGCGGTCGTTAAACCATGTTTTGACCGCCACCCTACCGGTAAATAAATACATAACACCAAGATTTTGTGCATAGTAGTTAGGAATAATACTACTCCACAGGTTTTGGTGAATATTTGGATGCAGGAGTGAATAATGGAGAAAAGTGGGCCCAGCCAGGGAAATTCCCTGGCCGGCCGGCCCCACCCTAGGCCGGCCGGCCCCACCTGGTGGCCGCAGGCCCCAGGCTTCCTCCAGTGGGCTGGAAACTGGTCCACAACGTATAATTCAAGGCCCAACCCAGCGGATTTACGCCGACTTACCAGAGGTGGGCCATTTGGGCCTTAACTTGGCCCCTACTTCAATCCTGCCGACCCCACGAACAAACCGACCTTCAGACCGCCTTCAGGAGTGCATCTGGAGCGTTGAGGCAGAAGGCGGTGGCCAACCGCCACAGGGGACGGCCGGCCGGCCACCCCCCTAGGCCGGCCGGCCGACTTTGGCGGCGCCGCCTCTCCAAAGTCGGCAGGCTTGCTTCCACCGCCTTGGCAAGCTATAAAATGGACCCCTCGGCTGCAGAAACAAAGCGCACCATCACACTTCATCCAAGTGTTCATTAGTTTAGTTGAGTAGTAGCTTTGGGAGTTAGAGTAGAGTAGAGTAGAGTGAGAGCTCTCTCGGGCTTCCGGAGTCTTCTCGAAGTTCGGTATAGTTCTTGTATCGTTACTCTTTTGAGATATTATTTTATTTATTATATATATTTAGTTTTATCTTTATTTATTTATTTTAGTAGTTCTTTTCTATTTAGTTTATTTATTCGTTAAGTAAGTGCTCGTAGAAGTCTTGTTGTGGGATTCGTGATTGTTGGAATAGCGAGTACGAGAGAGTGCCGTCGTCGGAGATGACGTCGTGTGAAATCTGTGCTTGTTCATTCTTAGATAGGACTGCTCCGTTGATCAAGAGTAGCTCCTCTAGGCGGGTTGTAAGCGTGGCGCTTAGATCTTGGCCTATGCACGTTTGGCACCCAACCCCACGGAGGATGGTAGCCGCGAGTGTATGTGACAGCTGCACCGGTCTCTGTAATCCACCACGTCCGGGTTGGACTCAGCAGGGTCTTAATTATAGCGGATGGATCCCCAGGGTGAACTAGCAGCATCGGTTGCCCTGGCACTTCCGTGCCCCGAAACGACATGACTTGTATGTGTATGAGCTTAACTAGAGTAAATAACCTTTGTAGAATTGACTGCTAGAAAAGTAAATAATAGATAAACATACAGGTAGCCTTAACTCTATCTCGTTGCTCTCCCAAATGTATACTACGATTTATTTTATTACCTTGGATTTGAGGATGTGTGTGCCACCCATATATATCATGCCTATCTTACCCCCGTCTCAAGTATAGTTGATACATTATTTCTTTCTCCAAATTATCCAATGCATAGCTATTATTCAGCTTTCTTTTGCTCTACTTCCCTGCGGAAATATAAATACGATAACCCTGGAATACTCCAAGGTGAAATGCTACAATGGTGATCCGTGCGCTTGCGGAATTAATGAATTTAATTTTATCGCATAAGAACCGCCAACAAAGGGTTAGGGGCTAATCTGCAAAATTACCAGGTCCTGGGATATTATTGAATTTCTGGAATTATTTTCTACTGAAAATCTCATGGACTGGGTCCACAGGGGCCGTGGACCAGCTCAGAGGGCTCGGTTCACCAGTCCACGGTGGACCGGTTGCATCCTGGCCGTCGATCTTGGATCGGGCGGCACAGGGCGAAAGGAGGTGCGGCCCGGTGGCCGGCGGCGTCGGCGCGGCGGCGCCTTCGCCGGAGACTCGCCGGAACGGCGCTCCGGTGGGCCATAGGCGACGGGGAAGGGACCGGGAGAGAGAGAAGGAGAAGGTGAGCTCACCCTGGGGGTCGCGCGAGGCAAACGGAGGGCGAGGCGGCCTGTAATCAGCGAGGGGCGGAGCTCGATGGTGAAGCTCGTCGGTAGCTAGTCTTCGGCGCTCCCCGTGTCGCGTGGAGGGGCGCGAGCGAGTTGGTAGGGCCCCGAAGGCCTGGCGCACGACGAGGGAAGGCGAAGGAGAGCTCGTGGCGGCGGATTTGGCTGGCGGCGAGGTTGGGGAAAAATTGAAAAGGAGCTTCGATTGAAGCTCGGGAGTGGTCGATGGAGGCAGATAAGGACGGGGAAGAGAAGAGGATAGGGTCGCGCTCCGGTTTTATAGCAGAAGGGAGAGAGAGAGAGAGAGACCGAGAGAGGGCGGCGCAAGAGATGAAGTCGGGTCGCCGGCTCGGTCGTTGGAGTCGCGCCCGTTTGGACTCGACGGCAAGGGGATAAGGATGGGGACGAGAGCGGGTAAGGACGGAGGGAGCGTGGCACGCGAGCGACGTGGCCATCGGAGCTCGACAGCGACGGCGTCACGGCGTGCGTCACGGCGGCGAGATATTTCGCCGGAGAGGAGAGGAGGAGGATGACGGGCGGGGCCCGCTTGTCGGCGAGAGAAGAGAAGAGAGGGCCGGCTGGGCTGCTGGGCCAGAGAAGCCAGGCCGAGGAGATGGGCCAAAGCAGGCTGGCGCGAAAGGAGAAAAGAAGGAAAGAAAAAGAACGAGCGGGCTGGGCCAGAAGGGAAAAGAAAAGGGATTCGGCCTGAGGAAGTTTTAGAAAAAGAAATAGGTTCTCTTTTTCTAGAATTTGAAACATGAGTTCAAATTTGAATGGGAATTCAAATTTGACAGGGAATAAAGATCAACAAACGCTCAGTTTAAACAACAAACTCCAAAAATGCACATGGTGGAATTTGTGCAAGTTTTCAAAAGTCAGAATTTTAAACTCGAGGTGAATTTGATTGACTTGGCACAAATTTACTTTATTTGTTGTAAATTCAAAAAGGTTCAAATTTTTAGTGGACTTTAGATGAAAGCAAACACTTGAGCACTAGTTTTATATCTCAAAAATTCATATTAAAACTAGGTTGGAATTATTATAGTGAATTTTATTTTAAAAATTCATGGTAAGGTAAGAGCTAGACAAAAAAAATTTAAATTTTTACTGATTTTTATTCTTTTTGACTTGCTTCGAAAACTAGGGTGTTACAGATCTACCCCACTTAAAAGGAATCTCGTCCTCGAGATTCAAACGAGCTTCTGGATGGTGTAGAACTTCTCCTGAGTCTTCTTGCTTGACGGTAGTAACATCCAATCATTTCATCGGGGACTTCTCGGTACTGAGGCTTTGATTGCAAAAACTCTTCATGGTTGGGTTCTTTGGTACTGTGAGGCGATGAAGCTGAGATCTTTTCTTCAAGTTCTTTTGCATGACGACGTTTGAGGCGTCTACCCCACTTAAAAGATTTTAACTGGGGTTACTTTGGTTGATGATCTGCAACTAACTCTGAGTCTTTATCATCATGGGCATTCCAAGTGGCAAGGTCGTTAGCCTCTTTTGTAGTCTTTCATCGAAGAGATTTACCATCCTAGGGCTTTCAGAATTAGTGGCATAGCACGTTGACCGATTTCATCCGTTTCTGGTGTGCTATGAGCCATTATTCCAACTTCCGATAGTCCGATGTTTTCTCGATTTCCCATTATGGGACAATGACTCTTATATCCAAAGTTTCCATAGTCAGTAACCATTCCGAGGTATATACTTAATCCATCAGAAGAATTTTTCATTCTTATTATCCCAAAGGTGGGGGCTCCTACCCCACTTAAAATCCTTGACCTCGGTTTACTTTTGTTGATTTTCAACTTGTTTAAACATGCAGAACTTACTTAACCATTTAACTGCATGATTCACTTATCATAACACTCACTTATTAACTGCATAGACATGGCCAGTGCATTTCTACCCAAAACCACATTATTGGCCTTTCTGGTTTTGACGTCATCAAAACGATTCTTTTCCAAAGGTCAAATTATTCAGCAGGTGTCTGTGGTCTTGATATCTTCTTTAGGGTTACTCAGATCTGACTCTTCTGAGTTGGCTCCACGTGAGGGGTTTCACTGGCTTGGCTTGGCGATGTAAAGATTACTCATACCTTCGCGTTCATAACTTGCGGATTGTTGCAGCAAACCTTGCGATTGGTGTATATGCCATATTGCCCTTTCAAGGGAATTTAGATCTTTTCTTGCTGTTCCATGTGCGACCATTCCGATATTTCCAAATTATCCTCAAAGGTAAACCCACCTTTGTCAAGCTTCGGAGGTAAGTAACATTTTCACTATTGCAACTTGAAGTCTGTTATTAACCAAAATTTTAACAAAACACACATTCCATAAAATCGGAATTCTCATCCGTTTTGGATATAACACTTTATTGATATTCCACATACAGAGTACAAAAGAGTTCTTATATTACGATGCTTTCACAGCATTCTCACATAAAGTTCTCCAATTTTCATAGTCCAACTCAGAGTTTTGTGGATTAGCTCTTCACTAGGTTGTCACTCGTTGTCTCCATACGTGATAGTTCCAGGGCAATGTGCTGCGAGGTGCCCACGAATTTGACACAGGTAGCACTTCCGATGTCTCCATGATGCCTTATTTCTCTGCGGTTTGCCTTCACTGCTTTTTCCCTGAGTACTCTGCCTCTTAAAACTAGAAGATTTCACGCGTAGCGTGTTCTTTTTCTTTTTGTTGTTCTTCTTTCTGCTCTTGTTCTTTCGATTTTCTTGTTTTTGGGGAGATTCCCATTCATGTACTTCACTTTTCTCTTTCAGCTCACATGACTGGATCTCATGACTTCTGCCATTTTCTTGATCCCTCAATGCTTCTTCGAGTAGAATGGCTTTATTCATCAGTGTGTTGAAATCCGAATAGATATGAGCGACCAGATGTACCCTTAGATTATGGTTAAGACTGTTGGTATTTCTTACACCACGAATAAATCCGCAAGCGCACGGAATACCGTTGTAGCACTTCACCCGGGAGTATTCCAAGGTATCGTATTTGTTTTCCCCAAGGAATGGTGATAATCTGCAGCAAGGTTAGTTTTACCCAAGGACACACAAGAATGGCAGTAGTATAGGATTGAGAGGATGAATAAAGATCTAGCTGTCCCGCAGGACGATCGCACTCTAGTTCTACTCGTTTACTTCGGGCACTGGTATAGACCTGGTCTGCCAAGTCACGCCAGCCTGTAGCTCTACGACGAACCCGAACGTGGAGGATTACAAGGGACGGACAGGGCTGTCACCACCTGCCGCCTACCTCTACAAACCGTGGGGCACGCTGCAAACAAAGGTAACCTCTAGCCTAGACACCACGTCTATGCCGTCGATTACTACTCTAACCCCGGTCCTCGTACCAATCTGGAAGGCTAGAGCACCCCTCGCGGAGCGATGATCCCGTAAACAAGTATAACAAGAATAACGACTAGTATGTAAAGCTCGCTAGATCAATAACACCACGAATACTAATCTTACGAATAAGAACAACGATCGTTCTATGAACGAACGACGAACGAACGTCGAACGATGAACGAACTAAGAACGAACGACGAACGATGAACGAACGACGAACGAACTAAGAACGAACGAAGACCGATGAACGAACGACGAACGAATGAAGAACGAACGATGAACTATTAATAAGATAAATATCCGCTAAGGGTACAAGATAAGGAAATAACTAAAGGAAAGCTATCCTCTCTCTTGCCCTCTCCTCTATTCTACTACTGTACAAGAGGCCCTTGGCCTGGATGGGAGTGGAATGACTTGTGTCTTGTGTTGTGCTTTGGAGGAGGGGGGTACCCCTTTATTTATAGCCCAAGAAGGTCGGCAACTTGAGGCGGTTCCTTAGGTCGGTGGCATTGATTGCAGGTGGAACCGACCTCTGGAAGGCGGTGGCGAACCGCCATAGGAAGATGGGCCAGTGGGGCCACCACAGGGGGTCGGCCGACCTAGGGTTTGGGGTCGGCCGACCTGTGGCTGGCCCCTCTGGGCCTGGGCCTTCTCAGGTGGACTTCCCCGGCTGCCTTCTCCTCTGATCCACCTGCTGTGGGTGGACTTGAAGTCTTTTTATTGGGAGTTGGGCTTTATTTGGATAATTCTTTATGACGGGGAAAATTGGTGTTTCCAGGATGGGCCTTTTATGCTTCCTTTTCCCCGTTTTCCTATGAATTGCAGCTGCACTCACAGATTCACCAAGACTTGTGGAAATCATTAGTTTAAAGACCTAAGTCTACTTTTGGTGATTGTTTCATTATAAAAAGCGCAGCTAGTTGACGGGTAAATATTGGGTCTAAGAGCCGTCAACAACTCCCCACACTTAGCTCTTTGCTCGTCCTCGAGTAAAGTTGCGAGCTTAAGGCGGGAGATACTCATCCTCATAAATGAGAGCCTGCACACAAGTTATTGCAAGCCACACTTCATACCTGTGAACTTTGAGGTGTCTAACATGCCTTCCTTGGATGATTGATAAGTGGAACGGTCATGTCTCAAATCACCTCGCCTTCCCTGTCAAGTACCTTAGGATTTTTGCATAATTTTCAGAAATAAAAACATAGTTTCATGCTCCTCAGATGACTCTCTCAAGTCGCTCATGGTGTTTATGTATTTTCCTCTCAAGGGCCATGATTTAGCCTCTTCCCTCCTTGTGTTTGATCAAGCTTTTTGTGGAGCTCAAGGTAGGGTAAAGTGGAGCATACTAGTGTCTCTTATTTTGCTAAGTCGAAGACTGGATCCAATGGAGAAAACAAGTCATACAATCTGATCAAGATGTGCAAGTGTGGTGGTGGTATGAAGTGGAAAATTTATTTGTACTCCTTTTTATGGTGTTACCTTCTCTCTCTTTTGAACTTTTGAGGAGGACATGGCTATCATACTTTTTCTTTCTTTTTCTTTATTTTTCCCATCATCACTTTTTTCATCATGCTCTACTTTTGTATGAGCAGGGATTATTCCTTTTCTTTTTGCATAGCCATGTCTCCAATGATATTTTTGAGAGAGAAAGGTAACAGAGATTTTTGGAGTATTTATTTGGTGGATGGATGATAGAATGTTGCTCAACTTCCAGTGTAGAAGTGTAGCATGTGAGGTGGAGTGTACGTGATCTTGATCAAAAGAGTATGACAAGCTTCTCACTAGGGTCCAAGAATTTGACAAAGCTCAAATCAACAACTAGCAGCTTATAGGCTATCAAAGTATTCATGTAGAGTTCTTGGCCTTGGTAGGAAAATATAAATCAAGTGAGGAGCATCATACTATGGAATTTTTGATTTTCATAAAGATAAATTCCCAAGGACTTTGAAGGTTAAGCAAAGATCATTTCGACAAACCATATCTCACATGCCAATTATCTAGGAAAAACATGGGTTCCTAATGAAAAGGTGTTCACAAGCATTCAGCGATGAAGCGAGAAATAACAAGTGTGCAAGTTCATGAATGTGAGAGGTAGAGTTGTGGGCAAAAGATAAATCAATTATGATTTTCCCAAAAGATTAGTGCGTCAAGTTTTATTTAAATTTCAGATTATCAGAATGAACTTGACGGTGTAGCAGGCAAAAAGTGGAAGTGTGGTGCAAACTCAGGAGGCAGGAGGAGGCTGGAGCCTGGTGGGGACCACCAGGGGTCGCCCGACCCTCCTGGTGGGGTCGGCCGACCTGGCCTGGACCCCACAGGTTCTGTGTTTTCGCGTGTTGGTCGCCCCTGAGTTGCCTCGTATGATTCTGGATGATTTGGTCATGATTGTTCCAGATATGGCGATGTTTTCCCCCCACACTTGCCTTTTTGCCTGTTTCCTTCAAAAACGACAAAGGTATGGAAAACACAAATATTGCTCTACCGGTATGCAAGCCCGGGGAGCACTATCATTGATTGAATTATAAACTAAACTGATAGGCGCATTACAAACCTAATCGACAAAAACATAATGCGCTTAGCGATAGATTTTCATTTCGGGAGGACTATCCCGTTTCCAGCCATGATCTCATCGATATATTTCATGTCTTGGTCGATCTGAGCCTCATCCCTCCTCACTTGAGCCAAGATTTTCTCTATTGCATCGGCCTTGTCAAGGAGTTTCTCCAGCTCCCTTGTGAGTTCTGCGTTGTTGAGGCCGACAAAGGGATTCCCCTTGCTGATTGTCCCATGAGGGGGGCTTTCTTTTGCAGAACTGCCCCTCGTGCTGTAGTAGAGATGAGGGGCACCTGGGATCTTGGTCATGATGGCAAGGATGAAAGTTTTGCTCAAGGGGTGTGAGGCTTAGAAGAGATGAATGGAGAGGGGGTGCAATGGGTTGTATTTATAGCGGTTCTCCCTCTCCCGGCGAAGAAACGAAGGATTTATTTCCAAAGCATAGCTGGACGAGACAAGGAAAACTTGGATGGTAGAATGAGCAAAGGATGGAAAGCAGAGGTGGCCAGAGGGGGTCGGCCGACCCAGATGGCCAGGTCGGTCGACCTGCCTTGGCAGGATCTGGCCTTACTATTTTTCGTGGAGCTTTGCTGGGAAAGGTTTCTTCGGGATATACAGGGTATAGAAAGATATTTCAATGCAGAGGTCAAGAAAAGATATTTAGAACAATTAAGTGCATGACATCGAAATCTTTATTTGCTTCGGGTTCAAGATAAATTTTAAGGCGCTGACCATTTACCTTGAATACATTACCTCCGTCGTCCTGGAGTGTGATTGCCCCATGAGTCGACGTGTCGATGATGGTGTATGGTCCGTCCCATTTACTTCTCAATTTTCCATGCCCGAAGAGCTTTACCCTTGAATTGAAGAGCAACACCTTGTCTCCAACTTTGAATTCTTTTATCTTTATTCGCCGGTCATGCCAGCGCTTTGTACGCTCCTTGTAGATGGCTGAGTTGTGGTATGCTTTGTCTCTCCATTCTTCTAACTCGGCTATCTCTATTTTTCTTCTCCACCCAGCTCCTTTCATATCCATGTTCCAAGTTCTCATGGCCCAATATGCTTTATGTTCCAACTCGACTGGCAAATGGCAAGTTTTTCCATAGACGAGTTGGTATGGTGACATGCCTATGGGTGTCTTGTATGCTGTTCTATATGCCCATAGTGCATCGGGTAGCTTGTTCTTCCATCCCTTCCCCATTTCCAAGACTGTTTTCTGCAGGATCCGCTTGATTTGTTTGTTGGATGTTTCGGCCTGCCCATTTGTTTGGGGATGGTATGGAGTGGCAATGTTGTGCTTTGCTCCAAGCTCTCTTAGAAAGCTACGGAAGGTCTTATCAATGAAGTGAGACCCTCCGTCGCTTATCACCATTCTCGGAGTTCCAAACCTTGGAAAGATGAACTCGTGGAACATCCGGCGAGCGTGTTTGGAGTCGGCAGCTCGGCATGGCATAGCTTCTACCCATTTGGATACGTAATCCACCGCCACCAATATGTACTCACAATCTTGGGACTTCACGAATGGTCCCATGAAGTCAATGCCCCATACATCGAAAAGTTCGACTTCAAGGTTGTATGTGAGGGGCATTGCATCTCGTGCTGTGATGCCTCCAAATCTCTGGCATTGTGGGCATCTTCTAATGAATTCTTTTGTATCTTCATACATGGTTGGCCAGAAGAATCCACTTTGCCAGATCTTTGCTTGGGTACGGAAGGCACCGTAGTGTCCACCGTATGGGGCTGCATGGCATTTTTCAATGATTTGTGTGCTCTCAGGAGTGGGCACACATCGCCTAAGCAGTCCATCGGCGCAGACACGATAGAGGTATGGTTCATTCCATAAGTGACGGCGACTTTCATAAATCAATCTTCTTTTATCTGCCCCTGGTGGTACGTATCCTGTGGCGATGAAGTTCACAATGTCGGCGTACCAAGGGTGCGAATCCGTCACTTTTAGCAGCATGTCGGCGCGTAGAAAGTCATTTATGGGTACTTCCTGCAAGTTACTGAACTGCATACGCGACAAATGATCTGCTACAGAATTTTCTACTCCTTTCTTATCTTTAATTTCAACATCAAACTCTTGGAGCAGAAGGATCCATCTTATGAGACGAGGTTTAGCATCTTTCTTAGCAAGCAGATATCTCAAAGCAGCATGATCAGTGTAAACAATAACTTTTGCTCCAGCTAAGTAAGATCTAAACTTGTCAAAAGCAAAAACAACGGCAAGGAGCTCTTTCTCAGTGGTAGTATAATTCAATTGAGCTCCAGTCAAAGTTTTGCTAGCATAAGAAATTGCATGATGCTTTTTGTCTTTCATTTGACCAAGAACTGCCCCCACAGCATAATCACTAGCATCACACATTATTTCAAAAGGAAGCGTCCAATCAGGGGGTTGAATGATTGGAGCAGAGATGAGTGCATTCTTAAGAGTAGCAAAGGCATGCATGCAGTCATCATTGAAATCAAAGGGTGCATCCTTAGCAAGCAAGTTCGTAAGGGGTCGTGCCATTTGAGAGAAATCTTTTATGAAGCGACGATAAAAACCAGCATGACCCAGAAAACTACGAACACCCTTGATATTCACAGGAGGCGGAAGCTTTTCTATAACTTCTATTTTCGCTTTGTCCACCTCTATGCCTCTCTCGGACACAAGGTGTCCAAGAACTATGCCCTCTCGGACCATGAAGTGGCACTTTTCCCAATTAAGTACCAGGTCCTTCTCATGGCATCTCTGTAAGACCTTGTCTAAATTTTCTAAGCAATGATCGAAGGTTTTTCCATAAACAGAGAAATCATCCATAAAAACTTCCATAATTTCTTCGATCATATCAGAGAAAATAGACATCATGCAACGTTGGAACGAGGCAGGTGCATTGCACAAACCAAAAGACATGCGACGATAAGCATAAGTTCCATACGGGCATGTGAAAGTGGTCTTACTTTGATCGTCGGGGTGGATGGGAATTTGATGATATCCCGAATACCCATCAAGGAAACAGAAGAAAGAATGATTTGCCAACCGTTCCAACATCTCATCGATGAAGGGCAGCGGAAAATGATCTTTCTTTGTAGCCTTGTTAAGTTTTCGGTAATCAATGCACATTCGCCACCCCGTGACGGTTCGTTGAGGAATGAGTTCATTTTTATCATTATGAACAACCGTCATACCTCCTTTCTTGGGTACCACTTGCACGGGGCTCACCCAATCACTGTGAGGAACAGGATAGATGATCCCAGCGTGTAATAGCTTCAAGACCTCTTTCTTCACAACTTCTCTCATCGCATTATTCAGCCTCCTTTGAGGTTCCCTTGAAGGTGTACTTTCAGGATCCGTGGGAATGCGATGGGTGCAGAGAGCAGGGCTGATCCCTTTTAGGTCTTCAAGTGAGTGGCCAAGAACGGAGCGATGTTTTTCAAGCACGGCTATGAGTTTTGTGGTTTCTTCTTCCGAAAGCTTGTCACTTATGATGACGGGAGCTTGCGGATCTCCGTGCAAGAGAGCATAGCGCAAACCGGGAGGTAGCGCTTTGAGATCAATGGGAGGTCGTGGCGGTGGTGTGGTTTGTGGTAGCTCAAAGGTGTCCTCCGAGTCGGCTTCTTCTAAGATAAAGTCTTGTGCATCTTCTTCCAAAGCTAGCTCGGGGTCCATGTGAGGAAAAATGGCCATGACCTCCTCCACTTGATATTCCTCAAGTGGTTCATTGGAAAGAGTGTTTCGTGAGGTGGTAATTGGAATGGAGAATGACTCTTTTCCGAGGGTGAAATTGAGGTTTCCAAATGATGGGGCATTAATGAGGAATTTTTCTATAGGATGCCCTATCATTATGTCGAAGTTTGGGACTTCGAAGACGTAGAAATCCAGGATAACCTCAAGGTCTTCATGATAGAGAGTCACATCTCTGACAATCCCCAAACTCTCAAGAATAAGGCCTGATGGGTGCTTGAGGAGTTTGTTTGTTGATGTCCATGGTCGGTTGCCAAAGATTGACAACGCATATGTGTCGGAGAGGATATTGGCACCAACAAGAGGGTTGTAGAGTGCATTCACCTTGGTTCCTTTGATGGAGCAGCATATGTTGGTTGAGGGAGGGCAGAGCCGAATGATATCCATGGATAGCTCATTCTCCCTCAACCATTCATCGCTCATGATTGAAGTAAGCTCCCGAACAGTCTCCACAAGATATTCTTTTTCAATTGGTTCGGGAGGTGGCAAAGGAACAGGCGGTCTCTTTTGAAACAAATAGTTCGAGGTGTTTCCAAAATCTTTAAAAATTTCTTCCTCAAACTCAAATGGGAACTCTAGAGGTTCATCATCCTCTGTCATTGTTCGGGAATCAGATGAGGACTCGGATGTTGGGTCTACCAAGGTTGACACCTTTTGTTGTGTTTCCGCAATGAGTTCCTCATCTTTTGACTCCGGCTCCTCGGGTATTTCAGCGGAAAAAGGTGTATTTTCAACAATTCTTTCAAGCAAATCTTTTGCTTCCGCTATGGTCTTATGAGAAAAAGAACCACCGGCAGCCGTGTCAAGATAAAGTGCGGTCTCCTTGCTCAACCCTGAATAAAAATGTTGCAAAAGAACGGGTTCTGGGAGCAATAACTCTGGACCGGAATCTGTTAATGAACAGAACCGTATCCATGCCGCACTAAGGGTTTCTTCCTCCTCTTGGCGAAAGTTAATTATTTCCGCGCGTAGAGCAGTGATACGAGATACGGGAAAAAATGCTAGACAAAATTTGTCTCGCAATTCTTTCCAATCACCGTTCACTCTCTTAGCGGTGTAAGTGTACCATTGCTTCGCCTTCCCATTGAGAGAAAAGGAAAACAATTTCCACTTTAAAGTTTCATGTGTCATGCCATTGATCAATCGGCATGCACACAATTGCTCAAACTCTCGCAAGTGTTCAAAAGGATTTTCATTTTTAAAACCAGAGAAAGAAAGTCCTTTGATCAAAGAAATAAAACTGGGGCCGAGCTCATAGCTTGTTGAAACAACAAGTTGAGTTGAACATGGTGGCTCTAAGAGCTCGCCCCGTGGAGTGGAAAAAGATTGGATTGTAGGTGATGACTCCATGTGGGTATATATATATTTTTTTTAATTTAATTGAACGGGAATGTAAAGATAAGTTACGAGGGCAAACCTGGTCCGCTACAGAATTAGCAACCGTTCCCCGGCAACGGCGCCAGAAATGCTTGTTGGTATTTCTTACACCACGAATAAATCCGCAAGCGCACGGAATACCGTTGTAGCACTTCACCCGGGAGTATTCCAAGGTATCGTATTTGTTTTCCCCAAGGAACGGTGATAATCTGCAGCAAGGTTAGTTTTACCCAAGGACACACAAGAATGGCAGTAGTATAGGATTGAGAGGATGAATAAAGATCTAGCTGTCCCGCAGGACGATCGCACTCTAGTTCTACTCGTTTACTTCGGGCACTGGTATAGACCTGGTCTGCCAAGTCACGCCAGCCTGTAGCTCTACGACGAACCCGAACGTGGAGGATTACAAGGGACGGACAGGGCTGTCACCACCTGCCGCCTACCTCTACAAACCGTGGGGCACGCTGCAAACAAAGGTAACCTCTAGCCTAGACACCACGTCTATGCCGTCGATTACTACTCTAACCCCGGTCCTGGTACCAATCTGGAAGGCTAGAGCACCCCTCGCGGAGCGATGATCCCGTAAACAAGTATAACAAGAATAACGACTAGTATGTAAAGCTCGCTAGATCAATAACACCACGAATACTAATCTTACGAATAAGAACAACGATCGTTCTATGAACGAACGACGAACGAACGACGAACGATGAACGAACTAAGAACGAACGACGAACGATGAACGAACGACGAACGAACTAAGAACGAACGAAGGACGATGAACGAACGACGAACGAACGAAGAACGAACGATGAACTATTAATAAGATAAATATCCGCCAAGGGTACAAGATAAGGAAATAACTAAAAGGAAAGCTATCCCTCTCTTGATCCTTGCCCTCTCCTCTATTCTACTACTGTACAAGAGGCCCTTGGCCTGGATGGGAGTGGAATGACTTGTGTCTTGTGTTGTGCTTTGGAGGAGGGGGGTACCCCTTTATTTATAGCCCAAGAAGGTCGGCAACTTGAGGCGGTTCCTTTGGTCGGTGGCATTGATTGCAGGTGGAACGGACCTCTGGAAGGCGGTGGCGAACCGCCATAGGAAGATGGGCCAGTGGGGCCACCACAGGGGGTCGGCCGACCTAGGGTTTGGGGTCGGCCGACCTGTGGCTGGCCCCTCTGGGCCTGGGCCTTCTCAGGTGGACTTCCCCGGCTGCCTTCTCCTCTGATCCACCTGCTGTGGGTGGACTTGAAGTCTTTTTATTGGGAGTTGGGCTTTATTTGGATAATTCTTTATGACGGGGAAAATTGGTGTTTCCAGGATGGGCCTTTTATGCTTCCTTTTCCCCGTTTTTCTATGAATTGCAGCTGCACTCACAGATTCACCAAGACTTGTGGAAATCATTAGTTTAAAGACCTAAGTCAACTTTTGGTGATTGTTTCATTATAAAAAGCGCAGCTAGTTGACGGGTAAATATTGGGTCTAAGAGCCGTCAACAAAGACCTTTTCGGAAACGATCTTGCTTCTTCTTATCAGTGTTGACCTCATCTGGTGCATACCGGGCCAACTTCATAAATTTCTTGATATATTCATTCACTGACATAGATTCCTGTTTAAGGGTACGGAATTCGTCTGCTTTCATGTCCATGATCGCTGTGGGGACATGGTATTCACGAAAAGCTTGCTGGAAATCATTCCAGTTGATGGCATCGGATTCTGCTGCTGCTTCACGGTAATTGTCCCACCATTCTCCAGCTACACCAACGAGCTGATGTGTTGCTAACATCACTTTTTCTTGATCATTGGCATTGATAAAATTAAGCTTCTTATTGATATTCCTGAGCCAATCGTCAGCTGCTAATGGGTCATCTTCTGTGCTGTCGTAGACAGGTGGCCTGAGTTTGACAAATTCTGTTATCATGGAACTGATTCCAGGATTGTTCTGTCGTTCTCGAGAGATTAACTCCAAGAGTTGAGTTTGCTTGGCCATTACTTCCGTGAGGTTGACCAGTGGAGGTTGTACCTGAGACATCTCATTGGAATCTTCATTGCTGTTGTTGCTCTCTTGGTTGTCTTCTTCTTCGCTATGGTGAGTATACTCATGTTCTTCACTATGATCTGCAGAAAGTCTTCTACTGCTTGCTTGAGGTCGTTGGCGAGTTTGAACTCGTACGAACTTCCTTGGCGGCATCCTGCTTCCACCAGGAGAGATTTAGGCAGGGTTAGGGAAGGGTTTTGGCTTTAAGCTGTTGATAAACTGCTATTCTTGTTGTGTTTAGGTTTATTGAAAGCACGCAATCATAGAAAATAAGGAACAAGTAATCAACAAAAAACTTCGAATCACACAAACAACAGGTTTTATTTGTTGTGGTTTCAAGTGTAAGCATGCTACAAACAAAATTTAAAACTGCAAAGAGGATCAACTATCAATTGCTTCAGACAATCATAACTCGATCATTAATCCGTGACCCAAAAGGAATCGAGGGGTCACATGGCTTGATCGGTTAAAGAAAAACCATTGTTCACACTCTCATGTTGAAGTGGCTTGATGTCACTCGAGCACAATTCATCACACGATCATTGTGTTCCATAGGGCGATGAACTTCTCTTTTTTTTCCATTTCAGCTCCTGCTAGGACGTGGTTTGCAACTTCATTCCACATTTTCTTAAAACAAACAGTGACACTTTTATTACTCATACATAAATTTACAACTCTAGCACCATTCCATTTGGCAGGATTACAAAGTGTCTTGCTTATAGTAGGGACATCTGGCTATCATATGCCCTGGTTCCTTACAGTAGAAACAGCTTCTTGAACGGTTGGTGATGTTGCTCGGGGTTGCCTTTTCACCAAACTTTGGTGGTAGGCTTATGTTGCTTGGTAACTGACGTATGTCGGTTGGTTGATGAAGGGTAGGTTCTTCTGCGGATCGTGCAACAGGCAACGGGTACCTTGGCTTCCTAAGATCTTCTGATGCATTCTGACCAAAACCTTGAACCACAAGCTTTCTCTTCTTGCTGCAACTCTCTTGTATGTTTCTCGGTTGCAGTAACTTTGCGTGGTTAGTGATCATTTCACTCATCTTCATCATTGACTCTTCTAGGTTACTCAACCTTTCGAGTATACTTATGATGATAGGAGATGACATCAGGAATGTGTCATTCATGTTATTCCATGCTCCTTGTTCTTGACACCTTTCTTGTACCGGGGATTGAATTTCTCTAGGTGGTGTTGCCACTTGAGGTACGTCATTCTTAGTGCTGGTTTCTGCAACTCTTGCTTCATTGATTACTGTGTAGAAGGGGCAGTTGGCAATCTTATGTCCAGGGTTGCGGCAATAGAAACATGTTCTCTCTGATTTATTGCCCTTAACAACGTTGACATTGCTCTTTTGTTTAGGAATCATATCCGGTTTGCGAGAAACCTGGTATAATTCCTTATCCACTTCTATAGTCACGTATTCCTCGTTGTCCATTAGCTTGAACTCTCCTGTACATAGATGTCTCAAGATGAGATTCTTCAACTTGGCGAGGAGAAAGCAAAGGGGAATTTTTAACAAAGAAAGAGGTACTATAGAAAATTTTTGTAGCTAGTTTTGAAAATATTCATTTTCGAACGCGGCAAATCCTAAGTTTTCGCTCTACGGTCAAGTATCGCTCTGATACCACTCTGTCAGACCCCATTTATGGAATCCGATGTGCATCTTGTATCAGTCCCTGGATCAGTAGCTGATACGCACAAGAACACAGAAATGATAATCAAAAGCATACTTCGAATAAAGTAAATATATACAATACCTGATTGAGGACCTTTAGCGGTGGCACGACAAGGATCCCAAACCATCCAAGTCTTTCCGACCGACTAAGGGTACAGCAGACAGGAAACTAGGGCCCAAAGCCACAAGCAGACTTGAGAAGCAGAACGAAAACCACAACGTCGTCGTCTTCTACGAAATCTTCTCCTACTAAACCAACGATTGCAAACTCGTGAGTACATAAGGTACTCAGCAAACCCTACACTACACAAGGGTATATATATATGCATATTTGGTCTTAGCAAGGAAAAGGCTGTATGTTTCATTTGCAGCAAGCAACTTTTATGCAATGGTTATCAAAGCAGTCCAAGGAATAGGCAAAACAGAGAGATAATTATCAATATTTTAGTTGGTTGGCCCTGAGGGAGTACAAAGCATTCCCGCCAGTTCCTAACTTTTAGTTGGGCCCTCTGACCTCAATGGTCATACCGACCCGGCATCCATGCCAACACTTCCAAAACACGGGTTGACTACAACCCACTCACACTCCAAGGAACAGAAGAGGTGGCTAATCTCCACGTGCGCAAAACCAGTAATGTGCCATATGCCGTGGCAACGTCCATCCGGATGAATTTTATACTCAGCAGAGGTTGTACAGCTTTACCCACGAGTCACGCACCCTTTGCAAGGGGGTACGTAACGCCTATCCATCTACTCCGAGTACTCTACACAAATCCACCACAGAATCACACTCAGGGGTCTGTGACATGAACCGTCACACTACGGCACAACGCATCTGTAACATGTGCGTCGCGCTCCTGCAATAAATGGCAGGATCCGGTGCCAAGCACCAGGACAGGCGGCATTCCCGAGACTAACCACGGGTTCCCGAGACTGACCGCGGGTTCCGCAACCGGACCACAGGTACGTTTCCCGAGTCTGTTTCCTGAGCTTCCGTTACCTCTACTGGCCTCCAGATGGAAAATGTGAGAGCACCAAGAAGGTAGGATAAGTCCTGCCCATCCAGGTTCCATGGTTTGTACGGAAATCATTAGGTTTACGGGCGAGAGAACCGGTCCTTGTGTGGCCGGGCAAGCACCATGTCCCACACTAGGGGTCTATCACACCATCATCACTTCACTAGTGGCCTTGCCCGCAGTCCAACCCATTCCATCACCGTCACCATCATCAACACCTAACACAGTTGTGCTATTCCCACCCCAATATTACGCACACCACCAAACTCATTTAACACATTTATAAAGCATAAAATATGAGCACGGTGTGGCAATGTAGAAACATTGCGGGGTCCTAAGCAGTTCTACAAGCAAGGTGAACGTGCCATCATAAAAATGATGGAACTATCCTAGGGTTATCAAGGTGACAGGTAAACAATGGTAAACAAGGATTCAGATATCAATGCCTAAGTAACAGACATCAATATCAATAAGCAAGTAGGACCATAACTACACAATCAGTAAAATAACAAGTAATGCATAGTACGAGAACAGGCCATATAGGTGCATTGCGAAACAGTAGGTTCAATCATGATCAAGGAGAAGTAGAGCTTGCCTGACAAACGCTTTCCTAATCTTCAAGTTCCGGGTCTTCACTCTTCAGGTTCTTCTGCGATGTTGAGGTCTTCAAGTCCTTTCTTGAAGCTTGCGTCTTCGACTTGCTCTTGCTTTTGGACTCTTCGGCTCTTCCTCAAAGCTTGAGTCTTCTGAATCTTCTTCGAATTCTTCTGGCTCTTCCGCGAAACTTGCGTTAGCTAGCGCATAAAACAAATCGTATAAATAAACTACCGCAAAAGAAATAAAGATCGATAAGAGCCAATAAGATCCAATTAACTCCAATAAGAATCGATAAAACTCCAAGAGAATGACCATGTTTATGCAATGCACGTTTATTCATGAACGATTAATTATTACAAGTTATATTCATGGCCTTATAAGGGCCATATTCACCTAGACAAACTATTAATTATTTAGTTTCTCTTAAAAGAAACGGGGCTGCAAGGTTTTGCATGAAACTTTAGGGTGAGGATGATGAGATGCACATGCTTTAATGACGGTGATTGCGTGCATATCTAATATGTAAGTTTCTATATTATCTCTATTAAAGAACATGCATGGGTTGTTTAGGGATGTACGAGCAAATGCATGGTATGGATGCACGATTGCAATTAAAAGAGCAATGAACAATAACTCCAATAAAACCGATGAAAGACCGCACATAAAAAGAATGACAACTTAATAAGGTTTGGTAAGATTGGCGATAACATCGGACTAAATATGGTGGAGCGATGATTGAACTAGGTTAGGGTTGGAATTGAACTGCGATAAGGTAGGCACTGGGTTTTGCTGTGAAACGATAGAGAAGATCGGCTAGGCTTAATGCTAGTGAGCGAAGAAGTAGTTGCGGCACACAAGGTCGAAGTGAAATGTGTCGCGATGAGAAAGGTACTAGGTTTTAGGGCGATAAGGCATGATTGGTTAGGTTCATGCTAAAAGGTGAACGAGTATTGGAGACATGCGATATCGACATCGCATGATCTGCCGAGATGTGATCTTAGGGTATTGACGGCTTGTCGATCTGTTTCAGGACTCCGAGAGTAGTACCAATGGGTACTACGCATTTCTACGAACGTGTGAGCGCAAGAATCGCTCAAAACGGAGTTAGGGTTGAGAAATTACAGAGATTTGAAGATCTGAGGACTTATTTGTAAGAATAGAAAGGTTCCAAGGGCTTATTTGTAATTACAGAAAGAAATTAGGGACCTATCTGTAATTACAGAAAGGTTTAGGGGCCTCGGTGTAAAAAGGTAGGGGCAAAAAGGTAATTACGGAAAAGTATAGGGACTTTTCTGTAAAAAGACAGGACCAAAACAGGTTAGGGGCTAATCTGCAAACCAGGTCCTGGGATATTATTGAATTTCTGGAATTATTTTCCTACTGAAAATCCCATGGACTGGGTCCACAGGGGCCGTGGACCAGCTCAGAGGGCTCGGTTCACCAGTCCACGGTGGACCGGTTGCATCCTGGCCGTCGATCTTGGATCGGGCGGCACAGGGCAAAAGGAGGTGCGGCCCGGTGGCCGGCGGCGTCGGCGCGGCGGCGCCTTCGCCGGAGACTCGCCGGAACGGCGCTCCGGTGGGCCATAGGCGACGGGGAAGGGACCGGGAGAGAGAGAAGGAGAAGGTGAGCTCACCCTGGGGGTCGCGCGAGGCAAACGGAGGGCGAGGCGGCCTGTCGTCAGCGAGGGGCGGAGCTCGATGGTGAAGCTCGTCGGTAGCTAGTCTTCGGCGCTCCCCGTGTCGCGTGGAGGGGCGCGAGCGAGTTGGTAGGGCCCCGAAGGCCTGGCGCACGACGAGGGAAGGCGAAGGAGAGCTCGCGGCGGCGGATTTGGCTAGCGGTGAGGTTGGGGAAAAATTGAAAAGGAGCTTCGATTGAAGCTCGGGAGTGGTCGATGGAGGCAGATAAGGACGGGGAAGAGAAGAGGATAGGGTCGCGCTCCGGTTTTATAGCAGAAGGGAGAGAGAGATATAGACCGAGAGAGGGCGGCGGAAGAGATGAAGTCGGGTCGCCGGCTCGGTCGTTGGAGTCGCGCCCGTTTGGACTCGACGGCAAGGGGATAAGGATGGGGACGAGAGCGGGTAAGGACGGAGGGAGCGTGGCACGCGAGCGACGTGGCCATCGGAGCTCGACAGCGACGGCGTCACGGCGTGCGTCACGGCGGCGAGATATTTCGCCAGAGAGGAGAGGAGGAGGATGACGGGCGGGGCCCGCTTGTCGGCGAGAGAAGAGAAGAGAGGGCCGGCTGGGCTGCTGGGCCAGAGAAGCCAGGCCGAGGAGATGGGCCAAAGCAGGCTGGCGCGAAAGGAGAAAAGAAGGAAAGAAAAAGAACGAGCGGGCTGGGCCAGAAGGGAAAAGAAAAGGGATTCGGCCTGAGGAAGTTTTAGAAAAAGAAATAGGTTCTCTTTTTCTAGAATTTGAAACATGAGTTCAAATTTGAATGGGAATTCAAATTTGACAGGGAATAAAGATCAACAAACGCTCAGTTTAAACAACAAACTCCAAAAATGCACATGGTGGAATTTGTGCAAGTTTTCAAAAGTCAGAATTTTAAACTCGAGGTGAATTTGATTGACTTGGCACAAATTTACTTTATTTGTTGTAAATTCAAAAAGGTTCAAATTTTTAGTGGACTTTAGATGAAAGCAAACACTTGAGCACTAGTTTTATATCTCAAAAATTCATATTAAAACTAGGTTGGAATTATTATAGTGAATTTTATTTTAAAAATTCATGGTAAGGTAAGAGCTAGACAAAAAAAATTTAAATTTTTACTGATTTTTATTCTTTTTGACTTGCTTCGAAAACTAGGGTGTTACACTACGAGAATCCCATGAAGAATACAACTACGTACAAGTGCACGCAGTCATGCATGCACATGCGTTTGTGTGTACTGCTACAACAGGAAGTGCCCAGGCATGAAGGCATTTCCGGACGATGTTCCCGGCCGGCCCACAAGCAGTTCTTCTACAACAAAGTCTTCTTTGTTACTCACTTCGAACGACACTGCCGAGTCGCCGTATCGCACGAGCCAAGCGAACGCCGTGCATGTTCCCCTACTACTACTCCAACAACATCGAGTCGTACGTGTACAACGAGGCCCGACAATGAGGCCACATGGATGATGCACCCCATCTACACTACCACCATCAACACATGCATCAAGAATGCGAAGCGAAGACCGCATACGACGACCACGCAACTTAATCGGAGGTGTTCTACGAGTGCAACTCGTGGATATAATTAACTAGTAGCTTTCCGAGGCCCTAGGAACCAAAAAGACCACATCACCCAAGTCATATCGCCAGCAGGATACGGAGCGCACACATCGGGAAACTGTATTTGTATATAAATTAATATGAATAAAGTCGTGTTTTCCTCTTTTGTTCACTTTTGTGAACTTAGGTATATTGGCAAGCCCGCATTTTCTTTTTACATTCCCCAGGGCAGTGAATAGAGAAGTCCACATTTTGTGTGATTTTTCTGCCTAAACACTCATTGAAATTGTTTGATTATGATGTGTGCAAAGCAAGTTGTATGGTCCGCATATTGTGATGATTTGAATGGAAAGGCACCAGAGTCTCCTAGTTTCTGCAGAACTTTTCCATCGGAATCAGAGAGCTGCGTTCACTCACAGCCCATGGTGACAAAGGATCAGGTACGTATAATCTCATAAGAATGAATCTTTTCCATTTCACATTCAGAATCTCATTCACCTCAACGTTATTGTGACATGAATGTGAATTCTTATGACTAGCACTTAACTTGCTAATGGCTGCAACAGGGGATGCTGGTGATACCTGGAGTGTAGAAATCGTAAACAAATGGAAGCAATACCTGGAGTGTACAAGCTCAAGTATGGAACAACACGTGGATGTCATTGCCACTGCATAATTTCTTCACCTGACCGGACGATCAACCTTAAATAATCCGTCGTCCGTCCGTATCCACCAGAAAGATTCCAACACCATGCTCATAGCTAATAAAAGAAATATGGATGGGCACAGCATTTACAGGGAGCAGTTTCTGGACCTCAATTACCCTGAATTTTTCCCAACTCATAACTCCATCGGGACTAGCCTACTGACCAGAGGGAGAGTCTAGGCCCCTCTAACCTTGCGATTCCCAGCTTTCCATCCTCGATAGTCATTAGAGTGACAAAGTATAGGAACATGATTCAGGAGGTTGGCCAATAAAAGTGATTCCTCGAGTGACCAAGTCATACTTGACAATGGTCGTGCACAAGTCAATCCCGAAGCGGAGCGCATTCCCCACAAGAGCAGTTCCAGGTATCAATTTACCACTGTACTCGAAGGGCTGGGTGACAAAGGTTGGTTCACTCCAGGTGCTAGACTCCGATGAGTAGACGAACAAAGACATCTGCCGAATTTTGTTGGTTCACTCCAGGTGCTAGACTCCAATGAGTAGACGAACAAAGACTCCGATGAGTAGCAGCGAAACTGGAGCTAATTTTTCAATTATCAATTAACTCAACCTTAGGAGACCAACAAGCTATGATTATTCAATTTGTCCCTCATTCTACGTAGTAGAACAGCATATGCCAAGATATATGTAAAAATTCAGGCATTCGGAATCTCACGAGAAGGGAAAACGATAGAGCCTTCTCTCATGTCAGCCTAGGCTATACTTTGTTTCTTCAATCGATCACTGTTCATCATTATTCTGCACCTATTAGTCTCCACATTTTACAGAAACCTTTTTGTAGCACGATGTCAGTGCGTATAACCATCGTATATTATTGTCATATTCATGTCTCAGATTAGGACGCACATAGGCAACTTCGCTGCTAATCGTTCATCCTATATTTTCGAGCGATGCCGTAGCTGAATCTGTGAACGTATGTGAAGGTTCTTTTTCAATGATTTAATGTAGTGAAGAAAGATACTGCTGATCGCTTAGAGCAGCAGTAATGTTTAGGAACCAAATGGAACTAATTTTTAGAACAAAAAAGAGCAAGCACACCGACCAAAGGTTTAGGAATACATCTAACACTACACCGGAAATATACATAAACAAGCTGCAACACATGATGAATACAAGTGCGTGGTACTCAACGAGAAAGACTGATCAGAACCCAAAAGGGCGACAAGGAACCCAAAAGCAACGGTAACTATTCTCAGCTCACAGAGGCCTAGATGACACGTATCAACCCTGGTGCTTGTGCCTTCTTAGGCGTAAAAACAACCTGACCTTACAACAACATTATTGATTTTGTCAATTTGTGATATCACCACATCAACTTTCAGCTCTCCACTCAATTCCACAGAAACAATCCGTCTTGAAAGCTCAATCACACCAGAATGACTTGCAGGAATGCCTCCATCTCGAGAATCTAGTAGCAAAATATCTCCACAATCAATACTAGCAGTGCGGGTAACTAGTCCTCGGAGATGAAGTGGCCATGCCCCATCAACAACTACAAACACAGATAGTGGCCTCATCTGATTTTGCAAGGAGAGCAAATCGAAACTCAGCTTCACTTCGATTGCGAGCTACATATTCTGTAACTATGTTAGGATGAGGCCCCAAATAATAACAAGCATGGCTGGAATGGAGAACACCAAAGTTGAGCAGTTTATCTTCAGACTCGGTTATGCCCTTTCCTGTCAGCTGAACTTTGAAATTAATTGGATCAACTATGATAACAGCACAAGTTGGGACTGTTAACAGAAAAAGGGGATCCTGCAATCATGATTAATTATTAATATTTACTTCTCATCTCTATTATTTTTATTGGCATATTTCAAAATACAATCTAGTAAAAGGAAGCATGATAAAAATAATTCTTTGTGCCAACAAGAAAAAGACATAAAATTGATTGCTTGCACATGCACAACACCTCAATGGGCAACGAGACAGCAAAACCAGTCATTGAAAGTATACGGAGGTGCACAGATAGCAGAATGAACAATATGAAAATGGTAAAAGTAACAATTATTTAGATAGATGGCACATACCTTTTGAGTTACAATTTGACAGTTATTCCTTGTACGGTGGAAAAGAAGGTTGTGTCTGTTGCACAAAACTGAAAGTGGAGAAGTGGATTTGGTGCTGCGGGAGCAGCAGCTTTTTGAATATGGACGTGGAAGCTGATGAACCTTGGGGATTGATTGAGGCCATGGAGAAGCGAGGCAGCACGCCACAGCAGCCGATGACGACGACGAGCGACACATACCTTGTATGCCTAGTGGGGCCACAAGCTTGCTGTTTGATTGGGCCAGCATGGTGGGCTTTGGGTTGGCTCGCCTACTGCGGCCGGTCTACAGAGAGTGCAATGTACTTGACAGAATCTGGTGGGGTTTTGGGTCTGGCAAGCCTCAGCTCCAGGAAGATGAAATATAAATAGAACATAACTCATGATTCGTTGTCATGGCTCGTGACAGATTTAACAAGTAGACCAGTTATGACATTAAGACTTTTTGTTGGGCAATGCAGGGAACTATATGTTGCCTCTTTCACAAAAGAAAACAAGGTACGTATTCAGTTCTCAGGTTCAGTCTAACATCATTTTTACTGAAAACTGTCAGATTCAGTTTCAGCAAACAACTATATATGTGAAGCTTATGAATTGGAAAGCATCTGGTAAAAATTATGCAAAATTGCATGTCAACATTAGACCAAATTTTGGTCGCAGCAACAGAATACGGATGCCAGATGGGTGGTATTGCTGCAGACTCGCTGTTAATGAATAATCAGTATTTTAATTCAGGAAATCGCATGCAAGAAAACTAACAGATTGCAAGCTAAGACTGTAACATCATCAACTTATCCGCTTCTGCATCCACATGCGAATCAATGAACGAGCAATCTTAAAAAATACATTAGGGAAACATAAATATTTCTCGCCTTTGACCACAGTAGAGCAGTTGGTCCAGCCTCTACCGTTCTTTCTTACTGCACTATTTAAAAAAGCATTTCTCCCCAAAGAAGGATCTTGATATCAGTAAAACCAAATACAGAACATTCAAGTTTTGGAAAATGAAACAGAGGACTATAGAACAAATAAAACGTGCTGATAAGTGACAGCTGAAATAGTTCATATTCCTGTAGCTAGCATCATTGTAAAAACCCGAAATAGTTAAGACTCATTGTAACTGTTTGATTATGATGTGTGTAAATCAAGTTGTATGGTTAGCATAATGTGATGATTTTAATGGAAAGACACCAAAGTCTCCTAGTTTCTATAGAACTTTTCCAACCAAATCAGAGAGCTGTGTTCGCTCACAGCACATGCTGACGAAGGATCAGGTACAGATAATCTCGTAAGAATGGATTTTGACATTTTGCATTCAGAATCTTATTTACCTCGATGTTATTATGACATGAATGTGACTTCTTATGACTAGCACTTATACTTAACTTGCTAATGGCTGCAACAGGGGATGCTGGTGATCCACTGGATCAAAGGAGTTCAATAAAACTTGCACTAAAAGCAACTAATACCACGAAACAAGCTAACCTCAATGCTAATGACTGCAGGCAACTAGTCCAACGAAAAATTCAGGATGCTCTTCATTGAGTAATCTTCCACCAGACACATAGTTGTTGTGTTTGAAGACCTTGCACCAAGTCCTGGTTCCTTCTCTCTAAAGGCTCCCAGTGCTGTAGAAGCACACAAGAAAATTTATCTTGTAAATGAGGAATCAAGTTGCCCTCAATGAACATTTGTTACTCATCAAAGACAGTATTAACAAGTTGCTATATTAGCAGCTAATCAAGCAACTCTAATTAACTTATTATTCACAGCTCCACCAGTTAACAGAGGATGTTCTAAAAAGGCAAAATTGTCTGAGAGACACTGCGAAAATGTGGCTTCGTCCGTA
Organism: Eragrostis nindensis; assembly: GCA_012490785.1. Classification (NCBI taxonomy): domain Eukaryota; kingdom Viridiplantae; phylum Streptophyta; class Magnoliopsida; order Poales; family Poaceae; genus Eragrostis; species Eragrostis nindensis. Next base: position 207,369 of record JAAXCT010000654.1, on the reverse strand, counting down.
ACACACCAACAAAGTCGAATTTGTCTGTAACACACTATGATTTTGAAAACTCTGTCTATGACACACTATTACCATTTTGCAATTGTTTTCAACTTTTTTATCTCAATTCATAATATACCTTTGAGTTTGAAACTTGGCACCAACGTACATTGTTGCATCTATCATTAAAAAATAGAGCCAGTTTTTTTTCATTGTTTGCATCGCGTGCTCATGGTTTTAATATTGAATTTGTCGATCAAATCATGCAAATAGTCGAAAGAAATCTGGCTCATTTTTCAATGATAGACAATGCAACAATGTACATTGGTGCCAAGTTTCAATCTCTAATGTATCCTATCGACTGAGATAAAAAAGTTGAAAATAATTGCAAAATGGTAATAGTGTGTCACAGACAGAGTTTTCAAAATCGTAGTGTGTTACAGACAAATTCGACTTTGTTGATGTGTTACGGACGAAGCCACATTTTCGCAGTGTCTCTCAGACAATTTTGCCTTCTAAAAAATCCGAAGGAACACCTCCCTTTTTTAACTAATATCATCATTCATATCTTTTTGTGCAGTATTAACCATAGGAAAAGACAGCTATTTGTAGTGCAGAATAATGTGAAATATGGGTTTTCCAAGTCTAAAATCGTGAGGTGCATAATAGATGAATAAATCACAGCATACTTAGCTAGTTTCAAGGATATTACAGTAACAACAAAGCCGTTTATTTAGTCCAAAGTAAGTTAGGGTAATCTAGAGAGGACCCACAAGAACTAGCACGGAAAGTTTTTTTTTAAAAAAAAAAACAAAGAGAGGCAAAGCAATAGACAATATCAATAAACTAACTAGTATCAAGGATGATCCATGACAAATAAGGAAAAGGTATAGGTGGCAGTAACAGGATTTTAAATATATTCCACTTCCATTCCATAACTCACTGTTCTAGAGCACATCCATATTTTCATGTTACTAACCGAAGCACTAAAAGCACCAAGTTGGAAATCGTAAACAAAGGGAAGCAATACCCGGAGTGTAGAAGCTCACGTACGGAACAACACCATGGATGTCATTGCCAGTGCATAATTTCTTCGCCTGACCTGACTTTAGATCAACCTTGAATAATCCATCGTCCGTCTCCACCAGAAAGGTTCCAACACCATGCTCAAAGCTAATAAAAGAAACACGGATAGGCACGGCATTTACAGGGAGCAGTTTCTGGACCTTAATGACCCTAAATTGTTCCCAACTCATATCTCCATCGGGACTAGCCTCTACTGACCAGAGGGAGAGTCTAGGCCCCTCTAATATTGCAATTCCCAGCCCTCCATCCTCTATCGTCATTAGAGTGGTAAAGTAGGAATATGATTCTGGAGGTTGGCCAATAAAAGTGATTCCCCGAGTCACCACTCACCAGGTCATACTTGACAATGGTCGTGCACGAGTCAATCGCGAAGCAGAGTGCATTCCCCACCAGAGCAGTTCCAGGCATCAATTTGCCACTGTACTCGAAGGGCTGGGTGACAGAGATTGGTTCACTCCAGGTGCTAGCCTCCGATGAGTAGACGCACAAAGACATCTGCCAAATGTTGTTAGTAACAAGGACAACGAGGAAAGGTCCACGGCTGCAATCGAGGTGGTCGCAGGCGCCACCGGCGGCGGCGCAGAGCACGATCGCAGTCCAGCGTAACAAGAGCGGCGGCATTTCGGGCAGTACATGCCGCTCGTCTGTTACGGGGTCCCAGACGACAAGTTCAGGAAGGCCGAAGGACAAACAGTTGAGGAGGAGGACGCGGCCGTGGCGGGCGTCGAGCGCAGTCCACCCCCACCTCAGATTGTCGGCGGCGTGGGGAAGGCAGGCGGCGGAGGAGGTGGGTGCGAACCGGACGATGTACGCGTCCTTGACGTTTCAGAAGACGCCGAGCATGGGGGGCGTGCGGTGGAACTCACGGAATCGGCGGCGGAAGCGGCGGCCGGCGATGAGGCGGCAGTGGCACCAGGACTCGCAGACGAGGGCGGCGCGGACGAGGCTCGCGGGCTCGGATGGAGGGAGGCGGAGGAGGACCTCTTCCATGAGCTCCTTCATCAGCGTCGGCGGCCGCCGGGGCGGCCCCATGGTGCCTGATCGGGTCGGGTCCAACTCCGGCGCGGTGGAGCAAGGGTTTGGTGATTTGGGGACTTCTTCAATTTTTTTTTTTTGGAAAAGATGATTTGACAAGGTGGGACCCGGGAAGCAGACAGAGTGAAGCAACGCTGCGGACGGAGCCTCCATTCATTGATCGCAGCTGTACCTCAAAATAAGCCCATGGGTGGATTTAGATGGGTTAAAGACTGAAGTGGGTTTACAACCCACTCATGAAAGAATCATTTAAGTAGGATTGGGTTGGGTGGGTTTGATGGGTTATATAGGTTAAAGATTCTAAAATTTGAAGCTTACAAATTTAAATGTATTATTTTCATATTTTGGACTATAAATTTGCACAAAGTTAGTCTCGAGTAGTTAATTTACCCACCAAGAAATTTCAATGGATTTCATGAAAGTTTTATATTGTGAATGTGAGGTACAAAATTTTTGATAAAGACTTTTTACATGGATCTCACCTATACACATGTTAAAATTTCACATTTAGGGGTATAAATTTGCACAAAGTTGCATGAGAGTAATTAATTTACCCACAAAAATTTCAATCGATTTCTTGAAAGTTTTATGGTGTGAACGCGAGATAGAAAATTTTTTATAAAGACTTTTTACGCGGATCCCACCTATACACATGTTAAAATTTCATATTTAAGGGTATAAATTTGCACGAAGTTGCATTAGAGTAATTAATTTATCCAAAAAAATTTCAAACGATTTCGTGAAAGTTTTATGGTGTGAACGAGATAGAAATGTTTTTATAAAGACTTTTTTACGTGGGTCCCATTTATAATATGTGCCAAACTTTTAATAGTCAAGTGACCTGTGGGTTTCATGGATTTTACCCGTCTCAACCCAACCCACCTATAAGCCATTTTCGCGGTTTGGGTTGGGTTTGGGTGGATGGGTTAGGTGGATTTTCAAACCCATGAACATGCCTACCTCAAATCATATCTGTACAGAAAACATTTCAGTTTCTTGACTGATACAAATAAATAACGCACTCGGATATGAGAAAAATCCGTTGACACAATCTCGTGAGGTCAGCAAGCTATGATAATACAATTTATTCCTCATTTCACGGACTAGGTACCTATATATATGTGAAAATTCAAGCATTCAGCATCACGACAATAGAAAGAGGCAAAGACAGCCTGCTCTGCAAAGGCTACATGACAACATGTGATGAATCAAGCTAAGGTGCAACGTTTTTAGAAATTGTGGTGCTGATTACAACTCCAAACAAGCTTTCCAAGTATGGGTGAAGAAAAATGCTCGGGGAACCTTGTTCAGGCGAGTAGAAAGAGTAGAACTGAAAGAAGACCTGATGGGTCGTCTCATGATGCCACACTGGCAATATATCCCCATGTTGGCGTAGCTTTGTCGCTCGTTTTGCTTGCTGTTTTAGCTCGCATTGCGGCTCCATCTTTTCCCTCTGCCTCTTCGGTTATGTTACCTTCTGCACGTGCTTCTTCTTTGGCCTCTGCGATGCCAGTCAGCTGGCACTCGAGCTCGAGGTCCTATGCGGGCTCGTCCATGGCGCCAGCAACCTTCAATGCATGTGCGTTCGTTGGCCTTCGCGACGCCGGTCAGCTCGCATTCGAGCTCGACGTTGTTGCCCTGGTCCTAGTCCTCCATGACGTCGTTGTATCGCTTCATGGTACGTCTCCATGGTTGCCCGACAAACGAGCTCCTGCGTTGTGGCAGCGATAGTTGGGGCCAAGAGTTTGAAAAGTGAAACTTTGGTACTCGGTACAAACGTCCTACCCACCGGTACAACGCAAGTTCGCCGTGACGAGCTGCTTCCGGAGCCACCTCCATCAAGCTCGAGGCAGAGAAACAATTTCCCTTGCTCAAGCCTACATTGGGAGGGATGTGTCCAGTTGGAGCCGTCTCAATCTGATTCATTCATGAATTACATTTTTGACTCGTGGTACTATTTCTGTTCACTTTCTTTCTGCTTACATTCCTCTTTTTTCCTATGCTATGCTTTTCTGGTGGGTTTCATATGGAGCCCGCCCCAATTAGCTAAACACAAGAAACTCTAGCATATAAATTTTGTTCCTAAATATATGTCATCTTTATACATATATATCTGGTGAAGAACCACGACGAGTTCAAAAGTTTTAATCTGTAGCAACAAAATGGTTGCATTTGTTCAATTATCAAACAACCAAAAAGAATAATAATATACTTATTCATGTTCAAAACTTGTAGTTAAGTCACTCGTTCCACCACTGCTATATAGCAATCGTATCAACCTCTTTTTCATGTAAAAGCCTTTAAAAATATCTTCAAGAGTATCCTGATTTTTGTAATCTTTTCTAATATTATAAATGTATAGTATTCTAAAATATATATTTTTGCTTTGAGATACGTTGTAAAAGGCTCTTTTTATAAAATAATGGGAATATGAAATATTAGAAGTGACCCAAGATATTTATAACATTTTTGAAGGCCATGTATTAAATGAAAAAGAATCCTCCGAATCTTCAAGCCAAGTGTAAGTTAGCACAATGCTATTAGAGTTTCATTATGTGTTTTATTCAGCACATTGTCCATAAATTTTGTTCTTACTAACTATAGAGTCTCATATGAGTACTACAGGAAAACACAAATGAACGAAGCCATACAACGAAGCTTTGGGTTACGGGAAACTCATAAAGAGACAATGTTATAAATAAGGTGAAATTTGCTGTTGCACACTCTAAAAAAGTGGTTTTAGGCACAACACACTGCAAGAGTCGAACTTAGGTCAGGCACACTTCAAATTCGTGGATATTAGCTGCAGCACATTAAAGTAGGAGAAATGATATTTTTAACTTTTTTTATCTCTTTGCTCGAAATACATTACAACTTGAAAATTTGCATGTAGATACATGGTTGCATTCTCTATTCATGTGATTTTTTAATAAATTTTTCCCCTATTTCTTTAATAACTTATCTTTGAGAAAATTATTTGTTGTGTACATTAAACTATGTTTGCAGTCGAAACAAAATCTACAAAAACAGCACGTGGATAGAGAATGCAACAATGTATTTTTTGCAAAGTTTTAACTTGTAATGTATTTCGTGCAAGGATCGAGATAAAAAAGGTGAACGTATCGTTTCCCCTTTGCTTTAGTGTGATGCAGCTAAATATCCACAAAATTTATAGTGTGCCTCACCTAATTTCGACTCTTGCGGTGTGCTGGACCCGAAACCATCTTTTTAGAGTTTACCACAGCAAATTTCACCTATAAATAAAAAGGGCCATGTTGCCCTCCAATAACTGCGTATGTTTTATTTCATATCAAAAGCGAAGAGGCCATTATCTATCCCTGTCAAAATGACACCAAGGACGTCGACTACAGAAGCCACATGCCTTCTGTTTGTAACAGTTGGGAGCAACTCGGTGAGGAGAGTTTTTTTTTTTTTTTTTTGATTTTGTATTGCGAATAACTCGGAGAGGAATGAAGCCGAGCATGGGGGCGTCCGGTGGAGTTCATGGAGTCTTCGACACCAGCCATTGCACACGAGGGCGGCGCGGAGGAGGCTTGCCGTGTCGTCGGGCGGGAATTGGAGGAGGATCTCTTCGTCCATCAGCGCCGGAACATGGCGTGGCGGTGGCGCCATGACGCGATTGGCTGGTCGATCGGACGTGCTTTGCGGCGGCGGAGCTTGGGGTTATGGGAGTTACGTCGTGGCGATCTGCATCTGCAGTGTGATCGCTTGTTGCTATATGCGGGGAGGCACTGCAGAGGAACTGGGAGAGCTGGGCTTGTACCATAGCGTCAGATCTCAGTGTGAGAATCGTTTCCAACGTACTCAATCCATTGTATACAATCATTTTCAAGTGTTGCATGTGAAGGGTCAATCCATTGTATACAATCATTGGGTTATAGTGGTCCGCACAAACGTAACATTAAATCAGATAAAATTTACTTAACCTCATCAAATTTCTCCATTTTGAACACAGCGTCAGGCTCGACCCCGTTCAGGTGATGCATCACCTGAAGCCATGCATGCATCCCACGTTGACAAGCAAGAGCACTGGCACGTGGATTGAGGAGGGTTGTATTTTGTATCTCTTGCACCGTCAATTTCATCGCTTGTAGCATCTACATGGGCATTCCAACTAGGGGTGTAAATAGGTGACCCTTAGGGTAACCGCCGACCCTCTTTAGTTCAACTAAATGAACTAGTTTTCCAAAATGAGCTCTCATTTTGGAAAACTAGTTCATTTGGTTGAAGTAAAGAGGGTCGGGGGCGACCCTAAGGATCACCAATTTTCACCCCTAATTCCAACATCAACAGTCTCACATTTGGCAACAGGGGCTGAAAAGTTGCATCAAGCTAAGGCGCATGAAAAGTTGCATTGCATGTGTTCACTGATTCTGACAGTCTGCAATGTCCTAACCAGAACTCACAGGAGCAACCTAGACATAATGTATCATTCAAGATTCAAGATAAGCTCTGAGTTCTGGTTAATCGTTAATATAAAAGCAATATCAAGATAAGATAAAAACTGTTGAAGTGGAAAAAGTTGAAAAAAAATATCAAGTACTCAAAGCATATGCTTATGTTCTATTAGACAATGAATCGCGTTGGTTCCAGATTTGTGTTCCAACATAAAGTACTGAAGTATGCATTGTGTTCGATACTGCAAACGTTATCACGTTAGAGACAAGCCAGTAAAATATGGCATCAAAGAATACAAGGGAAAAGAATATATACTCCAACGGACTATGAGAACCTCACAAAATGTCAGTTTGCCCAGCCCAGCATATATATTCGCCCCATCACTTTATATAAGTGATCCTATCATTCCTAGATAAAAATATCAGTGAAGCTAAAAGACTAATATAACTCTCATTTTACCTCAAACCGCCAATCTCCCACCACCAATTTAATTGCACAAAGTTCGTCCTATCTCTAGAATCTTTTATGTTTAGGTACAAATTTCAAACGCGAGGATGCATAATATATATGGACGAATGAACGATAGTTTAGATAATTAACCATTGATCGATGAGCTCACTCCCTAAGACCGGACTGAAGACGAGCGCACGGCCGTGGCAGGAATGGAGCACGAGCCATTTAGGGCGTACAGCGTAGGGAAGGTGGAAGGAGGAGGAGGAGGTGGGCGCAAAGCGGGTGGAAGACGACGACTGGTTGCTGAAGAAGCCTGACCATGGGGGCGGTCTGGTGCAGCTCGCGGAACCGGCGGCGGAACCCCGGGCTGGAGATGAGGCGGCACCAGCGCTTGCAGACGAGGGCGGCGTGGACGAGGAGCGCGGGGTCGTCTGGCGGGAAGCGGGCGAGGACCTCTTTGACGGTCTCGTCATTCAGCTCCGGCGGCCGGCGCGGCGGCGCCATGCTAAGGTTTGGTCGATTTGTGGAGAGGAGGGTTTTTTTTTTTTTAAACGGAGGGGAGGGGAATTTTTATTTTTTTTGAAAGGGAGGGGAGGGGAATTGGATACGAGAAGACAGCAGAGTCGCCCTCTCTGCTCCCGACGTGGTTCGGGTCAACCAGTTTGATAGCTCTCTGCCAGGTGGGGCCGCGAATGCAGAGAGACATAAGGCTGGCATGAGATGCATCCATGGATCGAAGTTCCATTATAAAAGCGTTCTCCCCTTTTGAAACGGTTAAATCCTCAATTATCTTTGTCACTGCACCTCTAGTCCAGACCAACAGATTGAATCATCGATTTTACTCTGATGCAGCACCCTCACAAGCTCAAACTCTAGTCTTTTTATCAACCAGCACTGCTTACTCATCCACACTGATGTTATTCCAGAATCTCAATTCTGGCTTTTAAACAAATTAGCAGCTGAAAATTACTCATCCACACTGATGTCCATCCACTGAATCCGTGAATCGAATAGTTTGATAAAATCGCAGCACTAACAATAATTATTAGCTCTGCTAATACGAAGTGAAAAGGTACAAGATGATCTTCAGTTTATACAGACACATGCAAACATTGTTCAAATAAACTGAACCATAACACACAGTATTTTGTGGTTCCAATGCTGTAACAACAAAGGTTACTACTACTTAGTCGAGCTTGTGCAAGCAAGCAGCCGAACTACTTGGTCGACATAAAACCATCTTGGTCGACGTATAATAAAGTTCATATTTTTTTCCTGAATCGATGGAATACTAGCATCTCCCATCTCTTGCATTGGGGAAGGTTTATAAGCTATATCAGCTCAGACTGTCAAGGCAACCAACAGCAAACAAAGTCTGATTCTACAGTCGACATTCAAGAAGGTGGAAAAGCCATGTCTTTTCAGACAGTCAATAAAAAGAAAGCATAGCCTTGTCCTACAGATCATTCAAACAAACGAAACAGCATCCAAACTATACCATTCCATCAGCTGTGAGTCCTTTGCTAACATTTTGAACCGACTGCAATCCCAACTACACAGGACGCCATCTTCAAGAGTGGTGCATTGCCCCAGCCAAAATACCCTGCACTTGTTTTACCTTCCAAAGTGACGAGCAAAGCGCCGCGGCAGTCATCATACCAGCTGTTTCCATTACATCCAAAACCTATCCATGCAAACCAAATGTAACAACAGCAATGTGTCAACACAGCAAGCTGGTGGTCAAATTAGAAAATACGTTTGTAAGTGGTTACACAGATGAACGAAAATTGCAATGAGCATTACTACTCAAATTTTGATGAGCTAGATTATCTTTTACGACAAGCAAGCCTTTAGGGGTTTACTTGGTTCCCGTGCTCAAGTCACAAGACTTTGAACCAAACTAAACTGTGGTAGGGGCAGGACATTTCAAGACAAAAGAAATCATATTTACCCTTTGGTTTCATTGCTAGCTGAAATATAAGTTATTGGGGATGCACGGTTACCCAGTTTATGGCCGCACCCACCCACAGACAACAATGATAGCTAACACATTTAAGAGAGAAATGACCCCTTAAATAAAAGGGAAAAAACATGTATAGCAGCATCCTTAGACAACAACAATAACTTCACTGAAGCTCAATGGTAGTCCAAGAAAGAGCTTATACCTTTCTCCATTATCAAGTCCACAAGTATCACCAAAGTTTAATTTGACCCACAAGCCCTCACATGAGTTTGTTGGGGACTGATAGCATCCGGTCTTTGTCTCAAACCTGTAGATGCTACTTCCAATGCTGAAATTGAACAAATTTTTGAACAACATCAACTGATTGAGTAATCTATTTGCCCTCACTGAACATCTGTTTCTAACGTTCACAAGGACCAAACTGGCGCTAATAGCTAACCAAACAAGCAAAAAGGCATCACATTATTATCTGCAGTTTCACCACATAACAACCACATTTGATAATCACGAGAATATGGACTCCAAAGATGAAAAAAGGCACATATACTTGTTTAGCACATATATCATCATAAAAAAATATGTTGCAAAATAACATCGACAGATCATAGCTAAGTGACCTAAGCGTTATTAAAGAATAGGCACATGTAGCTAATAACTGGATTTACAAGCTCATCTAGATAATATCTACTCTGGATTTTCTCTAGTTGGACACCTACTAGGCTCTGCCAAAATTTACCTCATTTTAATGGCTATATCATCAACCCATAACAGGGTCAAGAGATGAGTAAATTCCAGTCGACATCTAATATTCAGAATCATAACAGAAAAAAATGAAGGTCGGGGCAACAAAATTTTAACATGAATACGATATTCACCTTTTCATACAATATTTATTATTGAGCGTAACTAGTATTGTCCATGTTATCACGTTACATTTTCCTTCTGAATATTGTCAAATTACACTTAAGTAATGCTGTACAGGGTTAAGACCTAGATATGCCGGATGCTAGAACAGGAGAATAGTACCTGGGGTGCAGAAGCTCATGTAGGGAAGCACCAAACGGGAGTTACCGGTCACCATTAACTTTGTCACCCGGCCCAACTTTAGGTTGATAGCAAAGAGCCCACTATTGTGGCTATACATTAAAATCATGGCAGCACCATCGGCAAATGAAATCACATTAGGTGAGGTTGTGAGGACACAAACAGGGAGGAGACTAGTGAGGTCGATGACTCTGCGCTTCGCCCATCCATTCAGACGAACCTCCCTCGACCACATGTGGAGTTTAAACTCCTGCAAGTAGGCAAATCCTAGCCCGCCGTCCTCTGCCGTCATGAGGGAGACCGGCTTCTCCTCACACACTGTTGGCAAGCTGATCACCGCAAGCTCCTGCTTGCCCAAATCATACTCCAGGATTCGTTTCCCATCCTTAAAAACGAAGAAGAGCGCGTTCCCAACAAGGGCGCTTGGGCTTGCGCTTGTCGCAACAAAGCTGTCAGGGTGCTCAACAGAGGAGACCTCGGTCCAAGTACCAGCCTCTGAGGAGTAGACACTGGCGGACGTGAATCCCTCGGTCTCGTCTGTGGCAACGTAGACCACAAGGAAAGGGCCCCAGGTGCAGTCGAGGTGGTCGCAGCCAGCAGCTGCGCAGAGCAACGCCGCGTTGAACCGCAACCAGTGCCGGAGATGCGGCATTGGCACCCTCTGCTCCTCGCCTGTGATGGGATTCATAATGATGAGGCTCAGATTAGAAAGCGAATCGCTCCAAAAAAGGAAGAGGACGCGGCCATGGCGGGCGTCGATAGGGTAGCACCGCCTACGGTCGGCGGCCAAGGGCGGGCACGAGGAGGAGGTAGGCGTGAAGCGGGAGGCAGATCTCCAGTAGTAGATAACGCCCAGCATAGGGGGCGCGCGGTGGAACTCGCGGTATCGGCGGCGAAACCTGAGGCCAGAGATGAGGCGGCACCATTGCTTGCAGGCGAGGGCGGCGCGGAAGAGGCGCGCGGGGTCGTCGGGCGGGACGCGGAGGAGGACCTCCTCGACGAGCTCCTCCATCAGCTCCGGCGGCCGCGGCGGCATGGTGCTCGCTTGGTCGGGCGGCGGCGGAGCCAGGTTTGGGGGTTGGGGGAGGTGACTATTTGTTTTTTTTTCTTCTTTTTTTTTAGGGGCCGATTGATTGGCCAGGACGGGTTGAAGAAGCCACGCAGTTTGGTTGGGCTTTGGGTTTCGGGCCTTTCGGCTCTAGGCAGGTGACAGCTCCAATCCTCAATTTTTTTTTTTTTTTTTTTTTTCGAACAGCTCCAATCCTCAAATTGTGATCGAGGCTTCTGGTTTCATCGTGCCGTTTCCTCTCGCTACAGTAGGTCGGGGCGAACCGGAGGCGATTGACTTTCCGGCGCCGATTTCGCCATCTTCCGTTCGCCTCCAGCGTCTCTGTTGGGACGGGAGGTGGATGGGAGCGGTGGAATCGGCGTCCGGTGTATATATCCTATCTTTTTAGCCTAGTATTAGATAGGTTTGGTTCTATCTCCTACATCTCCTGCCGGCGACGACGTTGGTGTGAGGAGGAGGGTGTTGGAGCATTTTTCGGCTTCCTCTTCCTTGTCATCTACGGCGGCTTCCCAGTCCGTACAGGAGGCATCGAATGGAGGCTTGTTTTTCTGTCTTTTTCTGAAAGGGCGGATACTGTGGTCAACCCTAGGGTTGTTTTTGTTTTCCGCATTGCTGTAGTCCTCAGTAATGGCGGATGGTGGTTTCGGCTGCCGGTTGTGGCCGGCGGTGGCGGATTTGCATACTTCTCTCTTATGGAAGGGAGGAAGTCCGTGCTTTACCAACTCGCTGAGAAATCGGGTTGGTTTTCTTCTCCTACCGCTTCTGGTGGTTGCGTTTCCCTCCTGTGGGACTCGTTGTTCGGCGGGCCGGGGCTGTTGGTGATTGAGGCGCCAGACCCCTTGCTAGCCGGCGATGATTGGCCTGTTCCTTCAATGTTCACAAAGCATGTTGGGATCACTGATGTGCTGCTCATGGTGCCTTTGAAAAATTTTGATGTTCTTCGTCCGGGTGGTGGTCGGCTTCACGGGCGGCAGGTTCGATCGTCGGCGACGAGGACGACCGGGAGAAACTTGCAAGGACTGTGGTGTAATTTGTTTAACTTTCATGTTTGTCTTTGTAAGTGTTGGGATGTAAACTATCATAAGCTTATGTGAAATATAATCCCGGTTTTCTCAAAAAAAAAAATCCTCAAATTGTGAACTCAATTTATTTTATTGACAAACGATTAATCGTCTCAATAGGTTTTTTGAAAAACTGCAAAAGACAGCCAACTTTTTTGTTTGATTGAGCATTTCCCCAAGGAGAATAACTGAACCTGCACATTCAGGATTAGGCACCTACTTGTGTTGGAATTTTTGGATGAGTGGCATATCACGCTACAAAAACTGAAAATTTTCATTGCAGCTAAAGCTAAGCATAAGAGCAGCGTTCAGTGTTCAAGTTTCAGAGTCTCCTCAATTTTCCTGATGCTTCAGAACCGCCCAGCATGGCAGTGTGTTCACAAGCTAATTAATCTTGTTCTTGTCCTCAATGGTATTCCTTAGTAATGAATTGGCTGTGCTCCTGCCCATGGTGTCCGGACCATATTCTTTAATTTTTTTTCCTTTTTTGTGTCTCATCAATGGTACAAGCCTTGAGTCAAGGATGTCGCTCATTTTATTTTTCCTTTTGAAAAACAGTACAAACAGTAAAGATCAACTGGATATGCGAAAAAAACTTAACTGGCAAGCCATTCGAATATTCGATTCAACTTATTCATCACAAAATGCAAAATTTGTCATTTGGAATAGGAGTTTCGAACATCAGAGATTCCCTTAAACAAAATGTGAAATCCTTGAAGGTTAACCCACTAAAACCACCAGTAAGGAATTGATGCTAAGGACCTGTTCCACCATGAAGCAATTAAAGCTTTTACTGACCACCACCACGATCCAGTTTACTCAGCCTTTACAAAATGGATCCCACAATTGAACACCTAAGTGTGCCACCACGCTCCAGTTTAGTACCTCACCCGTAGTGGCTGCTTCCAAAGCTACAAAAACAATTACAACAACGTTTGCTACTTGGGAACTGATTTTCCTCTTGGTGAACAGTTTGCTTTCTAATTACTCAGAAATACAAAAAAGCTCCAATCATAGAGAACAACACCAACTAATTATACATAGCGCCACAAGGTAATAACAACCACACTTGAAGGAAAAACACACTCTGTTTATGCTTATGATATCATCATCCATATATCCATGCTGCTAACTGAAATTTGCGATTCATTGTTCATCACCATAAAACTCATTGTTCATGACCGCAAATGCACAACCCTTTCACCAGGTTGAGGACATTTACGATAAATAACGAGGCTAAGTATCTCAATTTTACTAGAAGCTCATGCAGGGATAGATGTCGTGCACACGGCTTTCCCTATCTATCTTGGTGACACGGCCGGACTTCAGATTAATGGTGAAGATTCCATCACTGCTTGTCCATAGAAAAATGACGCCAGTGATGCAAATGATGTTTGTACTGATGTTAAGAAAAATTATCTTCGTATTCAATGGTACTAGATTTATTTCAGGCCGTGCTACATTCTTGCGTATCACTGCAGGATCACGAGTGTAGATAGCCAGCAAGAAAAACTATATCAGTATGAATTCAGGTTATCTGAACACAATTCATCTATCTAATTAAAGTGAACTGAAAGAGAGACAGGCTTTACATGTTCAGCATGTCACCACCTGGAAAGAAAAATAACAGAATCAACTCATGGAAGGACCAGAAGCGTACATGCTGCCATAAGTTGCATCCGTCTACAGAGTGATGCTATGGGAGACTAAGTCAACCAAGGGGTCCTTGAGTTGGTTTTCTCTGCTATCTGAAGTTTTTATCTGTACAAACTGGCAGCTTCCTTACCCCAACATCTAGTAGCATACATATGAGGTGATACCATGCATAGAACTAAAGTTGGCTATAGCCATATTTCTATGCACTTTCCTTCCACTATAGTAACATAATTTTGCGATGCTAATTAATATGCGAGAAAGTAAAGTTTGAACAATGCAATATTGGTTCAGTAAACAAGTTGTAGTGGTAGTTCAAGCAATTTCAGTAATATCATGACAAGAAATTTACCCAAACTATTGCAGTTATATTCACTTATGAAATTGCCCATCTTAGTTTCATATGCTCATTTCCCGGACCACCGGGCAACTTTAGACAAGGGAAGGTATATTCATTCTCAGATCTGATTGCAAGGCTTAAGTTACAACTTACGAAGTGTACACAAAGGCAGGATCATGTTGCCGTTAGCACCATACAGAACAGACACGCCCAAATGAGCTTTACACCAACATGCAAGCTACAAATTTAAAGCTAAAAAATAGTTCTAACTGTCCATTAGACCATTACACAAAAATCCATAAAGCATGAAGGCCAGCAGAACTCCAAACATGTTGGATGGCATAGTGTTGCATGCCACAAACCTGACAGAAGCCTTCTTCAATGACCACTACGCACTTCCTTCTTCATTAATACCTTGCAATAGCAATTGAGGTTTTCATGCACTTGAATTACTAGCCCTTGGTTCTTCACCCGTAGAATCTGCTTCCAGTGCTGGAGAAACAAGTAGATGTTGAAACTAACTTCACTCAACTGAGAAATAGATTTTCCGTCAATAAACATTTGTTTCTCATCAACCACAAGCAGTTAACATTGACAACAAATAAAACTAAATTATTATCCATAGCTCCACCAGTTACCAACATATGTGATTGCACAAAATCAGCAAGAAAATATGGACTTAAACTCAAGAGAAACATCTCGACTTGTAAGCACAAATATCAGCAAGGAATGTACAATGCATACAGTCAAGAGGCAAAACATATGTGGGGTAGTAGCTTTCTGGTTTTCTCATGCTGGGTAACTTGATGGCTCATTCTAAAGAAATAAAGTGCCAATACCCTATAATCGATACATAATATACCACAGATAATTAGTACTAGGTCTATTTAGCTAGTTTCCAGGACTTCATAACAAGAAAGTTCCAGAAGAAATGACACTGTTCTATAGGGATTTCCATTTTCAAAAACTCATTGCTGTTCCGCATATGTACCACTGTCCATATTTTGATGTTGCTAAGTGAAAAAAAAATGCAATTTACTCCAGACAAAAACTGAAAGAACAGTTTTTCGCAAATAATACTTCAACAAGCAAACTTTACCTGGCACATAGAAGCTCATGTAGGGAACAACAACATCCAGCGCACCATTGCCCTTCTCCAGCTTTTCACCTGGCTGGACTTTAGATTAATACTGAATAATCCATCACCCATCCGTATATAAATGACATTGGCCCCATCCGCAAAGCCAATCACACGAGGTGAGCTTGTGAAGGCATCAATTGGGAGCAGCGTCTCGAGCTCAATGACCCTGCTTTGTGCCCATCCAGCAACTTCGTTGGGACCAGCCACCCTCGACCAAAGGCAGAGTCTGGTGCCCTTGGCTCTGGCGAATCCCAGCCGACCGTCTTCCGTCGTTGTGAGAACAAAGTGCCGTGGATGAGCTGTAGTTGTAGGCGGTAGATCAATCACGTTCATCTCCCCCGTGGCCAAATCATACTTCAGGACTCTGGCGGTCTTGTAAAACATGAAGTAGAGTGCATTCTCCACAAGGACACCGGGCGCCAACTCCAAAAGGTCATCAATGTGCGGAGTATAGGTCGGCTCGCTCCATGTATCATCTCCGATGAGTAGACTCGGGCAAACGTCTACGTGCGGCCAGTTCCCACGAAGAGCACAAGAAAGGGACCCTGGCTGCAGTCGAGGTGGTCGCAGGCGCCGTGGGCGGCACAGAGCACGGCCCCATTGAAAGCCCACTCATAGGGGTCCGGTTCCCAATGCATCTTCGGTAGTTCCAGCTGCGCATCCGTGATGGGGTCCCACACGAAGAGGGTATTATCCCAAGGTGCGAGCCCAAAGGGTAATGTGTGGAAGAGGACGCGGCCATGGCGGGAGTCGAGCGCGCGCCAGCCGCGGAGGTCGGCGCAGGGCTGCCCGAAGGAGGTGGTGGGGACGAAGCGGGTGTAGAACGATTCATCATCGGATTGGTTGAGTAAGGCGCCCAGAATGGGGGGAGTGCGGTGGCACTCGAGGTACCTGCGGCGGAAGCGGCGGCCGGAGATGAGGCGGCACCATCGCTTGCAGACGAGGGCGGCGCGGAAGAGATCCGCCGGGTCGTCCGGCGGGATGCGGAGGAGGGCCTCTTCGACGAGCTCCTCCATCAGCTCCGGTGGCGGCGGCGGCGGCGCAGCCGGCTCCATTCTGCCGGCGGCGAGCGAGGATTTGGTCGGGGAGGTGAATGGGGATGAGATTTGCGAGAGACTGGGTGGACCCGGTCCCCAAATGGGTCCGGTTCAACCAGGCTGAGATGCTCTGGCCGGTGGGGCCGAGGGGACAGCGACAGTAGCTGATGTGTGCGGCAACAGGTTATCGACTGAAAGCCGGGCTGATCCTGCTCAGATTAATCCATTTTTTTAGGCAGTTCAGGCGGACAAGAACACACATTCCGTTGTGCGATCACTATTCCTCTTTCCAGAGAGCGACCGTTCATAAATCGTCTACATGTCACCATAGAGGCCGTGATTTAGATGACAAGCAAGTCATTGTTGCTGCAATTTTTTTTTTTTTTGCGAGAAAAGGGGGGCATTATATTAAACAGAGCAACAGTACATCCCACGACCTTTTACAAACAGGCCCCTGGCCACATTTACAGAAAAGTCCTCAAGAAAAAGGAAAATACAAAGACTATCCTTCTTCTCAGGAACTCTCCCGAACCACGAGCACCTCACCGCCGGAATCCACCGACGTCGCCTTCCGGCCTCCTCCTCCGACCAAGTCCGCGAGCACGAAACATTTTCGACAAAGCCGATTGGATTTGTACGAAGATAGCACCGGGGATAGCACCCACCCAGCCATCGCAACAACTCGAATCGACGGAAGAAGAACCGAAGCAGCTCCACCGGAGAAACCGCGACAAGGACCAAAAAACCGAAGAAGTCGACGGCAAAACTTGACGCCGACCACCCGGAGAAACCATCCACCATCGCCGACGCTATCGACGAGGGGAACAAGAAGCCCATCCCCCTTTTCGCAAAGGAACGGAAGGCACATAAACTCCACAAGGCCTTACCAGGTAACATGCCGCCGTCGACGACGACATCTTCGCCGGATCCGCCAAGGGAGAGAGGAAAATCGGACACCATCACCGCGACGGGCGACGGAGCCGAAACCTAACCCTACCTACCCTAGACCTAACCTAAACTACAGCTAAGACTCTCCCACCCGCGGCTAGATCCTGCTTCCCCGCCCTCTCCGGCGCCGACGAGGCCGCCGGAGAGGAGGGGGAAGCGAGAGATCCGTGCCCGGGCGAGGAATCGCCTGAGTTTCGCCGGGTCTCTACTGTAGCGGAGGATAAGGGAGGAAGGGTCAAACCAACGGAGCTGCTACTCCCTGCTTATCGTGGCTGCAATTTTTGTGGTCCGGTTCAACCAGGTTGTGGTGTTCTGCCATGTGGGACCGGGAAGGCGGCGACAGTGGCTGATGTCCTGCACGGCTGATCCTGCTCAGACTAATCCCATGTTTTTAGAATATTAATCCATTTTTTCAGCAGTCCAAGCTAACAAGAACATATCTAGGTCATCAATCTTCATATTTCCAGACTACATGATGGCAACAATTAACCCTTGGAGACAAGCCAGCCACAACCCAAAGAACCCTCCCGTCCCCATCTACTGTTGAGAGGAGAAAGCGAGACGGCGGTCGTCTCCGCCGGCGAGGCCGTCGATCTCCTTCACCTCCGTCGGCCCTCGGGCCAAAGGGAGGGGCAGGAGATCGATGCGCTCTCGCCGGCTGGTAGTTTAGGTCCCTACCCACCTAGGGTTAGGGTTAGTATTCCTTCGTCGGCGTCGAGGTCGAGGCGGCGCCGTCGAGATGGAATAAGGTCCTCCCTGCTTCTTCCTCACCCCGTCGGCGTCTTCCTCCGGAGCTGGCGGCGAAGCTGTGGAGGTCGGGTCTCGGTGAGGCCCATGTATAGGAGTCCGCCGGCTCCTTGTTGCTTCTCCTTTCGGCGAGGCGATGAGGGGGCCGGTTCTTCGCGTCAAGGCTGCAGGCGTGGCTGTGGTTCGACGGCAAGCGGGTGGAGGAGGCGTCCTCGGTGGATCCGCGACGGCGTCGGCTGTCGTTGGCGAGCGGCGCCTCTGGTCGGAAGGGATACGGGGCGTGGCCCCGGCGAATTGGGCGTTTGGCTATTGCGCATCAAATCCGGCCTACTTCAAAGCTTCTATGCGATCTCGTTTTGGCGAGGGTGGTGTTCCTTCTGGCTTCGGGTGGGCGGAGGCGGCGGGATCTGCTGGCGCCGGCGTCGTCCGGCGGTGGTGGATTTGGTCGCCACTGTAGAGCAAAGGGCCAGGGACCTGGGTGTAATTTGTTGTTTTTCTAGGGGCCTTTTTGCTCTTTTGGTGGAACAGCTCGTCTATATCCTTTGTATCGTACCCGTATGTGTACGCGTATTGTACTTCCTTATCTTTTAATATAGGTTCTTTCGATCAAAAAAAAAACAATTAACCCTTGAGGCAGTGATTTTAGACGAGGAGCTAGTCCCATATGAAGTTTCCCTGTGACAATCTAGTGACCATCTAATTTTTTATAGATGGATCGACTGTTGTCACCAATGCGCAGCCCATAGAGCGTGTAACAAGTGCTTTCAAATTTTGTTCTACAAATCCCATATGAGAAGCCAGGGCAAATGAATTGTCAAAGACAGCAGCATCATCAACCCTGAAGATATCCGTGCTCAGATATTACCATCCTCATCAATGAGCCGGGCCAGAAGACTTCTACCTGAAAACTCCACTTCAGCTGCTATACTGGCTCGGCCTGAAGATTTCAGGTTCGGTCAGCAGCAAAAACATTGCCATCCCCATCTGGACTGTATCTAAACATTTCAGCCAGAAATCCTCTTTTCCATATTACAAAATGTTATACAGCCACCTCATGGAAGGGTGTAGAGTCCCAAGAACTCAAACATTTCTTTCTTTTGTGTCAACGTTTATGTATAACATGAATATGAATTCAGATCAACCCAACATAATTCATCCATCTAGAAACCTTGCATTGCCACGTCAACACACCTCAATAAAATGATTTGCATATGGTTACAGTGAATCAAAAGTGTGCAGAGCGACAGATGTACACAAGATTCAACATGTTGTCAACATAAAAAGAAAAAGAAACGAATCTGCTCATGTTGCCATCGGATGCGTTACTATCAGGATGCAGTTAACACATTAGCAATTCAGGCTACAAAGTACAGACTGAAGCTGTATCAGGCTAATACAGTCACCAAGGTGTTGGTGAGTTGGTTTTCTCTGCTACTGCTTCAATAAGACCTCAGGCCAGGAAATTCGTATGAGGATTTCAACAGCAGAAACCAGTAGCCACCTCCCTTGATATAGGAGTACCATGTTTTCCTGCAGATAAAGAAGCTACAATAAGTTATTAAGTGAAAACTGAACTAAGCAAGCTCTCTTTTCAAAGTTCATTACACTCTCCAAAAACATTAATTCTAGACATGCTTAGACTGACTAATACACAAATTACTTCTTTTGTAAGCCCCTTGAGTCTCTAATATCTCTCTTTTTTTTATTTTAGAAATATATCCCAGCTCCCAACATATATTGCGGGTCATGACAACTGAGTAAACACTCAAATGGTGCAGATATCTAACAGAATGGACGATTATCAAACAAATGTATGTGTCAGACATTGGGAATGGAAAATTAAGCATCTTAGCATCACTAAAATAACCAAGCAAAATGATTCAATTGAAATTCCCAGCTGCAATATGTGCCTGGAATGGTGCTATTAGTGGACAAATCAGATGCTCCTAGATTTAAAGGGGAAAAAAACGTCTGCTAACCAGCACTCTCTAGATTTCATTCATTTATTTCGCATTGCCAAAATGATGCCCCACAGCAACCTCACAAATGTAGGTCATTGCTAATACCAGCAGAGACCCGCATCTGTTAACGTTTTGTTCACAATATCTTTTAATATATGAAAACGACTTACACCGACGACAGTTGACTGCAGCTTACACTTATCCTCATTCTCACAGTCAGAGCCACTGGCTATCCAACGGATCCACTAGTTGGATAAACAAATTTGCGCTAATTTCAATAAAAATATCAATAGAAACATGCAACTTAATTTTTACTCAATATTCTCTTCAAGTCCAATAAAAAAGTTGAAAATGCTCATCAATTTACTCATGACGTGTGCAAACTTCCTTTTCCCAAAAACATAACCTAACAGGCAAACCTGTTTACTGAAACTGTTCCATAAACAAGTTTCAGTACAAAAAATGTTTGAACACATTTTGCAGTACAGCAAGGTTGAAACTGAACCCTTAATCACGACTTGAACAATAACCAAAGCATAACCTCAAACGTAAGCACATCATTCATGATCAAGAAGAATTTTAAAACAACCACAAATTGAGTATGAAACTTACTGCTTGGTACGGTTCAGGCGGGAGGTAAACCATACCGATACAAATCTGCAGAACAGAGAAATAGAGTGAATCGATATTCAGTTCCAAGTGGCTGCGTCAGGCATGATAACAATAGTCACTATCTGGTAAAATAACCAAGAAAAATGTTTCAATCTAAATTTCCAACTGCGATATCTGAAAGTAACAATACTTTTTAGTGCCTGGAATTATGCTCATAGTAAACATACCAAAGACTCCTAGCTTCCAAGAAAGGGGAAAAAAAAAAAATCTACCAACAAAGCACTTAAGAGATCTCATTCATTCATTTCACATCACCGAAAAGATCCCCAACAGCAACCTCACAAATGTGGGTCATTGCAGATACCAGCAGAGACCCGCATATGTTACATTCACATTATCTTGTCATAACACGAAAATGACTTACAACAACAGCAACTAACTGAAGCTCACACTGCTCCTCATTCTCAGTCAGAGCCACTGGCTATCCAACGGATCGATTAGTTGGATAAACAAGTTTGTGCTAACTTCAATAAAAACATCAAATCACAACATGCAACTAAGCATTTGTTCAATATTCTCTTCAAGTTCGATAAAAAAATTTAAGAAAATGCTCTTTAATTTACTAATGACATGTGCAAACTTCTTTTTTTTTTTTCAAAAACGTAAACTAACAGCCAAACTTGTTTACAGGAACTGGTCATAAACAAGTTTCGGTCTAATAGATGTTTGGCTTACTGTATCAGGAAAGCAAGGTAGATCAAGAAGAGTTTTAAAACAACCACAAATTGAGTATGAAACTAACCGCTTTGTTCAGATCAGGCAGAAGGTAAACCATACTGATACAAATCTGCAGAACACAGAAACAGAGTGAATGGATATTCAGTTTCACGTCCCTGCATCGGGCATGATAACAAAGATTTTTGATTTGGCCATAAAGAAATTGACAAGACAACCCAGATTGGTGATATATTATTATTTATTACTCACAACTGCTAAGCTGAAGACGTATATGACATTTGAACCAGATACTTTATTGGGTTTGTCGGATAGTTTCCTTACTCGGTAAATTCAGATCAATTCTCAGGAGTTCGTCATCAGCTAGAGAAGTTATAACTAGCAAATCAATTCTAAAGCATATCCAACCAGTTTCAAAGATCACATAAAAAGAAAACACTTCACATGGGAGTAACAAATTCAGCATATATTTCACTTTCATAAACCAACTGTTCCTGATTATAGATATTATTGTCCAGATTTTGATTTTGCTAGGTTTAAGGAATACGAAGTCTAGTTTCTAAATATTGGCAAATCATGGACTATTACCTGGAGTGTAGAAACTGACGTAGGGAACAATACCACGTACACCATCATCATCACATTCCTCATCGCATACCTTCCTCACCTGGTGGGACTTCAGATCAACACTGAACAATCCTTCATTTGTTCCCACGCAAAGGACACCGGCACCATGAGCAAAGCCGATAAAATAATCTGAGATTTCAACACTAATAGGGAGCAGCGTATGGATCTGAATAACAGCGGTTTGTGTCCATGTGGCATCTCCCTCAGGACCAGTCGCCATGGACCAGAGGTAGAGTCCGGAGGGCTCAAGCCTTGCAAACCCCAACCCACCATTTTCCTGCGTCGTGAGCACCACAAAGTCCACAATGAAATTGGGAGGTAGTTGAATCACAGATATGTTTGCCGTGGCCAAATCATACTTGAGGATGCTACAGCTGGCATCAATCAAGAAATAGAGAGCGTTCCCCACAAGGGCAGTGGGCACCATTTCGATACCGTACGTAGACTGAGGACCATAGATCGGCTCGCTCCAGGCGTCAGTTTCCGATGAGTAGACGTGCACACACAGCCGGCGAGTGTCACTGTCATCCAGCAACACGACGAGGAAGGGTCCTCCATGGCAGTCGAGGTGGTCACAGGCGCCGTGGGCGGCACAGAGCACCGTCGCGTTCCCGTTGGAAAGATCGGAATGCGGCAGGAGGGGTACTTCCCAACTCTCTTCCGTGAGGGGGCCCAGACATCGAGTGCAGACTCTGAGGCCATGTCCATAAGGAGGACGCGGCCATGGCGGGCGTCGAGCGTGCGCCAGCCGCACTGATCGGCGTGGGGCGGGCAGGAGGAGGCGGTGGGGAAGAAGCGGGAGAGCAAGTACCCTTCATCGGCCCTGAGATTGCAGAGGACGCCGAGCATCGGGGCCGTCCGGTGGAGCTCGCCGAATCTGCGGCGGAAGCCGGGGCCGGAGACGATGCGGCACCATTCCTTGCAGACGAGGGCGGCGCGGACGAGGCTCGCGGGATCGTCCGGCGGGAAGCGGAGGAGGATATCCTCGACGAGGTCCGCCATGAGCGCCGGCAGCGGCGCCGCCATGCTGTGTGGGTCGCCGGAGCAGAGCGGTGCGGGGGGAATTGGTCGGACTCGGCGGTGGGGAATTGCGATTTGGGGCTCTGCTCGAGTCCTGCTCGCCTGGTCCGGTTCAACCAGGTTGACTTGCGGCCTACACGGTGGGACCATGATGGCAGTGAGAGCTGGACCCCACAAGTCAGTCGCGAACAACTGCTGAATATTCAAGCAGGGACCGCAGGGCTACAGATCACCGACGGATTCAGCGTTTCGGACAGAGAAAAAAAAAAATCCAACCTAGGAGGTGCTAGGCGGTTTTTCATTAACAAGAAGAAATAACAATCAAATAGGCACTTAAATTCAAAAGTATGAGGACTTGAACCTGGTGACTGAGGTGCAATACCAACAACCTCCACCACCTAGCCAGCTAAGACAAGCTCGGCTTCCTTAGCGTTTCGGACAGAGACAATCTGAGAAGGAAATCACATTTTGTTTCTTCAGATTCAGGACTATAGAGCGAACTAGTGTGATTCGGCGCGCGAACTAGTGTGAAGCGCGCCGCCTGTCTAATTTTTTGTTTGATGGTTTCGTTGAGAGGGAATTGTTTGGACTGGAGAGTGGAGGTGTGCGTGCATTGGCAAAGTTCATCGTCGTGATTCTTTATTTGTGAGTATTGTGTAAACCTTTTTTTATTATGGCGCGGGAAGGAAGTAACGAACAGAAGTTAGCAGGGGTATGAGCGTACGCTATGTTGTAGAAGTACGTCGATCATCGAACAGATGCTTATGTTTTGTCACTTGTTACACTATATAATTGACCACGATAGGACCTATTAGTTTGGCTGCCACCAATGAATGGCACTATGGACTGAGAAATCGTGTTTTTGGAGATCATCAGCGGCAGTCATCAATACTTGATTTATCTGCTGCTCAATCGTCGCCATGGAAGCGACGACAGGGTGTGGTTCATCTGGATGTGCTTGTTAGAATATGAGAGGGACCTGAGAGGTAATAATCATTCTTAGCTCCTCAAGAACGGCGCGGGCGTCTTCAATTGCTATATTCCATTCATTGGCAGTTGTTTTTATGAAGCTGATCATTATGTTTGCTTTTTTGATCAAATACTAATGTCACGTCGTATGGAGTCGTTGAGAGGCTTGTTTGTTCTTACTGATGTGGCCTAAAGCGTATAAGGACAATTCTATTTATTTGGGTTACATGAGGATCAAAAGTTGTGTGTAGCTCTTCACGGTAGGAAAGGCTGGTATAATCCGGCCTTGTCGCGCCGTATGAAGTAATTGATAGACTTACTCGTTCTTACCACTGTGACCTAAAGGGTATGGAGACACTGGGATTTGGGTTACATGACGACCTTAAGTTTCGTGTAGCCGGAAAGGTTGGTTGTAAAAAAAAAAAAAAATGAGATCCAACCTAGGAGGTGCTAGGCGGTTTTTCATTAAGAAGAAGAAATGGCGACCAAATAGGCACCCAAATTCAAGAGTATGGAGACTTAGAACCTGGGTGACTGGGTTGCAATACCAACAAACTCCACCACCTAGCCAACTGAGACAAGCTTAGCTTCCTAGGTTGGTTGTATTTGCATTGACAGGAAATCACACATGATATGCGCATATTTATTTTTCTTTAGCCAGCAGAACATATATAAATAGCAGTTGATAGATAAAAGGTACAGCAAGCATATGTAGGAATACGTATATAACAGGTAGCAGTTGATGGATAACGGAACAAAATTAGAACGGTCCATGAGATGCCTGTCATCGATGATCCAGCCCAATCCTCAGTGGCACTAAACATCTACTTAATCGACGATTTGTTTAGCCTGACAAAACCAGCGGTTTATATCAGCAAGTTACACCGCTCGTTAAAATTGCACCTAGGTGAGCAAAGTGCGCCCCCACCCCCCACCCCACCATGTAAAGTCAAGTGCAGCCTAAATCACCATGCAATCATTCGTTCATTTGATTTGTGGTTGAAATTTGACATTAAAAGCTATGCTGAAACATATATCTGATACAAATCACATTGGTATTAAAAGTGTTCAACATATGTAATATCACAAAATGATTGATAATTCACAACATACAAGATGCATACACTTTTTGCATACCAAACTTCAAACGCAGATATTACAGGGATGTGACTACTTAGTCATGGATAGATAAAATGATCTGACCAGTGTTTCACGCAGGTAATTGCAGTTTGAATGTAACAGGGGAACCACAATCATACATTAGAAAGTAAAGATAGGATTAGTTAGCATATTTATTTAAACTCATCATTACCGCTAGAAACCTACACATGAATGTTTATAAACCAGAAAAAGCTTGCAAATACATAATGCGACAGATGACAATATAATCATGGGTCACAAATCTTTGTATACATAGATAATATTCTTAAGTATTCATCCCCAACAAAAATATTACATTCACTTGTTTGCTGAGGCAAGGGGATATTTTGACCCACAAATGCTGTTGCAGATGAATTTTCAGCATCAGTATTCTTCAACTTGACAACTTCCAAAGTTGATGTCCTATGAATCAGGAAATGTTGTCATGCTCATCCTCGTTCTGAGATTAAATGGAAAAGAAAGTAAGAGTTACTTAAATTATGCTTTTCAAAAGGGAGCTATCATCCAGAAGCAGGTAGAGATCATTGCACTGTACTGATCCAATCAGACAACTGGTTTTCCTGTCAATGGCTGCAATTCCCATATTTCTTTCCTCCAAGAGAATATGCAGCGCGTCTGCAGGATTCTGCTCTGAAGGGCTCCCTCCCATTTGCAAACCTTATAACAAGAAACATGGAAATTAGCTATGCAAAATTAAAAGGTTGTGCAGATCCATCGTACTTTTAAAAAGTTAAGAAGCGCAATATGGACAAGCTCATTCATTAGCTCGATAAGTTCACATTCAGCCCACAGGTCACTGACAAGGAAGCAAAACAAGGTACCATCCAAAACATATTGTGCCAACCAACAAAACCAACAATACCCTGAGCATTGAACATTTTACCCGCACCAGATCTCTGACGAAGGCCAAAGACGCCTATACCAGGACGTGATCAGCAGGCAAAGGATGGTACAGAGCACTTGAGGCCACTGTCACCAACAAAACAAAAAACTAAACCATCTAAAAGGGAAGAGAAAAGCAACCTAAACATATACCTTAAACTCCTCAACAACAGGAAGGGACTCAACGCCAACCAACAAGGCGTGAGACGTTCCTGGCTGAGACAACAAAGCAACGAACCAAACGTTAATGAGCACGAGAGCATAGGAACGAAATGCATATGTACAAGATACGACACACACCTGAGCCGACGCCTCCCATAGCGCCATCCAAAGGAGCAGAGACCAAAGGGAAGCTATGTCAAATGACCCAGCAAAAAGGAAAAGCTACATGGAAAAAAGGCACCACATCAGAACAGACGGTCCCAAGAAAACGAGCAGCGCCCATGAAGCAACACCCATCAGGTAAGAACGCAACCAAACAACTCAATAGCGCAACAGGCAAACAACCACGAAGGTTGAAGAACCTAGGCAAAAAAGGTTGGTCACCCCAACAGCATACAGAAAAAAGGAAAGCAAATCCAAGCCAAATGCGTAAGTTTTTTTAGAAAGAAGGTCTCCCCCGTTTTTATTGAAAGCGACACAGTCCTGAGTCAAATGTGCAAGTTGATACATTGTTTATAACAATTGGCAATATTAATGAGATGTATTTGCAGTAGGTCAATCTAAATAATGAAGAACTCACATGGAACACGGCTTGTGCAATGGATAATTTTATTTTAAGTGACCGTGTGGCAAATAATGTGCAGGGAAGAAATCATATCAGCATCTTTTTTTTTTCCTTTTTCAATTCCCACAAAGACATGTGCTCATGTTCAATAGTTGTTCCTGGAACAACTTCATGTCTGGCACGAATATATCTTACAAGCTATAAGTTATTCTGCAAAATTTAGCTAGCATATCTATTGGAAATCCACCTTTTAAGCTAAATTTTATTCAGGCTGCACTTCATTAAATAGGAACAAATGAAATACATGGAAAATGAACAATTTAAGAATATAGGAAATCAATCTTTATAGCAACACATACCTTTCAAAGTAGTATTTCTGTATAACAAAAAATTCATGACTGGAAATCCTTTCCTGATCCTTTACCTGGTAAAAAAAGGAAGAAATTGTTGTCTTTTTTGAAAAATAAAGAACCAACCATTCAGCTGAAAGTAACTAATGCTAGCAGTGATTATAGAAACGTAATAAGCTTTCCTTAAGTTTCAGGAGATCTAAAAGCTTGCTATCTATCTCGACTGTATGCAAGCAGATGAGAAAAAGAGATCAGCTTGTAGCAAAAAGTAGTGTTTTGGGGTTTTCTTTATCTCTAGTTGTAACAGAGACCACATGATCACCTCTCACCATGAACTTGATTACCTCTAGTTGCAATGTGTTTAAGACATTGTCATCAAAAGAACATTTCAGATATCAGATATTTGAGTTTGTGAAGCAATTCAGAAAGAGGAACTAATGACCCCAATCCTTAGAATAGTCGTTCAGCATGGGCACACACATTCCTTAAAAAAGTATTGACAAACACCAGTTACCTTACCATTTAACATGGCACATGCAAATCCAAAAGGTGTTTTTCTTTCCCGAAAACTCTCTCAAGACTGAAATGGCATACAAATAAACAGAACGCCATGAAACCAGTATTTTGGAAATTCACATGGACACAACCTTGAATAAGAGTATTCTTCATTAGTTTATCACCTATTGCACAAGAGGCCTCAATTGAGAACTACATACTCACCTTCCGTAGCATCAGGACCACCCTGGCATCCCAAGGAGTGCTTCCCAGTTCAACCCCAGAACCGACAACATTGAGCAGCAAGATTGAATTATTTGCATAATTCCAACATCTTGGCATCACTAATCAAACTTCTCAGGTAGATCTGCAACAAGATCAAATGCTTGATATTGCACTCCTTGATGGGAAAAAAAACGTGCATAAAAAACTGCCAAAAAAATCATAATATTATTACGATAAAATTGGAGATGCATCTTCTAAACTTCAGTGTTTAGTTCTATAAAAGCAAAACATAGGATGCAAATATGTACAAGCAGCAAAAGCACACATGAAGTCTAGGAGAAGCATTGGAAAGTAAGAATCCAGCTGTCAATTTAGTTCATTCCTAGACATCACTGCACATAATGCTTAACTTTAGGAGGGGGAAAAAAACTGAATGTCTAACAAAGCCACCAAAAACAAATTAAAGGCCTTACTTCGCCTATGTAATTATGTATTGTGAATTCGCATAGGTGCAGCTGAATGGAAGGTCAAATGTCAAGGACATGTTATAATTATTGAAAGCACATAACAAGCTAAGACCAAATTAAACAGCATGGTCAGAGAAATAGAGAATTGATCATTGCACCATTGAACCTGAGTATGCATATATACAGATGGAAGTAGCAAATCAACAAATTAGAAAGGCCAAACTAAAACATACAAATATACATCCATATGAAGGAGCACATGGAAGGCACTCACCTTTACTACTGGAAGCACAATGTGTATTTGGATTGTTTGTAAAGATATAGCATGATGGAGATGATATGCTCCTCGTTGTAACCTGCAATTACAGATAAAAGGAGCACCCTTTGAGCAATGCACACTGTTAATTCGCTCGAACAAATTGGAAAAAAAAATTACAATAAAGAAATATAGCATACATGAATTGTAAAAAGATGAGAAAGGGCCAAACGAGAAGAGTGCTTGTGGTAATAAATGGTACACTTGCATATAAACAACAAACTGTAAGAATTTTTTTAGATTAAAATACCTCGCAGAAATTTCATTTTAGCATTTAAACTTTTGTGGCTAAAACCAACAGCTGGTCTCCTTTCACCCAAAAAGGAACATATTCTATGTGGCTGAATTCTTATATCCTCACAAACAGATTCTCAGGCATCGCCAAAAGGGAATTTGCTGAGATAGCTGCTGCTCACGCTCTCCTGATAAGATCAAGTTCTTGACATTATCCCAAAATTAGCAAACACAAAGGCCATTATCTAGTACAGTAGACTAAAGTAATAGGGCACAATCTATCCATATAGCGAACTATCGAACCGAGAATACAACTATCAAAGTACTTAAAAGTTTGGTGTGTATATTCATATAGCAAAATGGGAAAATACTCTCTATATAATTCGAAAGCACGGCTTGTATATCAATCCATCACCAGGCTGGATCACAGAGCCAAACACGCAGCAGGTATGAGATAGTTGGCACATAGTTACAGCAAGATAATATATCTACAAAATGCACATATCCGAGCAGCTGTCTTATAGTTCATTTTGACGAATACTACCATCGATTCCAGTAACCATCAACTAAACTGCTGCCTTAGGGTGAGCTTCAGGGAGCACGAGCTCTTATCTAGCTATAACATAGGACATATGATAGAAATACATGGAAATATCAAGTACCTTCTTTTGTATGATGTATACTAAAAATAAAACAGACAACTGTGAGAACAAAGATAACCAAGATTTGAGCTGATTAAGCGGTATGTACCTGAAGGCTTACTCATATAGCCATGGACGCTCTAGAGTCTGTTACCCTTTAGTGCTCTGGCCTAAAGGTACGAAGCTCCCATTCATGGGCACCATGTTTGTTCTACACTTCCACAAGGAATTAATATCAACTTGGGACAAAAAAACTTTCCAAATAAACAGCAGGTCATCTGTCATGACTTCTTTTATTCATCCACAACCACTTTTGGATGTATCCTGTAGATATCATTGAATAAAAACATAAGAAAAAACAACAGTAACCGGACACACAAAGCATCGCCAAACTGCCAACAATCTGAGATAAAAATTTCTAACAGGAACAACTAAAATTACTCTATAGCAATGCATGTTTGTAAAATAGTGGCATAAAAATATTTACCACAACGAAGAGGCTTCATCTTGCTTTCTTCTTGCTTTCTTCAATTAGATAGCAGCCGATCCATCCATCTGATCCTTTTATTCTCTGCCTCAATTTTCTGCTTTCCCTGCAGCCAATGATGGGAGCAATGACGAAAACCAGTGATGCCGGAAATAAGCAGCAGACCTAATTCATCTAGCCAACCTGGCCTCCCATGGGAATGCTGCTTGGGCTGCAGTGTCGACTGGCAGGGGAAGAGGAACCTTTGATAATGAACCTGAAAATTTAATCCCACTAATCAACCATATAGCAAGCCGCAACTACCCCCACCTAAACGAAAATTAATAAAATCCGAAATCCCTAGCTCCAAATCCAGACAACCTTCTTTCCATCCGTTCCTATCCTCTCCTGCATCCTCTCTGTGAAGGAGATCCTAGCAGGCCAAATCAGATGGAAGAAAATTGGTCATCACGCAAGAACAAAACTGGAGGATCAAGAATACCATGAGTTGGCATCAAAAATGGAAGGGAAAAAGACCGAGGGGAGAAGAATCAATGGAGCAGACGAGAGGAAGCTCACATGGAGGGGGCCGCGCCGCCTCTAGCTGCAAGACGGCGCCTTTGCCGGCGCCCTTGCCTCCACGTCGGAGGCAGTCGCGCCGCTGCCCTGGATGGAAGGAGGGGGTCGCGGTCCAGGCGAGCCGCTGCAGCCGCTGCGGCCGCCGGAGCGCGCCCGGGACGACGGCGAGATGAGATCATCCCAAGCGCACGCGTCACCTCGGATCCGCAGCGGAGGGGCACGGGGAAGGAGGAAGAGGTGGTCGCTGGCGATGGAGGAGGTCTCCGGCGGCCGGGAGGGGCGCGGGCAAGGAAGGAGAGGTGGTCGCTGGCGGTGGAGGAGCTCGTCGGCGGCCGGCGGCGGCTAGGGTTGGCGCTGGTTGAGGGAGTAGCGGGAGGGGAATATTCTTTTTTTTTTTGATAGGGGCGGGAGGGGAATAGGTGAAGTGGTGCGTACCGTACATACCGTACAGGGAAGATTTTTTCACCGTGGACTATTTTTACCCAACTCACGTACTTCCTCCCGATCTGAATCGCACGGTGGAGAATCCCAAATCGCTGAGAGCGCGCGTTCATCGGCCTGACTAGAGAAGAAAATATTTTCGGTGAAGAACTGATCCCATCATGGAGTTCCGTTTTGCAGACTTGCAGTACGTCTACAGTGTCAGTAACTTTTTCTGAGTTTATATATTGATGTCTAAAGCAAGCAACTTCTTCTGAGTATATATATTGTTTTCAATACTGCGAGTGTGAAACCTTGCCCAAACGCAATCTATGAAGTAGGATCATCTGAAGCTTTCCTGCTCTTGCCTGGCTTGAAAATTTCAGGTTGAGACACCAGAAAAAACTTCACCACTCTCATCAATGAGACAGACAGAATTTTTCCACACTGCCACAATACAGCACCCTGACGAATGTGGAATGCCAACAAGTGTTATACATTTTATATTACGGCCATCAATTTTGCACTACTGGCAACTAACAGGTTTGGCTTGGTTAACTTAGGGTCGAGGAATCAATCAGTTCTACAAACTTTTAGTAACAGCAATTAATTTACTTCTGCGAGTTCTATTCTAAGCAATCAGATGGCAATGGCAGCTACGAAGTACTTTCTATTCAAGATGGTCTTTGGTCTTTTTTTCAGACACATGCAAAACTTCTTTTTTGAAGATGAAAAATTAAAACTTGTTCTATTGAAGATGAGCAATTACTCCAAGTTTTGTTATGTTCCAAAGGGCAACCTTGTCCAGGTCAAAACATGAGTTGAACTACATAATCATCTTGAGAACAGAAAGGCATATGCCCATAACTTCATGTCCAACTTCCACGAGTATGTTACAAACATCAAATGAAAAATGGTTCCGCTTAGGAAAAATGTTAACCAGAAACACAGTTCCCCTCTCCCTGCCGTGCCCCCCGGCCAAAGCAAACAAATGTAAGACCACTTAGGGAGGCAGCCATGATCGATATGCTCATCGTCCTACACATTAACACTAGAAATGATATGAATTCCTGCCTCTGATTGCAAGCTGAAGTTCAGCAAAAAACAGAGTAGGATAATCCTGAGGTTACCATCTTACAAACAAGGTCATGCTAGCTTTCACATCAACTAGCAATTCTACTAAACTACTTTGTAAGAGCCAAGATAAACCACTAACTAGCCTTGCACAAGTTGGAAAAGAAAAAATGAGGCTGGAGTAACATGGCACATACGAAATACTAGGAGTGTTATACTTAAAACAGGCACATTTTTCAAAGCACGAGTACTTTCAGGCCGAAGAAGTTACATTCGTTCCAAGCTCTCATAGTAAGCTGAAGTTCCAGAGCATTAGAGAATAAGACACTGTCGAGGTCAACGTCTGACATATAAGCCCATTAAAGCTTGGTGCAACTTAGCAGGCTTACTAACTTAGAAGGTAAGAGGAAACATCAACTACTTTAACCCTAGTAATCCAGTCAGCAATAAAAAGACAAATTATCCCAACGAAACCTCACTTAAGCCATCCATGAATTACTAGGTGCTTCCATCTTGATTTTGAAGATCTTGCTCTAGCAACTTAAATCTGTTCATGTCCTTGACGCACTGGCATTGAGTCCTTCCCGGTAGAGGCCATTCCCAGTGCTGCAGAAAATTATGAAACTGATATCAGCAAATTGAGAAATCGATTTACTTCTCAATAAACATTTGGTGCTCGTCAACAGGACCGACAAATTGATGCTAATGGTAACCAAACTGAACAAAACTATTATCTAGAACTCCACCAGCTAACCACCACCACACTTGCACAAAATTACTAAATTACTTCAGACTCATAGTACATTTTTATGCTGTACACCACGGGTAGAATAATAGCTCATTCAGGTAATGAAATTTTTTGTTTCCCTTTTACTGGACACCTTCTTTGGTTAGCCTAAATCAAACATCAAGGCCCCTGTCATCCATCCATTACATGCAAGACTGATGGCCAAATTCTCTATATAGATATGCATATCTAGTCAATTTTAAGGCCATAAAACAATTGTGATATTCTACTTACATAAACACAACATTTTAAGCAAATCGACCATTATCAATATTTTCATTTTACTGACTGAAACATTACTCATTCAGAAATAAATTACTAAGCGAAGTTGTATTTGTACCTGGTGTGTAGAAGCTCATGAAGGGAATAACATAAGGGACAAGGTTACGTTCTTCGGATATCTTACTCAGCCGACTAGACTTGAGATCAATAATGTATAATCCATCAAGCGTCGGTAAGAAAATGACTCCAACACCATTTGCAGAGCCAATTACTGGAGGAGATTGCGAGAGATAACCAAACGGGGGCAGCCTCACCAGATCAATGACTCTGTTCTGTGTCCATCTTGCATCTCTGTCAGAACCAACCTCACTAAACCAAATGTGGAGCTTGAACTTGAACGCGTAAGCGAGTCCTAGCCGTCCCTCCTCAGTACTCATGAGCACAACACGGGATTGAAACTGAGGGCATCTATGTGGTCCGTCAATCAAAGATATTTCCCGCGTGCCCAACTCATACATGAGAAGTTTGGTGTTCTTAATACAGATGAAGTAGAGTGCATTTCCCACAAAGGCACCTGGAGCAGATGGGTACGTCAAGAAATGTTCACCAGGATTAGGAGCAGACACCTGGTTCCAGGCATCAACCTCCGGTGAGTAGTGATAGACGAACATTTCCTCGATGCTTGTGCAAGCAACGACAACGCTGAAGGATTCACTTTGGCAGTCTAGGTGGTTACATGTACCGGCAGCCGCACAGAACACCGCTGCACTCAAGAGGTGAGGGCCCCGGAGCGGGAGCCGTGGTAGACTGGGCAATTCTTTCTTCTCATCCGTGATAGGGTCCCAGATGACAAATGGGCGGCCATTCCAGCGCATACTGTGGAGCAGGACACGTCCATGGCTGGAGTCGACCGCTTTCCAGTTGCGGCGGATGTCACCGGGCGGGATGAAGGAGGATGTGGAGGCGAAGAGGCCCATTCCTTCGGCTTTGGTGTTGTCGTATGTGATGTAGCAGAATCCCAGCATCGGCGGCGTGCGGTGGAGCTCGCGGAATCGGCGGCGGAAGCCGCGGCTGGAGAGGAGGCGGCACCACGGCTTGCAGGGGCGGCGCGGACAAGGCTCGCGGGGTCTTCCGGCGGGATGCGGAGGAGGACCTCCTCCACGAGCTCCTCCATCAGCACCGGCGGCGGCGGCGGCATCCTGCTGCTCAGATTGATCTAGGTTTGGTTGGGTTGGGGAAAGTGGAGTCCTGGACTTTGAGTGGGGAAACTGGGACTCGATCGCAACATTTGCTGAAGGCCGATCCTGCCTTGCCACACAGCCCAAATCCTAAACCATTTAGTTTCTTTTTTTTTTTGCGAGGCTGTACAATTAAAACAAATTGTTTGTGAGACACTGTTTAATGTTGGTTTTGTTTTCTGAACATCGCATCTCTTCTTTTGGTCTCGTGGACACTGAAAAAACGTGGCTTTTGTGATGCTAAAGCAGAAGAGTGACTATTTTCAAATTTTTTATTTCAATGCACAAAATATATTGCAGCTTAAAATTTAGCACAAAGTTACATTATTTCATTTTCTGGCCATGTGATTTTTTTCTTTTTTTTTTTGCCGATTGTTTGCATAGTTTGATTTTAAAAATAAATATTTTATTAGTTATAAAATGTTATGTCAACAATCAACAACAAGTATGAAAAAACTACTCCCTCCGTCCCCGAAAGAGTGTCGCTGTTGACTTTTAGACTTCATGTTGACCGCTTGTCTTATTCAAAATTTTTATGCAAATATCAAAACAAATATGTCATGATTAAAATATCTTCAACAATAAAACAAGTTATAAAAAATAAATAGTATTTGCATAAAAATTTGAATAAGACGAGCGGTCAAACATGAAGTCTAAAAGTCAACAGCGACACTCTTTCGGGGACGGAGGGAGTATATGTATAGAGAATAGAATAATGTATACTTGTGCCAAATTGCTCTTCGCAAATATATTTGATTCATAACTAATTGTGTTAGGTATCAACATGTATTTTCCAATTCTTTCACTGCAGCAAACAGGCGTTTTGCCGAGTGCCTATGGTCAAGGATTTCTAAGTGTTATTCCTATATCTATTTACTCCTAGTAGTTAGTTCTATAAGGTTATCTATTCTAGCTAAGGTCATGCACATACAAGTCATGTCGTTTCGGGGCACGGACATGCCTGGGCTAATGAACTGATCATGCTAGTTCACCCTAGAGACCCGACCGCTATTGAAAACCCTGCTGTAACATCCCCGATTTCTTCAATGTTATCAAGTGTCATTAATCATGTTTATGGAGTGATCAAGAAACGACAAGCTAAAATTTCAAGCTGGAAAAAAAATCAAATTCTTCCAAATCAACTCAAATTTGATTCAAATTTGAGCTCAAACTTGAAACTCCAAATCTTTGCACACAAGTGGGACCAAACAAAAACATATCTGGTTCCCGGTGCCAAGGTAGAATTTCGGGCCATTTTCCAAAATTTTACCAAAGGGCTAAGTATTTCTAATAAATCAAAAAGCCCTCAAATCATTCTTGTTTCTAGGAATTTTCTTTCAAAAGATTTTGCGAATTTGGAAACTTTGCAATAACAAAAGTGTCTCTGTCTGAGCTGATCTGTTCCCTCAAAATTTCTCATAATTGTCTGAGCTTTGAAGGCATGCGTTTGAATCAAAACTAACCCCAGCATCTAAATTCATTTAAAAATTTGAATCAGGACAGTGGCACCTGCGTGTAGTGATGGCCAAATGGGCGGCCCGGCCCAGCACGGCACGACCCCATCTAGGCACGGCCCATTTAGCATCTGGCCGGCACGGCACGGTTGTTAAATGGGCCGTGCCGTGCCAGCCCATGGGCGGGCGGGGGGGGGGGGGGGGGGGGGGGGGGGGGTGCGGCCCATGGCACGCCCCAACATATGCTAATCGTGCCGGCCCATTAGGCACGATGGGCCTAGCACAATAGTGGCCCATCAAGCTTATATATTCGCATTGTAGTGTTAAGATGATGCAAAATAGTGAGGAAGAGGGGATTTGAGACCACAAGTATTCAAAGCAAATGCCTTACCACCAGACCACATCACTTTAGTTGTACAATTAAAAATAAAAATCTACTTAATATTTTCTTAAGCGGGTCGTGCCGTGCCGCCCATTGGGCTGAAGCCTCGGCCCAAGCACGGCTCGCTGCTTCGTGCCGTGCCGGTCCGGCACAAAATTATGTGGGCCGTGCCATGCTTGTGCCGTGCTTCTTGCCCCCATTTTGGCCCGCCCATTTGACCATCACTACCCGCGCGTCATACTCTTCTCCTTGCTTCCCCCACTGCACCTCTGCTGCACAGCCACGCTGCTACAGCTCTGCACGCGCGTGCCCACTTGATGTCCTTCATGGCCGCGCCTGCACGCCACCCCGCGTCCTTCGGGTGGTCAACTCGTATTCTCTCTCTTGCCCGTTCTTCCTCTCGCGCAGAGCCATCTCCATTGTCGCCCTGCTACTGTGCAGCGTCCTGCCCAAACCTCCACCGCAAATGGACGCCCTAGCAAGCTCCGCATCCTTGCATGTCCACCACTACCTCTCTCCCGCAGTGAAGGCCGAGATCGACAGTCATCTTCTTCAAGCCCGGTCGCCAACCGACTCTCACCTCGCCGCCAAATTCGTCCAATCCGGTGAGCCATCCTTCAATTACTCGAGCATTGAGCTGCCCAGATTGATCGCGCACCTCCCTAAACCCTCTTTTCTCCTTCCCCGCAGCAGTACGTGAAGCTTTTCGAGTTCTCCCCGTCTGTTACCAGAACGCAAGCACCTCAACGGTGAACGCCTACCTCCGGCCACTCCCCTCGTCAACAAGCTACACGACGCTCTTCTACAAGTGGAGT
This sequence comes from Eragrostis nindensis, assembly GCA_012490785.1. Taxonomy (NCBI): domain Eukaryota; kingdom Viridiplantae; phylum Streptophyta; class Magnoliopsida; order Poales; family Poaceae; genus Eragrostis; species Eragrostis nindensis. The sequence goes on along the minus strand of JAAXCT010000654.1, from coordinate 170,535 downwards.
TAAAGCTCCTCACATTTTTTCCTCGATTTTTAGTGCCTCGTGCCGCGCTCTAAACCTCGCCGAACTTCAGCCGACCGCAGCCGCTCGACGCCGACCATCTCCACTCATCCTCATCGTGTGCACCCATCTCAAATGGATTGATCCTCACCTCGCTGCGATCCCGAATGTGCTCTCATATATCGCTTTTTGGGCCATCCCGGCGAGGGCGCCGCCAAGCGCCGGCCACCGGTCGCCATGGCTGGACATCGATCCAGCCAGGATCGATCTGTGGCTGGTGCAGATCCCATGCATCGCCCACCTTGTGGCCTCCATGTACCCAGAAAGTTGGTGCAAATTGTAAATTTCATAGAAAATAATTTATAGCTCCACAAATGGTAAAATAAATTTTTTTGGAATCCTTATCAATATCTCTATCCATTTGTGTAACAACATCACTATGTATTTCAGTACATAATTATACAAAATCCAGAGAATGAGAACCTAAATAAATTCTTATATGCAATTCTATACATGCAAAAAATCTAAATTTTGGCTTGCATGCCTATGATGGCATTTCCGAACTGTTAACCAAGTGGCAGTAAATACATTTTCAAGCTTTGCATTGTTTCTTTTTTAGAAAATGATTCTTGCATGTTTTGAGCCAATTTTTTGATATGTTACTGTTCATAGTAGTTGTACTCTCCGAAAAATATAAAATAAATTTTATGCCTTCCAGAACCTTGTTAAGGAATTTTTCAAAAGGAAATCTTATTCATTCACTTAAAACCTAATATTTGTGGTCTTTTTAGGGAAATACTTCAAAAAAATAGTAACTAAAGTATACTTATGTTTTTGCTGAGCATCACCGCATCGTGTGCATCATGTCATTGCACTCTTCCTTTTAATGAAGTTTCATATCTTTGTTGCACATGTCTATTAACTTCGCATGACATCATTTAGGAAACGACGCCGGAAAATATGGAACTGGAAATCGTTGCCGAGAAGCTTGGTGCTGCTGCTAACATATTCGAGTGTGCTGACCTTAAGACCCAAGGCTAGCCCCGGTGCACTCCTATGTTTTATAAAGTTTTCACTTTCTCACATGTATGCTAAGAAATTGTAAACAAGTCCTAATCATGTCATATCATAATCCACAATGCTTAGACTTGGTGTGATAGATACAACCCTCATAATGCAGCAATACATTGTGATATGACTATGGTCAAGTATAAATAACACACATGTCGAGAGTAGAAGTTGCATCAATGCGACACAAGGAAAACTAGCATGTAACTAACCATCATTTCCTTTAAGTGTAGCATTCACCACGATTCTAGCATTTATTCGAAACAGGGAGTGTTTTATTAATCGATAGGGATACTTACCTGATGGTCCTCCCCAAGCTTGAGTCTTTGCAAGACTTAAACTTGTATATGCTCACATTGCCGGTCCTCCCCAAGCTTGAGCCTTTGCGAGGCTTAAGCTTAAATAGGCCGCCTCCTCCATTCTTCTTGTACCTACAACAAGAATGATGGTGATACAAGTGGCTAGCGCTTGGTGGGCATAGCCGGGGGTTTTATTACATTTGTGTTGTTTTTAAATTTTCAAATTTTTATTTTGTTTTTAATAAAAAACGTGTGCCAGGCCTGGCTAAAGGATAACGATTGGGATGGCCTCCCAATCGGAGGGCTCTCACTTTTACGTCTTTTAGCGAGACGCCCTCCATCTTTTCAGCTCATTTGAACCTCGCTCGCCGGAGAATTTGGTGGGCTAGAGGTTCCTTCTTTCTTCCGTCACATTTTGATTGTCTTCTTTGCTTGTGTGGCGGCGACCATTTCTGTATTGGGCGCCAATGTTGTGCTTTCTTTTGTGGGTGCCTTCGCTGCCGTTTTGTTCTTGTTTGGCCACCTAGCCCCTCTTCTTTGGCGATTGTGATTCGCCTACTTCTTCTTGAGGTGCTGGAGGTGCTTGCGGCGCCTTGGGCTGCTTGGGCACTTTCTTCGGATTTCTCCAATAGTTGGCTGGTCGTCTTTTTATTTCTCTTGCCAGATAGTTTCTGATGTATGTGATGAGATTGTCTGGCCGTGGCATAGGTTGAGTGATCTCAATCTTCTCCACTTCCCTAGGGTCCTTTCCATAAAAGACACTCACTTGGTTGCACTGTTCAACTTTAGGCTTGAAGTTGAATGTCTCCACTCTGCTATTTAGATACAGCCACGAATCTGACAACAAGACTTCTTCGAACACTAACTTAACTAAATAAATAAACTTAAGTAGAAAATAACTACTAAAAAATAAATAAAGAAGAAACTAATTATATATAAAAAAAATAATTCTAGAGTTAGGATATAAGAACAATACCAGAACTCCGAAAAGACTTCCGGAACCCCGAGAGAGCTCTTATTCTACGCTACTCTACTCTAACTCCCAAAGTAACTCTACTTCTACACTAGATGAGTAATGGATCACTTGGATCGACGAGGTGCGAATTGTTCTACAGGTAGCTTGGGGTATTTATAGCCTCTTTAGGATATGAGGGTACTTGTACATGAAGGTTGAGTGGCGGTGCCGCCAAGGCAGGCCGACCGATGTGGCGGTTCGCCACCGCCTCGCTCCTGTATGGCTCTGATTGTCTCCTGATGGCGGTTGATAGGCCAGCTCGTCCGTGGGGGCTGCAGAATTGGAGTGAGGGCCAAGTTAAAGCCCATTTGTCCCAGTTCCGGTAAGTCAGTGAAAATCCTCCTGAGTGGGCTCTTAAGTCTTTCGTGTATGGGCTGTGTGCAGCCCATTGGAGAAAGGTCGAGGCCTTTGGCCGACAAGTGGGGCCGGCCGGCCTGTGTTTTCTCCAACACAGGCACCTGTATCCCAAAATATATTCCTTCACCAAATCTCACCAAAGCTCGTAGAACTCCATTATTCCTAACTATTATGCATTGAATCTTGGTGAAATACCTTTTATTTACTGGTATGTTGGAGGTCAAAAGGTGTCTTAACGATCGCCAACCGCGGCGCACGGTGCAGCGGCGCAGGGGCAGCGTGGACGGCGGCAGGCCGTCACCGTCATGCTCCAGTGCCCGAGGCCCCTCCGTCCGGCGGAGAAGGCCCTAGGGTTGGTGTGCCGCCGGCAGATCCGGTCGCCAGTGGCTAGATCCGACGGCCCTTGGGGTCGCCGCGGCCATACGGTGGCCTGAGAAGGCGAGGGCGGCGGTGTTGCGACGCGCGCGAGGAGGAATACGGGGTCGGCGGGCCCCGAGCGGATCAGGGTGGGTCTGGGATGGACCCCAGCCCGGTTAGGGTTGGGTCCGACTAGATCTGCTTGGATTCGGGCCGGGCCGAGCTGCGGGCTTGGCAAGTTGTGCGATAAGTAGGGTTAGGGTTCCGGTGAGGTCAAGAACTCGTCGGATTAGGGTTAGGGCTATGGTTTTGGCCCTATTTCTTTTATTTCCTTTCTCTTTTTTCTTTTCTGTGATGCATGTGTTGGATCTGCAAGCCACCAATTGTGTGCTTAGTGCCTGCGGCAGTGCTATTTGTTGACGGTCCTTAGACCCAGTTTTTGACCGTCAATTAGCTCTATAAATAAGGAAGAACTAACACTTGTTACTTGCATTTTGTTATCAAATAACCTATTTCCAAGTGTACCTCTAGATTTAGATGTGCAGGTGGAAAACAGAGATTTTCAGGTGTAAACAAGGCCCAAGGCGACGATTCCAACACGTCCATCAAACGACGCTCGCCGCGGGAATATAATTCAAGGATTAAAGGCCCAGAACCACCCAGAATATCAACTGAGGCCACGCACCTGGAAAAGAGGCTTAAAGGCCGAGGGGAAGGCACCTGCCAAAGCCCAGCCCAGGAGGGGCCAGGGCCAGGTCGGCTGACCCCAATACCTGGGTCGGCCGACCTGCCAGGTGGCCCCCCTGGGTCCATCTTTCTAAGGCGGTTTGCAACCGACTTCAGGAGGTCAGTTCCACCTGCAATCAATGCCACCGACCTAAGGAACCGCCTCAATTCCACCGCCTTTGAGGGCTATAAATAAAGGGGTACCCCCTCCCCTTAGAAGACACACAACACAAAAGGCTCATTCCCTCCTCCACACATCCAGAGCTAAGGGCTCTCTAGTTAGGCTTAGGCTGAGTAGTTGGAATGCTCTTTTGGCTCCCAAGTCCCTTGGAGAGTTTGGGGTATTTCCCTTGTATCCTTTTACTCTCTTTGTAAGACTTATTTATTTATCAATGGAATATCATCGTTCTTGTAGTAGTTATGTGCTTATGCTAATTCATCGTTCATCCTTGATCTTGGATGAACGTTCTTCGTTCGTTCATGTTCGTTCATCGTTCGTTCATCGTTCATCGATGTTCGTTCATGATCGTTCATCGTTCGTTCATCGTTCGTTCATACTCGATCATCGGTTAACGATGATCGTTCTTCATCGTTCATCGTTCGTCGCTCGTTCTTGAGCGACGAACGCCTATGCTTAACGTAGTGCTAGCTTTGATCCTTTGTCTAAGTAATCGCTCGCTGGATCTAGTTGTTCCTTTTGCTTAGTCATCGGGTCCATTGTCTTGCAAGAGTGCTCTAGGTTTATCGCCTTGCGAGGTGCCTCGAGGGATCTAGAGTTGTGGTTAGTTACGCTAGCATGGTGCTAGGGCTTCCTTTCCACCCTTGGATGCGTGTTCGTGCCCCACGGTTTGTAGAGGTAGGCGGCAGGTGGTGACAGCCCTGTCCGTCCCTTGTAATCCTCCACGTTCGGGTATGGCGTAGGAGTATATATGAAATGTCCGGAGATTGGGGCAGACTCTGATCGCTGGATCTCCCGATGATGGCTTGGCAGTAGAATAGCTTAGTCTTGGCTTGTGTGCAGCTTAGGCTATAGGTAGATGCTACGCACGCTACTTGACGATGTACATTAGGAGTAGCAGTTCTTCTTACTTAACCTTAGTCTAGCTTAGAGCCGCCTCTCGCCTTTTATCAGAGAGTGGAAATGCCTGCTGTGTGTGTCGCACTATCCTCTATCCATTTATTGCCTTACCCCTGCATTTGGATATTGGTTATGATCTATCATTTGTAACACCATGAGTATAAGTACACACTTGTCAACCACGTCTTCCTTTGGGAAAATATAAATAACGATACCCTGGAATACTCTCGGATGAAATGCTACAACGGGTTATCCGTGCGCTTGCGGATTATCTTTTATGATTAAATACTAATAATACATTTCTAGCACTCGTTGCTAGTTGTGGATTATTATGTATCCTAAGCAAGTAACTTAAGCTCAGGTATTTCTGGCGCCGAACCGGGAATATTCACTCTAGGCCTAACCAGCCTAAGGTGGTGTTTTCTGTTTGGTGTAAGAAATACCAACACTATTCCCACCGGCGGTGGTGGCTACATGCCCCACCTATTCTGTGATGTGTGCAAGGCAAAGAAAAACTCTGGTTCTAGGTGTAGGGAAAAACAAAACCTGGTTTAGAGAAAACCAGGGCCGTTGCAAGGGGTTCCGATCCATGATTGTTGCGAGTCCACGCGATCATACACATCGAATATATGCGAAAGATGCGATATGCTAGATACCTTATAGTCGTTTCAGACCCCACCAACAATGTCAGGTTGGTACGGACGTCAAGGTCGTCGAGGTTGGCATGGAACTCGAGGCAGTGCGATTCCCTGAGGTAGGCGAGAAACCCTAGGTCAGCGCGACTCCTGAGGTTGGCGACTTCAGGCTTCGACGGCTCAGCGGTGGAGCGTGCCGAGATAACGTGTTGTAGTAACGCTATCGGCGGTAGCGAACAATCACACAAAGTAGACAAGAGGCATAACACAGATATAGGGTGGAGCCTTCTCTTTATTATTCTGAACAAAATTGGTGATTACAATGCCAAGGGTACTCCACTGTTTATACTCGTGAAGGCTCTCCTATACAAGGAAGGAAAATATCTTTTTGGTAAATTGCCCACAAATTGGATTAGGACTTGGATAGGTTCTTCTAGAACTTTCTTTCCTACTCCAATAAAAGTTATTACTATAACATTTCCCACTTTAAATCCTCCATAATCTGACCATTTTGTATTAATTAAGAGAATCAATACATGATTAATGCCTTAATAGAGATTAATTTCCAGCCATATATTGATTGCCAGTTAGTGGGCGTCATTAGCAAGGAAGTGGCTCTTTGAGGGCAGTCGTGCCTATATTAGGCCCTGGAGACGCCAGGTTTTCAAAAAAAAAAAGAACCCACAAAATTCCCTTCCATACACCTTCTTCCTTCCTTCCAGAAAGCTGTGCTGTGGTGTTGAGTTGCTACATCTCGCCGACCTTTGCCATGCATGAGCAGAAGAGTGAGTGGTATCTCCGAACCATTGCCGTCGTGAAGCCCGCACGAGGGACGACAATAAGGTTTTTGGGCATCGCAACTGCGCAACCGCTCATTTGCTGCCACTGACGATCAACTACATCGACGGTCTATTTTGTCTACTATTTGTGCTTAATTAAGCACCGACAAACCCAACGTAAGTTGATGTCGCCTCTTCTGGTTCTAGTGTTGTTCTACCTGCTGCGAGAGCTAGTTTGCATTGAGTTTTTAAATGTCTGTGAAATCTGCCTCAAAATAAAATTTGGATTCAGAATATTGCGCATATTTCCAACAAAGTTGACAGAGATATCACGTCGATTAACTTTAGTAAGTACCAGATGTACTAATAGCCAGGGGTAAAAACCATTAGCATTCGGCCAACACGTCTGGACGGGTAGGGAACAATTCGAACAGAATCTTGAACGAATGTAGAATGGAGTAGTGTACTAATTAAAGATTTTCTTTTCTCTGCAATTCTGTCTATCTTGAAATACACAAATGACAAACATAAAAGAAAAACATAAATGACATTGCCTTTGCGCATTCCAAGCTCATTAGACTGACCGCAACAGCGCCTGTAAAGGACCCGGTACCGTTAATTTACCGGATCATCCACCCGCTACCCGTTGCAACAACGCCCTGTAAACGACCCGCCAATCTCCAGGATCCGGTTGCTCGCCGCCAAATCTGGTGGGGTGGCTGCCGTGAGATTTTTGTTATTTCACCCACGAAACCGAGGGGCTTCGGTAGAATGCCCATCTGCCGTTACACCAACCAGTCTTATGCCCACGAACCAATTTTTGGACGAAACTACCCTCTTACTTCTTCTTCCTCAGGCAGACCACCATCTCCTCTCATCTTTCCCCCAATCCCTACTGCCACCTCCATTACCGTCCTAAGCTTGAGCTAGCCCAAGCCGCCACCAAGGAGAATTGCCCCAATCCAAAAGTGCATTCAGTTTGCCGATCCTAGAGCCAGCATAACTAAATGCCTAATTAGCTACTAGAGCAATTCAATAAGCACAGATACATGATGCCAAAAGTCAATGCCTCCCGTGAGAACGGCATCGCGGCCAGCCAATCCTGGGTACATGCTTGAGACTGATTGAATCAACGCAAGGGGGCAATTTGTCCTCTAACCACGAGCTTGTAGAGCACAGGAGTTAGCGGGGCCTTCTGCTCCGGCATCGCGATGCATGACTTGGACGGCCGGAGGTGCGGCAGCGGCAGCCTGGAGAGTTCCGGCAGGGGCGGCGAGGCTGGCAGGCCTTCCGGCGCGGACTCGGCGTGCTCGGCGCCCCTGACGCGAGCACCTAAATGATCTCGACGTCCCAGAGCTTTTTAGATAAAGGGAATTCTATTTCATCAAGCAAATGAAAATATCCCGGCCTCTACATCACATGATGTATTTAGCCGTTTCTTATTACAAAACTCAACTATGTGTAGACTCCGTCTACCACATAAGACCAAAAGTGAAACACCAAACAAACGGTGTGAGAAAAGTAAACAGTTCATTTCAACACAACCTATTACTAAACTTCCACCCATGTTTGGCGAAGATGTCCATTGTTACCATCTCCAAAAGACGACACGCCTTCAACATTGAAGTTCGGCCATCCTCCTTTTGGAATAGTGACCATGTTCTCATCCAGTATGTTCCTCTGTAAATAACCTGCATAGGAGTTAGAATAGCACATTTGTTAAAAACAATGTCGTTTCGGCTTAGCCATATTGCCCAACATATGGCACCAATTCCGACCAGCATTTGACCTCTATCCTTAGATTGAAAACCACCAATCCAATTACCAAACATATAAGCAATACTAGAGGGTGGTTTAATACCAAAAGATAGCTCGATTAATCTCCAAATCAATCTAGCAAAACTGCAATCAAAAAACAAATGTTGTATAGTTTCTAGATTACTACAAAAACAACATTTATGATTCCCATTCCAGTTTCTTCTAGCTAGATTATCTTTTGTGAGTATAACTTCCTTATGCAAGAACCACAAAAAAACTTTAATCTTTAGTGGCACTTTTATGACGTCCCAGAGCTAAAGCTTCGAGCTTGCCGGCAATGAAGGTAGCGGTGGGATTTGGAGAAAATGAGAGAAGCTGCTGGCCTGAGGAAGAAGAAAAAAGAGGGTGAATTCGTCCAAAATTTTGATCGTGGGCAAAAGACCGGTTCGTGCAACGGTTTCGTGGGCATTTTAACGATGCCCAACGGCAGGTGGGCATTCTACCGAAGCCCACCGGTTTCGTGGGTGAAATAACAAAAATCTCGGCTGGCGTCCGCCAAATCGCGGCTCCGCCTCCCATCCCTCCGTCGCGCCGCCTCCGCCTCCGCCTCCCCTCTGCCACGCCGCCTCCGCCTCCCCCGTCGCGCCGCCTCTCCCGTGGCGCCGTCGCCTCCCCCGTCGCGCCGTCGCCGCCTCCCCACCCATCGACGCGCCTCCGCCTGCGCCGCCGTGGCAAGACAGGTGAGATTTCTTGGCTCTATGGCGAGACCAGGGGCGCCGACCGGAACAAGCTCGCGGCGTGCATCGCCGCCAAGGGATGGATGCGTGCCTGTGGGTGTTCGTGCCGCAGGCGAGGGCGCCCAAGCTGTGGGGGGTGCCACTCGTGCCGTGGCTGCCGTCGCGTCCATCGCCATCAAAGCACGGCAGTAGGATAGATGATAGCGGCATATCCATCGAGCTTGTTCCAGTCGGCAGTAGGATAGATGATGTTCAATACTTGTTCTTGCAAAGATGATGTTCAATACTTGTTCTTGCAAAGATGATAGCAGTGACTAAACAAAGGATCACCTCGCAAAGACTAGGAGAGGCAGAAAGATGAATCGTAGATGTTCAATACTTGTTCTTGCAAAGATGATAGCAGTTCGTGACAGTTTAGCTTTTCGTTGGTTTTGATCGGATCGCAAAAACATTCTCTCAGATGATTTGTTGAGCTTAATTTATGATGAAGTTGCAGTCTGAACCGCACCCATGCTTCTAGGTGATTTCCTACTCCATACCTAGGCGGCTAATGAAATTCTATTCGACTTTCTGTTGCTGTGGCATCCAACTTTCTTAAGTGTGTAATATTGCGGCCGGCTACGAAACGTTTGTTTACTGACTCTGAACAGCCCTCTTGGTTCTCATAAAAACTTGACTGACGGCTGACTGACTGGGAGTTAAAATCTTTGTACATACGCAACTATGAATAGCGTTGTAAAAATACTCTCCGTCTCAACTTCATATTGGCTAAGTCATAGTTTACCTAACAATGTTTGATTTTGGGAGTTTGCAAGTCTTCTTAGTACGAGTTCCACATAAACTGTTGCTGGCTTTCCATTGGACATGATCGCATAGCTATTAGCCTTGTACAGGTTCCATTTAGCATATATGTTGGGTGAAGACACTGAATGGGTTTCTCTCTGGATTGTTTTACAATGTTCCATTTGAGCATTTTCAGGAATGCAATGCAGTTTCAGAAAACCTAAGTCAGTGGTACTGCTTTGTCCATTTCTGTGATGGAGCTATTGATTTGTGTAGTCTATATATGTGGGAACAGGAATTTGGGGTTGGAATGATCATCTGGCAGCCATTTATCTAATGTCATTACAGAATTTAGACTTGCCATCCAATAATTTAGATTCTTGAACTGATTATGTGCAACCACCTAGTCTTGATGCATTATTATTCTGTACTCCATCCTCTCGTAGTTCCTTTCCTTCTCCTCGGCTCCTCCTGCATGCGTATATCTTTTTTTCTATGAGTTCGTAGTAGGTGGTCAGAATTCACTGTATACTAGGTAAAAATGAATCAAAGTTGATAGCAGAATGACCACCTAGAATTTTAGTGTGAAAAGTATTGTCAGTACATCTGGATTTTGTTTACTTACCTCATATGAACCATCTGCTGTCAAGAACTTACCTCATATCTTGCTGTCAAGAACTGTATTTATCAGAACTGTATCCATGTCGACAACATTTCATTCTTTTTCAGATGTAATAGTTAATTACAAATGAACTCATACTCTGAGTAGGTGTAGGGATGAAAACGGCGACGGAAATTCCCGATTACCGACGTTCGTTTCCGAAAAAAACAAGAAATGAGAAAACGATTATGGGAAATATGGAAACAAAAATGAAAATGGGAAAAAACTAAACGGAAACGAAAATGAAAACGATAGAGGGAATTTTCGATCGAATGGCCGGTATATCGTATTATCACGAAATTTTCCGTCGAAATTACCGTATTCATCACTACAGGCTGAACGTTCAGCTCATTACCATCGGATCTTTCCTTACCAAACCAGCCCAACTATGTAAATAATATACTCATATGGAAGTAATCATCCTGATTTTGGCATGGTATTGATTACTAACCAACTATAGCCCGGTTGCCTTGTGCACAGACACCGCATTATGCTATTTTGGTTATGTCAATGATATATATTATGTTGGTCATTTTGGTCGTGTCATTATTGGACTTATGTCAAGTAGTCAAGTTAGACATGTGGCATATGCTCACGTTGGTCGTAACACTTAAGTTGGTTGTCACTTTTACTCTCTATTACTTACGCTTAAATTGACGTATTAGTTTGTCATTTATATTAGAGTTTGGTGTTTTCGATCACAATTATCGGTTTCCGACCGATATCGACATATTTTCGTTCTGATAGTTTCGCTTTCGATATTCCGACATTTTCGGTTTCGTTTTCATTTCCGAAGTTTTCGGTTTCGATTTCGTTTTCGACTAAATAATATGATTAGGAAATGATAATGATATTTTTCGATCGTTTCCGACCGTTTTCATCCCTAAGTAGGTGGTTCCATTGTATGAGGTAAATTAACGGTACCGGGTCCTTTACAGGGCGCTGTTGCGGTCAGTCTTATAACGGTATCTCGGGCTCAGGAGTCCTTTCGCTTCATTTTCCCGCACCCGGGGATCTGCCGCTTCGCTTTCCCCCCAATCCAAACCACACCACCTTGCTCCTCACCACTCCACCTGCGGCGGATCCCAGCGAGCAGATCATGACGGTGCTGATCGAGGCGATGGTCGAGGAGATCCTCCTCCGCTTCCCACCCGACGACCCCGCGAGCCTTGTCCTTGCCGCGCTCGTCTGCAAGCCTTGGTGCCGCCTCGTCGCCGGCCGAGGCTTCCACCGCCGGTTCCGCTAGTTCCACCGCACGCCGCCCGTGCTGGGCCTCCTCTGCAACTCCCGCGAGGAACACCACAACAAGGACGTCGTCCGTTTCGCCCCTACCGCCTCCTTCCCTCCCACCGATCGTGTCCACCTCGACCGGCGAGCGGCCGACGCCCGCCACGGCCGCGTCCTCCTCCTCACCATGATCTGGGACGACGGCGATCTCTGGCATATTGAGTTCGTCGTCTGGGACCCCGTTACGGATGAGGAGAGGGTGCTGCCCGCTCTGCCACAGTGCCCAGACCGCTGCTGGAACGCGCCGGTGCTCTGTGCAGCTACTGCGAGCGGCACCTGCGACCACCTGGACTGCAGCCGCGGCCCCTTCCTGGTAGTTGTAGTGGACACCGAAGCAGCAAGTGACATGTTTGTCCATGTCTACTCATCGGAGTCTGGCGCGTGGAGCGAGCACAGTGTCCCAAAGCTAGTGTATGATCTTATTCCTAGAGAAAGCGACTGGTTGTGGCCCAATGTCCTTGTGGGGAATGAGCTCTGCTTCATGTATTGGCGGCCCACCAGCATCCTGAAGTACAAGCTGCTCACGCGTGAGATGTCTCCGATTGACTTGCCGTCTATGTCGTCTATTCCTCATGTGCTCACAACTACAGAGGACGGTAGGCTGGGATTTGCCACCGTGCATAACTCCAGGCTCTACCTGTGGTCAAGGGAGGATGGTCCTGGAGATCATGCGGGATGGGCAGAAAGCAGAGTCGTCGAGCTTGAGAGCCTGCTCCCTGGTGACGCCCTTGCGACCTCGCCGAGTGCGATTGGCTTTGCGGCTGGTGTTGGTTCTGTTTTTGTGGCAACAGATGTTGGGGTATTCAGTATTGGTTTGAGGTCACAGCGGGTAAGGAAAATGCTTGATGGTCGTTGGTACAACATTGTTCCCTATATGAGATTCTACACCCCAGGTACAGCTTTGTTTGTTTTTTCATTTCTCAATATTCAGGACGAGTAATATTTCAGTTCCTAACATGAAGACTTGATAAATTTATATTTTCTTAAGGACGTCCTGCTTGCATCATTTTCTTATTATGGATCATCTGTGAAGTTGTCTAGGCTTATCTATGATGTATTAATCAGTATTGCATGTTGTGCGTTGATGACTGGTTCTTTAAAAATTTAGGTTCCGATAGGAGAGGTATGCAGCAATAGAAACCAGAAAAATATCATTTCTTAATGAGCTTCTACACTCGAAAAGTAGCAGCCTGTTGCCTATCTTTAACCCTGTTATGAATTAGCTCTGTTCCTTTCAATGTTGTCAACAACGTAAAAGTGGATGGTGATAGTCTGAGTCCGGCCACCTGTATATGAACTTGTGCGACTGTTGATGTGCAGGTGTAGCTGGAAATAATAAGTTAGTTATATTTAGTTAGTGACTCCTGCTTGCCATCCTTGAGATTGGTGGGAAAACAATTATTTAGTGAGGGCAAATTAATTCGTCAATGAATGATGTTTCATTTTTTTAATAATTTCTGCAGCATTTGGAACTGCCTGGGCCTCTGCAAGTGAATAATTAAGCTTTTGTGATTCAAGTGCATGAAAAAAACTCAAGGTGCCCATTCCAGAGCTTCTTTTTCTTTATTCAATAAATTTGTGAATTGTAATCATACAAATAAGACGTTTTGTTTCCTGAATCTTTGAGATTGGGCTGGTCTTATCTGTTACTTTAAATTTTTCATCCTCATCATTGGTGACTTGTTCTACTGGGTTCGTTTGCGCTCTGTAAGACAAAGCTGTTGCCCCTTCATGATCATATTCTATGACTATGCATGCTGGAGTTCTTTTGCTGCCATGAATATTATTTCTGCAATCTAAAAATTTATCTTCAAGAAACAAGCATATAAACTAAAAACACTACAACTTCAAACGCTCCATCTTGCCTCTTCAAAATTTAGTGTGCCTCACATCCAGAATCTTGTTAATTTAGTATTATGATAAAATCTTTCATGGGCAATCTGGTAAAATCCAAATTCAAACACTGTATGTCCAAATGCATCTTGAAATCACAAAACGTTGCAAACAAGACCATTGAACACCATGTTTCCACATCCATCCACGGTGGGTTGTAAGACAGATTGCATGTTGTTGTTCTCATTGTCTGAGACATGAACTCAACGTCTGTTAGCTGATATTGGTGTTTCCTGAATCTGTCATATGCGTGCATTGTTGTTGCATGAGAAGCTGGAGTTGTATGTACGTGATACTATCTCGTCATCATCTTTACTTTCAGTTAAGACATGAGAACTGAAGTTTACAGCTCCATGCATGAGATGAAGCCTGGAGTGAAACCTTTGATAATGGTTCGGAGTACTGGTGGTGCGTGCAAGCTACTGACCAGTGTAGTGACTTTGTTTTTGTTTCAGTTCAGAGAACTGGTTGGTGAGTTGGCATGCTTCATTTTGTTAGCTATTGCCAATTTGGTAGCCATTTGTGCCTATATATTTTGAATTTCTGCTCCATGTTGAGATTTTGTTCACCCTGTTAGCTAACATGCCATTAGTTTTTCCCCTTTCTTTTGTTTTGTTTCTTTTGAAGTAATGCTGGATGCAGTGGGCTAGCGATCCATGCACCACTGTCACTATGGTCTTTATTGTGAATTTGTTGTCCTTACTGTGAATTTCTCTGGATCTTTAGTCATGTGCCATGTTTGAGGTTAAAGATTCAACTTACGGGGCTTGTGCCATTCTTGTCTGACAAATGAATGTGTTTTGATTTCAGGCTCTCCGTAACAAAGGTGGCACAAGCAGTAGTTTCAGCGTTCCCTTGGGGGCCTTGACACATCATTGGAGCTGAATATATGGGGTCATGATTCAGTAGCACTGAACAAGTTTGGATGGATAAATGTACTGTGAACTTCTCTGTAAATCTTGGATCTGTTTTGGAATAAATAAATGACATGGTGCACCAGGTGAAGTGCAGTATCAACCTAATGTGAACTTGCAAAGCCTAAAAAGCTGGCAATTTAACCATGGGCGAACAGAGTTGGACTATTGTTGTTTGTGCTTGACGAAATGTCGCTTGGTCTTTGAAGAGTTGGTCCATGGGCGAAATGAAGTTCAGATATGCAGCTCCAACTTTCCTTTTGGGTCGATATGGTTTTGAGCAAAAGTATTTGAACTAAAATTCGAGGAACTCAGAAGTTTGTGCTCAATTCTTTGAATTTTTAAAGGGTCTTCCTGAATTCTTAAAATCTTGGAAAAATCTCCAAAATTTTCTATTCTTGTGTCCTCTCATATGAATTTTTGTTTGGGTAAGATTGTTATTGAAATTTTTGAATTCCTTCACAAAGCTTGTTTTGACATTTGTTCGAATTTGACTTTTTGTTTCTTTTCCTTTGAGTTTGGTTTGGTTTGGAATTTGATTCGCGAGTGACACGGGTGTCACAGTGACGCAAGAGTCGGCGTGTTCCAGCCGACGCACGGGGGCTGCAGGCCACGGGGAGCCTAGCGCACAACCAGAAGGCGCTGGCAGAGATCTACCAGCTCAGCTTCTCTGACGTGTTGCTCACGTCGAAGATGTCCACATTTGGGTACTAAAGCAGCAGCCTCGCTGGCCCGCAACCGACAATCTTGCTCCTTGCGCATGGGCATAATGTTCCTGTAACGCCGTCCGTGCGAGCTGTGTCTGGAGCCATGCAACCTCACGCCGCCGTGCATTGAACGCCGGGGTGAAAAGGCCGCTGCTGATGGGGAGGACGTGGTGCGGCGCGTCAAGGTCTGCGAGGATTGTAGGGAAGGAGTCAAGTTGTTTGACTAGGGATCGTTGTTCGATATGTCCTTCATTGCTATTTTCTATTGCTAGGTTCGTATCTGATATTGACTGTTTACAAAGATGACACTTTGACTAGCAACTTAACAAAAGAAATATCATTTCAGTTATTGAAGATTATAATTGCAATGCACAATTATTCGAAGTTTGAAACTAGGTCTGGTCAAACTACTGAAAGTTTGAATATCAATCTTTTAAGTTAAATAGTATTATTTACTATTTTCTTCTACTGCCTTTGGCTATTGAACAAAACCAGCTAGTTGCACGCAAAAAACCTAACATCATAGGGAAAGGTGGGCAATCCACTTGCCACGTGCATCTCCCTGAGATCTAAAAGGTGGAATAGGAGTGAGCTGCAATTTATTTTAATCAATCGCCACCACCAGGATTCAAACTCAAAACCTTTGACTTAATACCATGTTGAGCTACTATGCACCGATCAGTTGCACCCCAAACAAAAGTTACATGTGTAGCATGATAACCCAAAATATTTTCTAGTTCCAAGGATGTGGTAAGGATGCTTGAGACTACTCTTGCAATCTAGCTACCTTTGTATAGGCCAAACACAATATGAACCATACTCATCCTTCTGAGTGATATGGTCATCAGTTAACGAAATTATCTTAAATATCTCCAGTTCCAAGAGCCCATTTGTATACTAAAATAAAATGCTAATTATATATGCTTGCACAAATAAGTTAAGCAAATTAAAGTTATGCTGGAGTATCACTGCACATAGGAAATCCCAGCATTTTAATTTCATAATAAGCTCATTTTCTTGAGTAAATAGTAATAGTACTTTCAGAAAAAATGAATCATAATCATTCCCAAGCCAGCAAAACAAGTGGAGATATACACCAATAATTAACTAGCAGCATACTGGCTTAAGAGTTGTAGAGAAACTATCAAGTATTCCTTAAATAATGAATTAGAAAATATTTAGGCCAGCAGCTAGCAAATCACAGATTCTATACAGTTACCCCATTGCAAAAAATGTGACATATATGGGCCACCATGGTTGCCGCCAATTCTATCTTCATTTAGCGGACATTGCAGGTTTCCATGAACTTGATGGAATAACAGTAGTGGCTCCATCTTCTGTTCAGGCCATTCCCAGCTCTGAAGATCACAAAAACATAAAAATTATAAAAATAAGACAAACTAATTGAGGACTTATTATTCCCTATTCATCAATCGGGAGGACAAACAAAATGACATGGATGGTTGCTAGAAGAGAGCCACTATAGGTACGACTGGATTAGTTAGACTTTATTACTTCTACTCACAATATAGAAGGGGTCCCACAAGCACAACACAAAAGGATACACTAGTCGGATGAAAGTCGGATAAATTCAGTCGGATGTGAAGTATTACTCTTCCTAGAATCCACTAGGGGCTAGGGCTTGCCACCACTCACCACAACACATCCCCAAAATCAAATCCCGAGAACACCTATCTTTCTAGACCATACAGTTTGTTACGCTCCCATCTTTGTATTATATTAAGTGACACAGACAAATGACAGCTAAGGAATATATAAGGTAAAGATGGGCGCTTCATATCAATATAAAGTGAAGAATATATACCATTTAGGTCATGACCCTAGACATTGGTTTTTCTTTTTGTCTGTTTCATCCTTTGGTCAGCCACAAATCAGATAAATTGACGAGACCCACCATCCTTCCGTAACAAATAGCTCAATTTCCAAACAAGTTGTTTTCTTCAATAGTGTTGTAGCCTTCTGCGAATGTTCCTTTGTTCCTAATCGGTTATAAAGAATGTTGATATTGACAACAAGGACCATCACACAAGTTTTGATGCTAACAACTAAATTATCACTCATTCCGAATGCAGGCAATCAATAAAACATGAAAAAAAAACTTGTACCTGGAGTGTAGAAGCTGCAATAAGGGACGATATCACTGGTAGTATCCATATCGACATCTGCCTTTCTTGCAAGGCCAGACTTTGGATCAATCATGAACAAACCAATTTTTGTGTTCATGAAAAATACCCCAACACCGTCAGAACACCTATTAGTTTAGGTCCCCCAAAGTGCGTATCTTGCAAATAGAGCAGGCGACAACCCTCAATTCCAATGGTTCTGCTAGGAATCCATCTTGCCCGGTCATGAGCTACCTTTCTTGTCCACAAGTGGAGGGTATTTGCAATCTTTTTGGCGAATCCTAGCCTACCGTCCTGAGTTGCCATAAGCACAATGGGCCTTCGGTAGCAGAACGACTCTGGCATGTCAATCAGTGACATTTCTCGCGTGCCTAAATCATACTTTAGGATTTCATTGCCCCCGCTAAATAAGAAATATAGAGCATTCTCTGCAAGAGTACCATGCTGAACCAGGTAATACGCACCAGGTCGTCGCCCGAAACTCGGCTCGCTCCACTGACCAGACTCTGACGAGTATGTGTAGGACGGTAGCAGTTCCTTCGATTCACTGGTGGCCACAACGACGACACAAAAGGGCCCCCGGCGACAGTCTAGATGGTCACACGTCCCCTCCACAGCACATAACACCGTGGCCTTCCAGAACCCGAGTGAAAAATTGAGGCGTAGCAGAACGGGCAGTTCCTGGTGATCATCCGTGATAGGGTCCCATAGGATTAAGGGCTTGTCGCTTGACTGTACAGTATGGAGGAGGACGCGACCGTGGCGAGCGTCGATCACCCGCAAGCCAGGCCGGATGGCGTAGGGAGGGCAGGAGGAGCATGCGGGGGCGAAGCGGGCAGTGCTGACCTCTTCGTAGGTGTCTATATCACTATCTCCATTGTTGTCGATCTCTTCACGGCTGACGTAGAAAAATCCTAGCATGGGGGGTGTATTGTGGAACCGACGGAATCGGCGGCGGAAGCCGGGGTCGGAGATGAGGCGGCGCCATGGTTTGCAGACAAGGGCGGCGCGGACGAGGCTCGCTGGGTCGTCTGGTGGAAGACGGATTAGGATCTCTTCGACAAGCTCCTCCACAAGGGGCGGAGGCGGCGGCGCCATCCTGGCTTTCTGCTTGGCGTCGTGAAGGCGATTTGGTGTTTAGGGTGAAGGGAGAGGGCGAGACCGCAATGATATCTGTTTTGCGTGGCCACCGTCCGGTTCAGTCACGTATTCCCTTATACGGGCGTGGCTCTGACAGGTGGGGGTCAAGTTTCAAGAACGTAGGAGTTTCCCCAGTACCAGGGAAGCCAACGAAGCCCTAGCTGCGGGACCGTCTCGTACCCTGCGCCTTCATCCTACCCAGATCCGGCCGATCAGAAGAGCTATGACGCTTCGCGTTGTGGCCAGGAGAGTAGGCATCCCTGCTTCTCGCCAGGCTTCGGTCTCCCGGGTGTCGCCGTCGGCGGCCTCTGGACCGCTCGCCTCCAGCTCCTCTCAGGTGCGCTCCCTGTTGGGAATTCTCCATCAAGGCAACAAAGAATCCCGACACGGACAATCAACTAACACTCATGGAACAACGAGGCAGCATTTCGTTACAAGGGTGTAATCTCTCCTGTTCCGTCCCGTTCTACGGAGCCCGTGGGCGGGTATTTGTAGGGAAGGCCAAGGGTTATTTCGGCATGACCAAAGTACCATTGGCCACCCACTATATTCGCGGAATATTCTGAACAATATTGTCATAGGGGTACAAATGACATTTCCGTTCATCGACGGAAACCCTAACTATGTGACGTCATCTGCCGGCCTAGCTCTTGGACGTCATCGCGCCGAGCTTCATTTCCCAGGGCTGCCGCCATTTCGCGCAGCCACCGATTCGCCGCCAGTCGGTGGAGAAGCTACATTCTCCCCGCAACGTCGGCAGCCCGATCTTGCCATTCGCTGGGGTGCCGCCAATTCTCCGCCAGGCCGCGGAGGGGCTGCGTTGTCCCTGTAATGTCGGCAGCCCAGCGTCACCTGCAGTTAGAAAACCAAAAGGAAAATGAGGTGTCGTTATTATCGTAAATACCGATCCCCAACAGTAGCCCCTCGCGGTCGAGGGCCAACTTTGACGGGCGGAAACCGCGACACATGATTGGAGATTTACGAACGTCACCCCTCTCCGAAGTTGGGACGAGGGCCGAAAAGGTTTTTTTTCACGTAAAACGAGGGAACGTCATAAATGCGACGCCTACTGCCTATATATACGGAGGGAGAGGGGGCTGGGGGACCCTGTGCTTCCATTCCCGAGTCGAATTGCTGCCGCATTTTCTGTTGAAAGTTTCGCGCCGCAATTCTCGCCTCCCGGAGTTTGTGTCGAGTTGCAGCGAAGTTCTTGGTGTCGCTGATTCCATTTGCCGCCTTTTTCTTGTTGAAAGGTGAGTTTGATGATGAGCTTTCCTCTGAATGCGATTATTGTTTCTTTTTGTGGGTTATTTATGCTGTTGAGCTTTTCATTGTAGACGCCTCGCGTTAAGCAGACAGCTCGTTACGTTGACGAGTCTGACGAGGAGTTCCTGCCAATTCGCCTGCCGCTAATGTTGAGGGAGATGCTGATCTTGGCGGAGCGGGAAGGCCGGTTGCCGTTGATTCGGATGTTACCGCGCCTGCGACTCCCAAGGACTCCCAAGGAGATCCAAACCCCGCCGCAGATCTGGACGTTCTGGCGGCGGCGGCCTCTAATGCCGCCGAAATTTCGGGCACCAGCAGAGGTACTAAATCTGCCGCCTTTTTAGGTAAGGGTTTGGGGGAGTCGAGTTAGTTTCTTGCATATTGTGAGTCTGCTCTTGCTGGGTCTGCAGCCAAGAGAGTGAGCGACACGATAGATACTGGCTCTAGAGGGAAGGATGCAGCGGCTAATGTCGATGACGATGGTGAAGATCTTTCGGGGGTGCCGGCCTCCCCTAGTGAGCTGGTAGGGGAGGACTCCTGGGCCAAAACCGGCATTGAACCGACTTTCCGGTTTGGGCCGTCTAAGATCATTCCCGCTGATATCGAGAGGTTTGTTGCCTTGGGGTATTTTGAGGCTGGAAAGGCTCGTGCTTCTGAAGGGGAGGAGATTCCCCAACCTCACAACAATGAAGCCATAGTGTATCGCGACTTCTACGAAGCTGGCCTTAGGCTGTCGTCTTTTGGTTTTCTTGCTCGTGTTTTGGACAGATATGAACTGGACTTGCACCATCTGACTCCCAATGCCATCGCAACGGTGTCGAAATTCATATGGGCTGTTCGTAGCTACGGCTCGGCTTTACACTCTGATGCCTTCTGCCGATTTTTTGAAGTGAAGCACGATATGAAACCCGTGAGTTTCGGTGGGGTGAAGTATTATCCCCAATATGGCTGTTGCAGTTTCAGCCCCGCACCTTCGTGAAGAAATCAAAGTATGAAAACGTTGAGTTGGTTGGTGGTCGCCGAAACAAGTGGCCTGGGGATTGGCGGAACCACTGGTTCTATGCCGAGGTTCCAGAGGAGAAAAAGGACGACGGCAGCTCGTATTACCCTTTGTTTAGTCGCTCTAAAGGTCTACGGCCGGTGCTGTCGCCGGAATTCGGCGAATTGGAGGGTTTTAAGAAGTGATGCAATGCCTTCCTTACCGCCATTAAGATGAGTAGTGCCAGAGATCTAGTGGAAGAGTTTGTGGCTGTTGCATTTGGCCTATTCGGAGTGGTTGGAGCCCGCTGAAGTTGAAGGCTAAGCGGCTTGCTAGGTTAAATCTTAGCTACCAGGTGCTGACTTTTGGGGTAAAGAAGCCTGACGGGATTTCGGACAAGGACTTTGTTCATTTCGTTGAGTTGACTGCCGCCTTTATTTGCGGACCTTACACTATGTTGGAAAAAGAAGAATGCGAGAGCATGCTGATCTTCCCACAGCGTGTGAATCGCATTTTTGATGAGATGCAGGTGAAATACGGTCCTCGTGCTGTGATGTCAGTTAAGAAAGGGCGGCGAAAGAAGGGCGAACTTGTTATTGGAGCAACATTCATTGAGAAGCGCGGTTGGGAAACTGATCCCGCTCAACACGTTGCGCGTGATGCGGCAGCCCCAAGGGCGGCCGTCGGTTCTTCAGCCGCGGGTGCCGCCAAGAAATCTGCGGTAGCCCAAGAGCGGCAGTTGGTTCATCAACTAAGGGTGCCGCCAAAAAATCTGCGGCATCCAGCAAGGTGGCTGGGACAGCAAAAACGCAAGTTGAAGGCTCTAAAGCTGCTGAAAAAGCTAAACGCCAGAGCCTGCGAAAGGCGCCTGCTTCTCAGGCTGCCGCCGAGCAGCGGGCTGGTGCTGTTGCAAAACGGCGGCGGGAGGACATAGAGCTAGACCCTTTTGGTGAGCAGATGGAGACTGCTTCCAGCGCGGCGGGTGCCGCTGATTTCGCTGAAGAAGTGTCAGTGCGGGAAGATTGCAAGCGGCGCCGGATGTTACTGGCTTCGGCACTTGGCGATTCTGACGATGAATTTCTTGATGATGAGCCCGAAGAGCGTGACTCGGGGAGCGCACGAGAGCCGTCATTGCCACTGCACGAGGCTGATGCCGATATTGCCGTGGCTCCCTCAGGCGGGCTTGATTTGCCGCAAAGCCCTGCAGCGACTACTACTCCGATAAGGCGGAAGCCTCTCCTGCCGGCCTTATCTGACGATGAAGAGATTGAGCTGCTGGAAGACTCTCAGGATTCGCGTGCCGAGCTTGGACTCGAGCTCGACGCCGCATTTGCAGAGATGAGTGGCTCCGACAGGGGTGCCGACTTTTCCTTGGGCAAGGCAGAAACTGCGGCAGCTTCCTCTCCCTTAACTAGAATCGATGACCGTGTTTCTAGTTCATCGGTTAACGGGAGTATGTCTAGCGGTTCTTCTGAGACTAGCTCCTCTGACGCAGGTGAAAGATCTCTGGCTGCAGAGACGCGAGAGGGCGAGACCGACAAGCTGTCGTTGGCCGCTTTTGTTGAGATGACAAAGGCCGTGGATCCTCAAGGTTTTTCACCTCGCCGCTATTCCTTTTTATTTGATATTGGACATGATCTAACTTCATTTAACTTTTGCAGAACTTTATAATTTCTTGACTAGGGCCGACAACGCTTCGGTTGCCGAAGTCCTGGACAAAAGCGCGACGATGGTAACGTATTCTTTGACGTCTCTGTCGCTTTTATGCTATCTTTGAAGGGATTTGTGATTGACGTGTCCTTCTGTTCTCTTATGCAGGCTCTTGCGGCGGCTCGAGCCTTGAGTCGACGTTTTTATGGATCTGAGGCCGCCTCCTCATCCGATGATTTGGTGAAATTGCGACAGGCGCTGGAGGAGGAGCGTTCGTCTTTCGACGTTATTAAGGCTGATCTCAATGATCAGATTCAGAAGAAAGACGAAGCCCTAGGAGTGCTCGAGGAGGTAATCCAGAGCAGCGAGAGCGAGATTGCTCGCTTGAAGCAAGACTTGAAGAATGCGGAAGGGAGAATAAACGCGGCAGAGAAAAGCGCCAAGAGCGCTGAGGAGACTGCCCGTAATTTTGCCCGCAGTTTCTCTAGCGGCGCCGTTAGTGCTCATGCTTCTTTTGGACCGGCCATGGCCACGATTGGCGGCGAGCCTTATCCCCTTCCCGGCGTCCAAGGTTCGCTGACGCCGGAGATATTTTTCAATTGGCTGAAAGGGGAGTTTGTTGATCTCCCTGAGGCTTTCGAGGGCGCCGGCCAATTCGCGGCTCGCACGGCGTGTTTTGCTCTTCTGGACCTGCTTGAAAAGCGGCAGTGCAAGCACTTCACCGATCTCGCGCGCCCCACTTACCCTGATTCAAATTTTGATGAAGCAAACGCGGCGAATGACAGCAAAAGCATTCGTTTGGCTGTGAAGCGCTTCATGAAGAGGTACTGGGGGGTGCACGGGATGGAGGCCTGCCGTCAATTGGCGAGAAGCAAACTTGAGGAGGTGATACACCGTTTCCCCTGAGACTGATTTCTTTTACAAGATATGGCTTAATAAACTCTTGTTTATTTTAGATGAAGGCGGCGGCTGGCGCCGAAACTGCGGCGGAGGGCTCAAAGAAAAGGGCGGCGACACCTGCTAGTGATACGCCGCCGACAAAAGTGGCCCGTGTCGAGGGTGCTGCCGAAACAGGGAAGGCTGTCACGAAAGTTGACGCGCCTGCCACGGCTGAAGTTTTTGCTCCGACTGCGGCGGCTGCAGCTGCTTCGTCTTCTGCGGCGGTCGACCCAGAAAGTGCGACGATCACCGCCGCGCCTGGTGCTACGTCTGCCACTCCTACTGCTCCAGCGACGGAAGAGGTTTAGGCTTTTTTAGGTGTGAGGGGGAGAGAATTTGAAAACACTTGGTTTGTAATAATGTACGTTTCGATACGCTTTGTGTGCAGGATTGTTTTTGCGGCGCCCCTTTGAATGTTGCGCTTTTGAAGTATGAGCGTGATGGTTTGCATGTTTCTGGTGAAGCACACTTGCATTGTATTTCGTGATATCTGCGTCATGATTTCGGGCAATTCTGGAGGGGTATGATGGCTCAGTATTCTGAAGGGCGGGAACGCTTGGTTCGCTGCTTTGATCGCCGGTATTCTTTTTCTGGAGTGGCTGTGAAGGTTGAAGGAGTTGAAGATTTTGGTTTTGATCCTTACTTGGACCGTTTTAAATGTGTGTACGATAGCGCGGGCCCGGGAGACGGTCCCGGGTTTGTAGTAGAAGTTGATTTTGACTTGTAGTGGGGCCGTCGACTTGGTGATAAAGGGCGCCCGAATGAAGCGTTTACTCGTTGTGCGATTGATTTGCGACGGTGATTTTGGCGATAACTGTGTTAGTGTTTCGCAAGTTAAAAACCTTCGCTTTTTGCTTGATGAATGGCGCTCACCGTTGCTCGGTTGCCGTAATAAAACGAACGTCACCCCCCTCCCCCTGGCAATCGAGGGACGGAGGGCGCGTTGAAATTACGAGGCGCGACTCGTGCGGCGTTACCTTTGGAGGAAATTGCGAGTGGCGCAATGGGTCGCCGCAATTCTGCGGTCGGCTCCGATTTCTGTCGGATATTGAATATTTGCCGCTATTCTTGCTGAAAGGGCGGCACTTGATAATGTGGGCTCTTCGGGTAGCTCGCTTTTGTTTTTGCGAGATGGTGTCGGGCCTCTAGGGTTTTGAGTCCCGTCCTAGGATGGGTGTTTGTATTAAGTCCCTTAAGACTTTGATCTTACTGATCTGTTTTGTTGTGTCGGATTTTGTCCGGAGCCCCTTGGGGGTTGATGTCTATCTGCCTCTTTCCTTTAAGGAAATGGACGACTGAGCCCTTGGGCTGTTAGCGTGCCGCTCTTTCTCAATTTTATGAGAAAGATTGGAGAAGTGGCCCCTTGGGGCGCTTTTTTCTCTAAGTGCTTTATAGAGAAAGAAGCCTGGGAGAAATGAGCTGAAGTTTTTTGCTTCCTTTTGAGCGGCTTTGGCTCAGGAGTTAGATCCTGCGTCGATGTGGCGATATTTTTGCGAATATAGCATCGACTACTTAAGAGATGGAAAGTTTAGTTTTTCCGGGGAAGATAGCATTATATTGAACTGCTAGGGTTACAAAGGTCCCACCTCGTTAAAAACCTCACCCCTGATGTGGGGTTCCCCTGTGAGGAAAAGAGTATGGGCCTTGAAAACAAGGAAAGAAAAATTACAACTGAGGTGCCGACTAAAAGCTCCGCTTATAACTGCGCGTCGCCATTAGCCCTTACATTTCAGGTAAAGTACTTCTTGAGGTTGTTCACATTCCAGGCGTGGGGGAGCTCGTTGCCTTCACTGTCTGCTAAGTGATAAGATCCTGAGCGATTGCTCCTGATGACAATGAAAGGGCCCTACCACTTGGAGTTTAGTTTTCCAGTGCTCTCTGTTTTTGGGCTTCTTAAGAGGACAAGATCGCCGACTATAAACGATCTCGGCACTACTCTGGCGTCCCGCCGTTTCCTAGTTTCTTCCTGGTACTTTTCCAGGTTGAGGATGACTTGGTCTTTGTCTAATTCTGACATATCCGAGACGGCGTCAAACTCGTGGCAATTTCGCCCGAGAGTTGCTCTCATGCTGCGATTCTTGATCTCTTCTGGTGACATGGCCTCTTCGCCGTACAAAAGTCTGAAAGGTGTGAACTTAGTGGTTCTTGAAACTGTTGTGTTATGCAGCCAGATCACTTTATGCAACTCATCCATCCATTTTCCTTTTCTCTGCCCTTCCAGACACTTCTTGATGCTTTCGAAGATTTGCTTGTTCGCGTTTTCGACGGCACCATTTGACTCCGGATGGTATACAGATGCAAAATTTACTTTGGTGCCTATTGAGTGACAGAATTCGCGAAACTCTTGGTTGTCAAACTGTTTTCCATTGTCCACGGTGATCTCAGCAGGGACTCCGAATCTGCATACAATGTTTTGCCAGAAAAACTTCTTGATTGCTAGGCCAGTGATGTTTATGAGTGGCTTCGCTTCTATCCATTCGGTGAAGTAGTCAAGAGCTACTACGGCATGCGTATAATTTCCGGCAGCCGTCGGCAAAGGACCGACAATGTCAATTCCCCATCGCTGAAGTGGCCACACTGGCTGGATGAGCTGAGTGAGCTGAGCTGGGTTGTTGATTTTTCTTGAGAATTTCTGACATGCTTCGCATGTTTTGACAAGGTGTTGGGCGTCCTGCAGTGCAGAGGGCCAGTAGAAACCTTGCCGGAAAGCCTTGCCGACTAATGCTCTGCTTGATATATGGGAGCCGCAGATTCCTTCATGAATCGCGCTGAGAAGCTTTTTCCCCTCTTCTTGATCAATGTGTCTCAGGAATGGAGTGGCTGTGCCGAATTTGTATAGGAATTCATCGACAAATGCGTAGTTTCTTGCTCTCTGTTTCATGCGCTTGGCCTCGATTTCTGACTCGAGCTCATAAAAGTCTCGGAGATATGCCATGATGGGGGCGCGCCAATCTTCGCTTGAGATGGCGTGTATTAACTTGGGTTCTTTCTCTGCCGCTTTTATGGATGGAGAGCTCAGTGTTTCAAAAAAGACGTCAGGTGGCAGGGGATCTTTCCTGGCCACCGCTTTTGCTAGCTGATCCGCTTCGCCATTCAGGTTTCTGTCAATGTATTGACAGGTGAAACCCTTGAAGTGCCTTTCCAAACCCCGTACATGATCCAGGTACCTTGCCAACAGTTCATCTCTGGCTTTGTAGGTTTTGTCGACATGCCCGGCGATGACCTGAGAGTCTGTTTTGATGATGAAATTTTTGACTCCTAATGCTCTTAGCTTTCTTATGGCGAGCAAGAGGCCCTCATACTCTGCAACATTGTTTGTGCATTTGTCATTGTCATGGTTGAACTGCAATCTGATCGCGTACCGCAATTTGATGCCAGAGGGTGAAGTCAAAATTGCGGCAGCCGCTGCTCCGAGATGGCACCATGCGCCGTCGCAATGGATGTCCTATGGAACTTCAAAGACTGGACCCTCAGTGTATGATGAGGGCTCTGTCCAGTCTGCAATGAAATCCGCCAACACCTGAGAATTTGCGGCACTTCTTGACTCGAAGTCAACAACGTGTTCTGATAATTCCGAAGCCCACTTTGTGATTCTTCCAGATGCTTCTTTATTTCTGAACATATCATTCAGTGGCTGATTTGTCAGCACTCGGATGGTGTGGGCTTCAAAGTAGTGCTTTAATTTTCTTGATGCCATTAGGACTGCATATGCTATCTTTTCGAGTTCAGAATAGAACCATTTTGATCCTGAAAGAGCTTCAGATACATAATACACTGGCACTTGAACCTTCATGATTTTGCCCTTCTTCTCAATTTGCTGCTCTTGAACAAGTGCGGCACATACTGCTGAGTGTGATGCCGATACATACATTAATAGAGTTTCATTTTGCTTTGGACTTGCAAAGGCAGTCATTTCCTTTAGATACTCTTTCAGTTCTGCGAAAGCTTTTTTCTGCTCTAAGCCCCATTGAAAGTTATTTGCATTTCTGAGGACTTTGAAGAAAGGAAGGCTTCTTTCGGCTGATTTATAGATGAACCTGTTGAGTGCCGCAATTCTACTGGTGAGCTTTTGCACATCTTTGAGGCATTGTGGCTCTCGCATATTGATGAGTGCACTTATCTTGTCGGGATTGGCCTCGATGCCCTTAATTGACACTAGGCATCCCAAGACCTTTCCCTTGCGTATTCCGAATACACATTTTTCAGGATTGAGCTTCAGGTTTGCCTTTCTCAAGTTTGCAAAGGTTTCAGCCAAGTCTGAAATATGATCTTCTTTCTTGCCGCTTTTTACCACTATGTCGTCGACATAGGCTGATAAATTCCTGCCTAACTGATTCACAAAGGCGATAGATGTCATTCTGCAGAAGGTTGGTCCCGCATTTTTGAGACCTTCCGGGATTCTGACGAAACAATAAGTTCCGAAGGGGTGATGAAACTTGTTTTCTCTTCATCCTCTTTGTACATGAAGATTTGGTGATATCCAGAGAAACAATCCAGCAGTGATAGGAGTTCTGAGCATGCTGCTGCGTCGACAATTTTGTCGATTCTGGGCAGCGGGAAATCGTCTTTGGGGCAAGCCTTGTTGAGGTCGGTGAAATCTATGCACATTCGCCACTTTCCGTTCTTTTTCTTCACTGGTACTGTGTTAGCCAGCCAGGTTGGATATTTTACCTCCCTGATAACACTTGCGTCAAGCAACCTCTGCACTTCAGCCTTGACAGCCTCGACCCTGTCGTCGGACATTTTTCGGAATTTTTGTTTCTTTGGCCTGATGTTTTTATCAATTCACAATTTGTGCTCTATTACATCCCTGCTGACGCCTTTTAGGTCACTTGCGGACCATGCGAATACACAAAAGCTTTCTCCATGTCCTTCGGCATTCTCGCCGCAATTATAACCTCCTGTCCTGAGACAAGCTTGTCCAATAGGACTATCTTTGTTTCCTCATTAGCCGCTATTGTTGGTTCTTCCTTGTCCATTTCTTTTTCCATCTGAAGGACTTCTTTCCCTGGCTTCCTTCCTGTCGGGTATAAGATATGCACATTTGGGTGAGCATACAGAAAGTGCACTCTCGTCAAAAACTGAGATGACTTCCTTATGTGCCGGCATTTTCATGCAGAGGTAAGAGCTGGGCAAAACTGCTTCAAATGCATTGGGGACCCCTCGCCCGAAGATTGCATTATAAGGATAAGGCATATCTACCGCATCAAAAGTGATGTTCTCTGTTCTGGCATTGTCGAGAGTGCCAAAGGATACTGGGAGGCTTATTTTGCCGAGAGCACGGACTTCTTTCCCCCCAAAACCATACAAAGGGTATTCTGAAGGCTGAAGTAGAGATGGATCAAGGTTCAGTTGGTCAAATGTTCTTTTAAAAAGGATATCTGCCGAACTTCCATTATCAATGAGGATTTTGGTGACTGACCAACTGTAAGTGTTTGCCTGGATGACCATGGCGTCTGTGTGAGGGTAGCAACGGAGGTTTAAATCGGCTTCAGTGAATGTGATTGGAATATGCGACCACCGTGATTTCACTACGGGTCCGTTGCACACCGCATTGACGGCTCGGAAGTAATTTTTCTTTTGTTTCTTACTTTCGAATTCGGATGAAGATCCGCCGGTGATTGGCAGGATGACTCCATAAGTGGGAAGGCTCTGCGAGGAAGAGTTGTTTTGGTTTGGTTGTCTTGGGAAAGGCGGCGGAGGTGGTAATGGCGGCTCCTCAGAGGCGGTGATTCTGGAGATTTGCGGCTGTGGTGTGTATGAACTTGTTTGGGATGGCGCCAAATGCTGAATATGTGGCGAAGGTGGTGGATGTGGTTGGTATGAGGTTTGGAAGTGATGGTGGGGGTTGTAAGAATTCTGGAAGTATTGGAATGGGTAAGAAGCACCGAAAGGTGAGTTGTTCCAAGAATTGGCGGCAGCAGTGTGATTGACACTACTCTGTGTTTCGTTTTTTTTGCTCCTTGGCTTTCATTCTTTCCATGGCATCTTTTGTTTCTGGGCATTCGTTGGAGGTATGACCCTTGTCAAGTCCGTGGAACAGACAGTATGACTTTTTTGGCTCTTAGTTTCGCGAGTTGTGCGAATTGCTGCGACCCCTTCCTCGAGAGCGATTGTTTCTTCCTCCTCTGTGCTGAAAATTGTCGGCAGGACTGCTTGTGTCAGTTTTTTCTTCTTGGTTGTCGATATGATTGACTAGGTTGGAGTTCTGGCTCTGATTGTTATTGCTACTCCTCCTAGACGAATTTCAATCCTGCTGCCTTTGGCTCGATTGGTTTTTCTTCGCCTGGCGCTGCGCGCTCTGCTGCTCTAATCTTCTTCTGTGGTCATTGTCGGCTCTACAGAACTGATCGACCGTTGAGAAGAGCTCTTCGAGTGTTGAAGGGTGGTGCATGGAGAAATGAGTGGCACAAGGACCGGCTCGCAATCCTCCAATTGCGGCATCAATGACAATTTGGTCCGGGATATCATCTGTTCGGGCTTTGAGCTTGACAAACCTCTGGAAGTAGTCTTGCAGGGGCTCTTTTTCTTGCTGAACACATGCTCTGAGCTCGTCTGCAGATATGAATGTTCTGTGAAAACCTTGAAAGTTTGTCGTCAACTTATCTCTTAGGTTCTCCCATGAATATATTGATCCGGGCTTCAGCCTAGAGTACCACTCGAGGGCTTGGTGCTCGATTGCAGTGACAAAGGTCTTCGCCAATATAGTATCATCTCCTCCAGCCGATGCTACTGCAGCTTCAAATGACATCAAGAATTGCCTTGGGTCGGTTGAACCATTGTACTTTGATAAAGAGATAGGCTTGTAAGTTGCCGGCCATGGAGTCAACTGGAGGCCTTCTGACAAGGGAGAGTTCTTGTCGAATTTACTGACAAAAGGTGCGGACTGGCGATATGCAGTCCGAGGCCTGTGATGACCTTCGCCATTGTTGTTTGTTTCAAAGTCGGGAGTCCCCCGGTAGTGTTCTCTCTTCTTTGCTATGTTGCCCTGTGGCACTTGTCATCTCCTCGAGCTCTTTTTGCAGTTCGGTGACTGCTGCCTTTGCTTGTTCAATTTGCAGCCGCAGTTTCTCTTTCTCTCTCGCAACCTCGGAGACTATCTTGTCTTTGGTTAGCTTGAGCTTTTTTCTGAGTTCTTGCAGGGTGAAGAGCTGACGTATTTGCTTGTCAACTTCATCTTCCTCTGGGTCGCTTTTCTCGGGGAAAGGATTGATTGACGATGGTAACTCCGCTCTTTTCTTGCCGGCTTTTGTTTTCTTCAACCTTTCTGCTTCTTCATTGAGAGCGAGGTCGTTAGAGCTTTTGGCGATGACGTCCTGAGCACTTGGCCGAATTCCGGCGGCGCGGCTTGCTTCCGCCGCATCGGAAATTCGGTTGGCCTCGTCGGCCATTTGCTTTTCTTGGATGAATGCCCAACGAATTTCTTCTTCCGAGAATGCCGGATTGGGAGGGAGAGTTTCTTCCTCAAAGTCCAGCACGTGGGGGCTAGTAGTGGTTTTTGGACTAGGTGCTTTTTTCTTTCTGTGTGGCATCACGGGTGGAATTTTCGAGCAGCACAAACGGTGGGCGCGAATTCTCCATCAAGGCAACAAAGAATCCCGACACGGACAATCAACTAACACTCATGAAACAACGAGGCAGCATTTCGTTACAAGGGTGTAATCTCTCCTGTTCCGTCCCGTTCTACGGAGCCCGTGGGCAGGTATTTATAGGGAAGGCCAAGGGTTATTTCGGCATGACGAAAGTACCCTTGGCCACCCACTATATTCGCGGAATATTCTGTACAATATTGTCATAAGGGTACAAATGACATTTCCGTTCGTCGACGGAAACCCTAACTATGTGACGTCATCTGCCGGCCTGGCTCTTGGACGTCATCGCGCCGAGCTTCATTTCCCAGGGCTGCCGCCATTTCAAGCAGCCACCGATTCGCCGTCAGTCGGTGGAGAAGCTACATTCTCCCCGCAACGTCGGCACCCGATCTTGCCATTCGCTGGGGTGCCACCAATTCTCCGCCAGGCCGCGGAGGGGCTGTGTTGTCCCCGTAATATCGGCAGCCCAGCGTCACCTGCAGTTAGAAAACCAAAAGGAAAATAGGGTGTTGTTATTATCGCAAATACCGATCCCCAACACTCCCCCCGTCTTCCGCTCTGGATCGATCGGTCGACTAACAGCGCGTTTGGTTGAAGGAATCGTCCTGTCCGGCATGAACTGGTCCGCCATGCATGCTGGACGTGCTCGTCCGGGCGTCCGGCCGATTTTGCGGAATGAATTCGTCCCGAGAGATAGGCTACCAGGAGCACTAGATCGGACGAACTGATGACGGACAATGTCATGCCGTGATGCAAACCAAACAAGCATCTAGGTTCGGATGTAGGATCGGATCGTCCGTGGACGGACCCATTCCTCAAACCAAATAAGCTGTAATTCTTCTTGTCGAAGCATGAATTTCTCTGTTGCTTCGCTTAGGCTGAATTCTGTTATACGCAGACCTTTATTTCCCGTATGGGCGGTTCTTGATTTTTGCTACCCGCGAATTCCGCACTGTTCATGTTACCACCGGATGAACCAAAATTGACCATACTACCCGATTAGGCCGTAAGAACCAATGCAATCAAACCTGTCTCTTGCGGCCGGGGGCTGAGCTCGAAGATCTCAAATGCCTCGTGGTTCAGCAACCCTAGCAGTGCCTTGCTCGGTGATCCTGTCACTGGGTGGTCACTACGGTGCGTGTGTGTGTGTGATGGCGCATGCATTTCTGTGAAAAAAAATACTATCACCTTTTTGTCAAGTGCCAAAAATATTTGCTCATCCTAGTAAAACAATAGTATGCTAGGAATGTTGCTATGTCAAAGTACCCATTTTGTTACCCGATTGTAGTAATTTTCTCGCTAGTGAACCCAGCTCGAGCTTGGTGAATAATGAAATAAGCTAACCTCCATGATGATTTGATTTGTAATGTCACATTTAGTTACCTCTTATCGATCCTTTGCACAACTAGTTCGCACCTATGCATTGTCATCTCAACTGCGTTTCTTTGATCTTAGGCTGGATACATCAACTGGACTGAAGCTGATGCTGCACGTAAGATGAGGCATGCAGAAATTGACAAAATTACGGAAAAGGAGATTGAAGAAGAAGCAGCTAAAATCAAAGCTGCATTTAAAGATGCCAGGTGAGTGTGCTATGAGTTGTCCTTATTTGATTGAACTCAGCTGACACGATCTTAACGTGCATGCATTATTCATGTCTTTTTGATAGAGAGGCCATCAGGGAGGCAAGGAGGAGGGAGGCGCGCTACTGGAAAATTGTGGTGGGCTCTGGTGCTGCTGGCTTCGCCCTTGCAATATACACCTGTTCATCCCTTGGTCGCGGGTTAAGTGGAATGGGGTTTGCTGTTTCTGGCTGTGGCAATATTACAGTGCAGTGCCTCGGTTTGTGGTACGTAAGACCAAGTAACGTGTGCCAATTACTATTGTCGGTGATGTATGATATGCCAACAAGACCTATTTATGGTACCCATGGAACCTATTTAAGACTTGTTTATGCTACCAGTGTTATTGGTGTGTCTTCTTGTTCTGTAATCTAAGACATACTATTTCTGGCATGTTACAATGGCAAAACTGTTTACCTGGTATTGCAATTGTCCCAAAGTGGGGATCAGAGCTGTGGTGGCCCATGTGGGGCAGTATCAGCGTATGAGAAATTTCAAACAGCTGAACTGACATATAAATATATCATGAAGGAACTTAGGATCAGAAGCAAAGATTTAGCACACCGGCTATTATGCAAGACTAGTACTATGACTTGTGTCTCAAAGTCAGGTTTGTATGATGCTACCTATCAAAGACCCTTTTATGCTACCCGTGGATCCAATCTTTGAAACCTATTCATGCTGCGTGTGACTATGTTGATGACTTGCTTCCTCTGGTCGTGAATTGATGTTTGTCCTTGCTATCAGGTTGTTATTTTCTGACGTTCCTGTTTACTTGATCAATTAATTCGTTGTATTACAGTTGAAAGTTATTTATTTGCCAATGCAAATGATGTTGGGTTAAGTGCCATGGTGCCCTGTCCCGATGATGTACGGTTCTGGAATCGTGGTGGCTGACATATTGGCAGTGACACCGCGCTTGCTAAATATTAATCCTTTTCCATTTGGTTGTGCAGCAGCAGCAGCAGAAGATCGATCGGCCACGATTCACTACCATTATACTGTACCAACATAGAAAAAGAAAACGTTCGAGGTTTAGCTGTGTAGGGCTTCATGAACGAGCAGTTGGGTGACAAAGATTGATGTCCATGTATCTGAAAGCAGAGCCACGGGTTAGGAGACCTGCAACATATTTGGTTTCCATCGCAGGTCTGGACCACATCTGATCCAAAAACCGAAGCTATCAGTTCATTTGGATGGCTTGTCCGGACCCTGTTGGCTTTTGCTAGTAGTGCGGAAAGTCTTTCAATTGACCGGATTGTCAGACCCAAAAACGTTGTACGACGCCATCCAGAGCAGTGCCGACTCGGATCTTCTGATCCAGCAAACCAAAC
This sequence comes from Eragrostis nindensis, assembly GCA_012490785.1. Classification (NCBI taxonomy): domain Eukaryota; kingdom Viridiplantae; phylum Streptophyta; class Magnoliopsida; order Poales; family Poaceae; genus Eragrostis; species Eragrostis nindensis. Next base: position 136,818 of record JAAXCT010000654.1, on the reverse strand, counting down.
AGGCTGCTAGCTTATGGATGAACAAATTAATGCCCTGCTTGTTTCTTCAGATTATATCTCTGACGTACGGCCGGGTCAGTAACAGGTGATCCCAGTGCCACGTGTCAGTGACCTCATTGCGCTGGCTAGTACGTCAGAAAGAAGCTCTTCCTCTATCACCACCGTCGATTGACGTGGTGTACAGTTCATTTGGTGCCTGCTGCGATGCATATACCTGGTGGGACATGGATACTTCCTTATTCTGCAGCAAGTTATATAGTTTTGCTGAATTGTATCTCTTATGGTGGTGGAGTCTCCGTTCCTCATGCAAACTCTGGAACAGCAAATCGATCCACACCCTTTTTACTTTACCTATTACTCCTTGCTATGGAAAAATGGCTCTTTGAATAACTCTTCTTCTTGTATTTTCAGAATTCCATATGTGTGGCTCATTAATTCTATCAATTTAACAACTTCAAAGTATCAACATGGACATGCAGCTGTTTGTTCGTTCTATACATGTCATTCTGCAGGGTTATCTATAGCCCATTCGAGTAAGCGTATTCATGAAATTGTTTATGCACCACGAGAGGAACCATGCGTGTTCTACTGGATGTAAACAACAAAACCACAAATAGCAGCAAATAATATTTAACTTATGTTCAAAACCCAAACTAATAATTAAATACTTTAACCTTAAGACAAAGACCAACTAATTAATCGATTGGACATATATTCATTGATCACGATTAAAACATAACACTTGAAGCCATTCACGTTAAAAAGCACATTGAATTCGTTTGCAGCTCTAGGTATTATTGGTACCAGATATACTCAAGTTAGTGGGCAAATCACTACATCGTGCATCCTCATTCACAAGTGGTTTGAATCGCCAAAAACATAATCTGAGAAGATAATAAAATGCAAAAAAAATTTACAAAATAACACAGTAACTCAATCCAATTTGAGACTCGGCAAAATACTATGTGCATTTTGACCAAATGAGCCATGTTAGATGCGATGGGCACAATGCTACATACCTAGTACACATGGAGTGTAGAAGCTCACATACGGAGCAATGCCATAGAATTGACCTATCTCGAGGACCTTCTTCACTCGCCCGGAGTTTAGCTCAATGGTGAAGACACCAGCATTACTTGTACCTATGAACATAGTATGAGCACCCTCCGCAAAGCCAACAACATAAAATGCTGGTGGGGCTTCACGAGGGTCAATGGAAAGTAGTTTATCGAGTTCAATGACTCTGGGCTGCACCCACCATCCATCATATATGGTGCCGGAGCAATCCCGCCACGGCCAAAGGTAGAGGTTGTAGCCTACTACACCTGTAACTCCTAGCTCACCGTCCTCCATCGTCACGAGGCTCATGATTTGCCACGGGTAGCGATGGAACGACACCGGACGGTGTCGGGACCACTGTCGCTGCACGCTTGGTGAGGTTGTACCTGAGGACTTTCTGGCCATTCTCGACGGTGAAGTGGAGCCTGTCCCCGGCTAGGAGACTAGGCCCCATCATGGCGTTGGAGAGGCCGAGGTGATCTGAGAACGGCGCGCTCCACGCTCCTACCTCCGACGAGTAGACAAATACCGATGTCCTCCAGCAATAGGTGCCCACGAAGACGACGAGGAAGGGTCCGAGGTGACAGTTCAGGTGATCGCACGCGCTGCCGAGGGCGCAGAGCACCCCCGCGTTCCACGCGAGGCTTCCCTTGTACCAGAACATCACAGGCACCTGCTGCTCCTCGCCCGTGATTGGGTCCCAGACCACTAAGTCGATGAAGTCCAGGAGGGTCGGATCGAACCCCTGCGGCGGCGGCGCCATGAGCGTGCACTGCAGGAGAACGCGGCCGTGGCGGGCGTCGAGCGCGAAGTCGCGGCGGTCGGCGTAGCGCGGGCAGGAGGAGGACGCCGGGAAGAAGCGGGCGATGTCGGCGCCGTCACCGGCTTTGATGTTGCAGAGGAAGCCCAGCATGGGGGCCGCGCCGTGGAAGGCGCTGAACCGGCGGCGGAAGCCGTCGTCGGAGACGATGCGGCGCCAGCGTTTGCAGACGAGCGCGGCGCGAGCGAGGCTCGCCGGGTCGTCCGGCGGGAAGCGGAGGAGGACCTCCTCGACGATGGCGTCCACGAGCTCCGCCGGCGACGCCATCGTCGCCATGCTTGTTTCTTGATTGCGGCGGCGCCGTACGATCGGGTGGTCTCTGCTTGCGAGGGTTTGCGTTAATTTGGGATGATTACGATCTAACCCCTGATGGGCATGGGCTAGAAGGATCGAGGCGTACGGGCCCTGACCTTCGGAGTGCATGATGCGTCGGAATAAAGGACTGTTCGTTAAGATGATAACTACTAGTACAAAGAGTGCAAGATGTGTTGGAGTATGGAGCATGTGACAGTTTCCAATGAACTTTTGTTAACTGACAACGATAAAGTCGCACCAGCTATTTACAAAGGAAATGCATCTTCTAATAGAAAGAAAAGGAACATGTAAAGAGGTAGATTACTCTACGCAACTGAGAAGCACATAAACGCATCCCACAGAGTTGCTGTCATTTCAAATACAGTACAGAACAGATACCTTCGGGGAAAAAAAAAATACAGTACAGATCCAACCCAATATTTTCATCAATATCGAGCACTTAACTATAGTCATTGACAACACTGAATTTATCATTAGCAACTGTTCTTTCAGCTGGATGATCTCTAATCCTCGTGTTGGTAACCTGAGTTTGATGAGGCAATATCTGAGCCAGCACCTGTTCCTCAGCATTTTGAATGTGAAGACAAGATCTGCAGCATCCCAACAGGTGCAGACTTCAACACGGTTAAAGCCTCAGGCCCAAGCTCAAAATATTGTTCGATGATCAAGTGCCCAAGATGTTGTAGTGTCAAGATTCGTTTCGATTCATCCTGAGAAAGGTGAGAAAACACAACACATATGGACACAATTGCTTTTGTGGACATTGCCGGGAACCTTTCTTTTCCTCTCTCGAAGCCTCCCGTCCATCTACAGTTGAGAGCGGAGAGAAAGGGCGTCGCGGTCGCCGCCGGCGGTCCTGTCGGTCTCCTCCGCCTCCGTCGGCCCTCGGGCCGGAGTGAGGTGCGGGAGACCGATGGGCTCCGGCCGGCTGGTAGGTTAGGTCCCACCCTTCCTAGGGTTAGGGTTAGTTTCCCGGCGGCGTCGTCGAGGCGGTGGCGGCGGCGGCGTCAAGGTGGAATAATGTCCTCTCGTGCTCGTCCTCGCCTCGGCGGAGCGGCGCTCCGGCTCTGTCGACGGGTGCGTGGAGGTGGGGTTGGCTGTTGCCAGCCCTTGTACAGGAGTCCGTCGTCCTCTTGTTGCCTTTCCTGCAGGAGAGGTGATGAGGGGGCGGCCAGTTTGAGTCAAGGATGCGGATCAAGCTGTGGTTCGGCGGCAAGCTGGTGGAGGAGTCGTCCTCGACGGTTCCGCGGCGGCGTCTGCTGCTGTTGGCGAGCGGCGGCTCCGGCTGGTTGGAGTACGGGGCGTCGCCCCGGCCGATTGGGCTTTTTGCTCTTGCGATTCTACTCCGGCTCACTTCAAAGCGATGGCGCGATCTCGTTTTGGCGAGGGTGGTGCTCCTTCCAGCTTCAGGTTGGCGGCGGTGGTCGGATTTGCTGGCGTTGGCGTCGGTCGGCGGTGGTGAATCTCGCCGGTGTTGTGGAGCAGACGGCCAGGGGCCTTTTTGCAATTTCTAGCTTTTCTGGGGGCCTGTTTGCTCTTTTGGTGGGACAGCTGTCCTGTATCCTGTTTAGTGTACTTGTATCCGTATGCGTATTTGTACTCTTCCTTATCTTTTAATACAGGTATGCTTGATCAAAAAAAAAAAAATTGCTTTTGTGGACCTAGTGGCTACAACTCAGCCATGACCAACATGGGGGCCATGCTCTGCTAGTGCTAAGACACCTAACTGATGGACTCTGCTAACTGACAGACTAACATCACACGAGGAATTCACAATGACAAATGTAAGGGCCTCATTTTTAAAAGTCAATCATGTTTGGCTACATAAGGAGATACCACAATAATAATGTAAAATACTGGTTATAAGAAAAAATAAAAAAATACAAAAGCAAGTAGCTGAAGATATAATTTTGTTGGGAAGTTGTAGCTGAAGAGCATTAGTGCATTATCAATTCTTCTCTGCTACTACCTCGGCTAGTCCATTTCAGGTGCCGGAACACAGGCAGCGGCAATACTACATACACATGGTACCACAACACCCAGCTCATGGCACCAAGTGAACCAAAACTTCACTTGTTCATCAAAAGCGGTAAAAGTACTTCTTGGTTCACCTTGTTACAACTGAACCAAAATTGAACCGCAGAGCTAATATTTTGAAAGCTAACATAACATATGCTTTCAGTCCCAAGAGGCCCACAAAACATTAAGTGAACATGAACGTTGTTCCTTATTCAAAACATTAAGTGAACATGAACGTTGTTCCTTATTCATCATCATGACGAGTACTACAAACACAACAACAATTGACCATTAGGTCTCATCACTCGGACAGCCTTGAACAAAGTTGGACAAATGAACCATACAGATCAATTGTTCACGAAAGGAAAACAAACAAACATATAACTGGAAAATAAATTCACCTGAAATATTAAAGTAAAACAGAGATTTTTGACAAATGGTCACAAAAAATTTGACTGGCAAGAACAATAGTCGATCAAGTCTTTCTATGTTATTACTAAAATGCCCAGCATCTTCCAAGACTTGAATGTCTAAATGGATGGCAAAACTACAGGTTCAGTATTTTCATTGATCAACATCTCCAGCTTTCTAAATGCAGAAAAGTTCACAAGCCATGCCTTTGTAGACAGTCAACTGAACAAATGAAAACAAAATAAATGACATTCCATCAGCTGTGAGTTGTTCGGTAACATTTTGCAACAGATATTAACAGCAATCCCAACCACTCAGGACGCCATTTCCAGTAGTGACTGCAATCTTGCAGCTACATGCCGTGCAATTCATTGTTCTGCAGAATTGTACATTTCTGAATCCAATGGCAAACAGACCTGATTGGGACGGTGATGCAGCACATGATGCTATACTGACAAGCAAATCGCCGCCGCTGTCACATCCAGCTGTTTCCATGACTCCTCAAGTACATTCATCCAAAAGAAATGTAAAAACGGAGCTGGGTCAACACTCAACACAGCAAACGAGGGGGCATATAACGACAGGTGGTTTACACGCTCATTTGGTGAAAAAAAAAACTAGAACGAATGCTACCATCTAGTTTTTCACTATGTAAGAAAGGCTAATTGCAGACGCGGGTCAAGTCTAATCGCAGACGAAATTTTTTTTCGTCTCCAAAATCGCGTCTGTGACAACACATGAAACAAACATGTAGTGACAACAGGAAGTATAAATATCGAGCATAACTCATGTCATATGTGCATTGATCACCAAGCAAACGTATATTATATTTACAGAATAACACATCTATGGAGAAGATTAAAATCAAAGGTAGATGTAAAGCCGACTAAAAAAAATCATACACGTTCCCTTCAACAAGGTTATGATTGTCCTCGCAAAAAACTAAACGAGGTTATGATTGAGCATCGCATAATGCTCTCCAAATACCATTTGCCTCCATCTTGTTGCCGTGGAAACAAAATTACAATTATCTCTCCAAATACCATAGCCTCCATCTTGTTATCCTGGAAACGAAATTGCAATTACTGATCATTAGACTTGACTTGATAGCATGCAGGAAGACTGACGAGTCACTGTTATATTTTCCTGGCAAAAGTTGGGAGTTGCCCTTGTTCAAAGAAAAAAAAGGTTGAAATTGCTGTTTTATATTCCACAGCAGGATATTTTACTATTCCCTGTCAAAACATTAGGAGCATCCACAACAGTTATATGATTTTTCAAAGTGTGTATACATTGAATAAATAAGCCAAAACAAGTTGAACAGTTCACAACGGATTTATAAGATTTATCACTCCCCATGTTCAAACTTCATAAAAAATGATGAATCTTACTGAAGTTCTTATTTGTTTTGTGTTGCACTAAGCTCTAACTGCACCGCAAATACATGTGCGGAAGGTTGCAGAAACAGACGCTGGAGCTCGATATATCAAGCATAATGAGCTGGCTTCACAAAACCGCTGTTCGGGACCTCACGTATCTCCCTCCTTGTTACTACATAAAACCAAGACAGGTATTGGAGACATCTGATATAGATAAAGGCAGGGAGCAGAGGACAAAATCAAAAGAAGCATCAAATGTAACTTATTAATTACAGACATTTCCAGTTGCGCTGTGTGAAGCATGATGATGAACCAAGGATGTTTTTGTTAGAACAGAATTTTTTTTAGGTTAATTAGATAGAAGAAAATGATCGAAACAATGGCAAGGGCATAACAGCAAATTGATACTACTGCATCACTGGCAAGAGTATAGCAGCAAATTGTTTTTCGCTAGCTTACTAACATAGAAAGAAATGATTGAATCATTGGCAATAGTATAGAAGCAAATTGGATATTACTGCATCGTAAAATACACATATTGTACCGACAAGAGCATAGCAGCAAAAACATCTAGCGAGCATTTTATTTTCCCTATTATTCATTGGCCGAGCAACTGGAAATGATTAAGGTAGAAGTACTCGCATGTACAACTGGAACTCGCATGTACAACGCTCAAGTACTCCCCATCCGATCAAAATAAGTTCAACTACTCATCCAAACGTAGCCACATACAAACTAAATCAACCATTAATTAAAGCATCAACGCTACAAAAGCCCAAGGATATCTGGTCCTAAGGCGAGGAGGGTACCTGTAGCCATTGGGGAATGAGATGAGCACGACTGTGGCAGCGGGAGTGTACGGCACCATCCGGCTGCGCACCTGCAGCTTCGTCTCCAAAACAACTGCCCCGCCGCCGCCACGAATCCGAAAATCAGAACGAGATATGGGAGGGTGGATCGCTCAATGGATCGGTGTAGAGGATGCCGGCGGAGGGGACGCCGACGAGCCCGTGCGTGTACACGTCAGCAGCGCAGCGATGGGGGCGTGGAGGTGGCGGCGTAGATCAAGCAGGTTTGATCTGCGGAGCGACCAAGGGGCGAGGAACCTAGCGTACCCTGGGCGCGGCGTGGTGTCCTCATGGAGGGGGAGCAGGGAGACGACGGCGGAGGAGTCGGCATCGGAGACGACGCGGGCGGCGACCTGGAAGGAGCCTCCTCCTGTACCACCGGGCAGATCCTGGCGAAGATTCTGACGGGGAGGCGAAGACGACGGCGGCGAGAGGCAGCAATCGCCGCTCTCTCCGATTCAATCCAACCCCCCTCCCGCTCTCCATCTGGTAGACGCCGCCTCCAGCTCGCTGTCGCCGCACCGCCGTTTGTGAAGATCTGGTGGAGGATGTGGGAGGGAGGAAATACAGAAGGAAAGAATCCATGCGTAAAAAAGAAACAAATAAACATGACGGTAATTAGGGAGGTGAGAAACGCGGGTGGCTAGCCGGGCGTGCGGTGAGAAAAAACAAGGGGGCGTCATATGTTTTGGCCTGCAAATGACATTAGCGTCACGTTAATCCGCTAGGCCCCACTGGCAGTATTTCTTATGGCAGGATTCGATGGTATTTGATTTGGCTTCTATTTAGATCAACGATTAATATACATGTGGGTAGAATCTGGAAAGTCAAAATTATTTTTCTCCAAACTGGTTCTTTAGTGGCTTAGATAGAAACGGTATTTGATTTGGCTTCCATTTAGATCAACGATTAATATACATGTGGGTAGAATCTGGAAAGTCAAAATTATTTTTCTCCAAACTGGTTCTTTAGTGGCTTAGATTTTTCTCCAAACTGGTTCTTTAGTGGCTTAGATTAGATGCAGTTAAAAAAAGGTTTAGTGCATACGCAATTCAATAGAATTGTTACAAAGAGTGATTTGCTGCAGGTCGGCAACACTCTAAGCCATCCATCCAGCAAAACCAGAAAATGGGCCTAACATAACGAACTCCATAGGATCAAGTTCTTCACTTAAATTCACTAATCCGAAGACTTGAGTTCAGTAAAAATAATGTGCCTTGATGCACATTATGCAAAAATAAAGAAAGAAGGTAAGCATATATATATGAGAGCAAGTATCAGCACTTGTTTTTTGTTGCTGCGATTCTGAATAAGCCAGTAGTATCCATCTGAATGCTTGAGACATGGTATACTAATTAGTTAGAGAACAAGCAATGCTCTCTTTTACTTTCAGATTGTGATATCTGCTAACACAATGTATATATAGAACTATTTGCTTCTACAATGTGGTGCAAATGAAATCTGGTCTCAAGCCAATTGACATTTAGTTGAGTTTTATCCATAATTGCACCAGGATCACAGAGTCTTGTACATAAATTTTGCAAACCATAGTCTTTACAACAGAGATCGATAAGAGCGGAAGCCATACATGTTTAAGCTTACAACACTATCTGAAGCATAAGGATACGAGAAAAAACGATCTCAAAGGAAGAACTATACATCGAGTCTACCCATGCAAGTCCTGAGGGATGTCTGCAGCACAAAAGCAACAAACTAGCTGAAAAACAAAGGCAACAATATGAGCAACTAAGGGGTTTGGTAGGGCTTCTTCAATGGCTTCTCCGGCTTTACGTGATTTACAACAAAAGAGGGGGTGATTCTTCAGGTGCGTCTCCTCAAATGAAGCCCCTTCCAAAAAAGAGATGAAACCACAAAATGGTAGCTTCACCGGCTTCATTTTCCCAACGCTCTATCCTCTTTAAATATTTATCCCTAAAATGAGAAGCTATTGGAGAAGTCGTTTTGCCAAATATTTTAGGCACATCCACATACACAGTTAGCACAACTTTTTTTTCGAAGAAGCCACACCAAAGCTGAAGCCAGCACAACCACAACCCTCTAAAAGAGGCCTAAATTGTCATCAAGGCTTACTTGTCAAAAAGGCATAGTTTAGACTCCTAGCATGCCAGGTTGTTTGCGTGGTTTGCTGACTCCTTTGCGTACATAAATGTTACTTGTAGTCGGTCCTTTGAACTTTTTAGTGTTTCTAGTAGCCCGTGACAAAACACTGGCATTTTTGCTAGTTTGATTTATGTTTATTAAAAAAAATTGAATTGTTCAGCCTCGCAAACAAAAAAAACTGAATGGTTTTTGTTTTTTTTTTAGAAAAGGGTTGAACTTTATTGATAATAAGGAAGTTTTACATCCAGCCCCTTGCAGGGGAACCCCCAAAACAAAGAGAAATTACATTGAACTCGACACCAGAAACTCCAGGCGCTCGTCGCCGTTCTTGTTGATTGGAACCACCACCGGAGGCTCTGAGTCGATTCCCGACCAGACGAAGCAACATAAAGTTTTTTGAGAGCCGCCTTCAGTAGCACATCGTGCCATAAATCGATGAACGCACCGGCAAGGAGGTGGCTAACAGCCACCGCATCATCATGGCGGCCGGGATCTACCGCCCTTCTCCTCCACAGCAAGACCAAATCAACAAGAAGAGACGAACCCGGGATAGAGACTGAACCATACCTCGCAAGCAACACTCTCGAAGCAGAGCCGTCATGGACGCCACCTCCAGAGAACACTTGAGAGGGCAAAAGAACCGGCCGGCAGCGCGGAGCCACCGCCGGTAAAGCACGCCGCCACGAAGCCGCCAAGCAGAGCTACCACCCTCAGCAAGAGCTTCGCCGGCACAAAAGATCCCCGCGGTCGACGCCGACCGGGGAAAGCCCAACCCTAACCCTAGCCTACCTAAACCTAAGGCAGCAGGGAAGGTTATGTACACCGGACGGCGAATCCGCTGCTCCCACCCACCTCCATGGCCGATTCGGGCACCAGAGGCGAAGGGGAGCCGGCGAACTCGCCGCCGGAAACGAAATCGCCACCGAGTCGCCGCTCTCACCTGTAGCAGAGGAAGACTCGAGACGAAACGAGAGAGTGATCATGCGATCAAATCCCAGTTTCGCTGGACCAGCCCAACAAAAAAACCTTGGTTCGGCTGGACCAGCCCAACGAGCGTGCAACCAGATCGTGACGGCCTTCTTCTTCCTCTCGCTCTCACCCCCATCCACTTTCCCCAATCCAAACCATAATCAATTTCCGCATCAGGATGCCGCCGCCGCCGCCGCCGGTGCTGATGGAGGAGCTCGTGGAGGAGGTCCTCCTCCGCATCTCGCTGGACGACCCAGCGAGCCTCGTCCGCGCCGCCCTCGTCTGCAAGCGGTGGTGCCGCCTCGTCTCCAGCCGCGGCTTCCGCCTCCGATTCCGCGAGCGCCACCGCACGCCGCCGATGCTGGGGTTCTGCTACGTCACATACGACAACACCAAAGCCGAAAAAATGGGCATCTTCGCCTCCACATCCTCCTTCAGCCCGCCCCGTGAGATCCGCCGCAACTGGAGAGCGGTCGACTCCCGCCATGGACGTGTCCTTCTCCACAGTGGGCGCTGGAATGTCGGCCCATTTGTCATCTGGGACCCCATCACGGATGAGAAGCAGGAATTGCCCAGTCTGCCACGGTTCCCGTGCCGGGACTCTCCCCTCTGGAGTGCAGCGGTGTTCTGTGATGCTGCCGGTACATGTGACCACCTAGACTGTCAACGCGGATCCTTCAGCGTTGTTACCGTGTGCACCAACACCAAGGAAATTCTCGTCTACTACTACTTATCGGAGGTTGGTGCCTGGAGCCAGGCATCTGCTCGTAATTCTGCAGCTGAGCATTTCTTCACATACGCATATGCCCCAGGTGCTCTCGTGGGGAATGCATTTTACTTCATATGTATTCAGAACACCAAGATCCTAAAGTATGACATGGGCACGCGGGAATTATATTTGATTGACGGACCATATAGATGCTCTGACTTTCAATCCCGTGCTCTGCTCATGAGTACTGAGGATGGTAGGCTAGGATTCGCTTGCGTGCTCAAGTTCAAGCTCCACGTTTGGTCTGGTGATGTTGGTCCTAACAGAGATGCAAGATGGACACCAAGCAGAGTCATTGATCTGGCGAAGCCTCCCTCTTTTGGTACCCTCTCGCAATCTCCTCTCATAGTTGGCTCTGCAGATGGTGTTGGAGTTATTTTCTTATCAATGCTAGATGGATTATTCATTATTGATCTAAAGTCTGATCGGCTGAGTAAGATATCCGAGGACCGTAACCTCCTCCCTTATGTTATTCCTTTCATGAGCTTCTACACTCCAGGTACAAATATAACTTTGTTTTAGTATTTTATTTCTGAAGGAGTAATGTTTCAGTTAGTAGCATGAAAAGATTCATGATGTTTTATTTGCTTCAAATGTTGTGTTTTTGAAAGTAGAATATCACATTCTTGTACGGCCCTGAAATTGAATAGATATGCATATTTTATATAGAGAATTTGACCATCAGTCTTACATGCTAGGGATGCATGATGAAGGGCTTTTGATGTTTAATTTAGGTTAAGAAAAGAAGGTGTCCAGTAAAAGGGAAACAAAAAAAAAAAATCATCACCAAAAAGAGCTAGTATTATGCTACTGGTTGAGTACGACATAATAAACGTACTTTGAGTCTGAAGCATGGGTCTGTTATCTTCGTAATTTTGTGTAAGCGTAGCAGGTAACTGCTGCAGTTCTGGATTGTATTTTGTTCAGTTTAGTTACCATTTGCATTTTATTTCTAGATGAGTAATGTTGTTTCAGTTAGTTACATGAAAACATTAATGACAATCTGTTTGTTAGAAAATGTTTTGTTTGTGAAAGCGGAATATTACATTCTCTTGTATGGCCTTGATAACAACTAGTTATGCCTTATATTAATTCAAATAGGTATCAAGCAAAAGGGAAATAAAAATGTCATTTATCTAAATGAGCTCGTATGATACAGATACAACCAACATGTATGCGTTTAGCTTTTACTTGTCAGTGTCCATAACAACATAAAAAATGTATGTTCAAGTTTGGTCTCTTATCTTGGTAATTTTGTACAATTTTAGCAGTTAACTAGTGGAGTTCTGGATAATTTTGCTTCTCATTTTCGTTACCACTAGCCACAACTCGTTGGTCCTGTTGGTGCATACCAAATGTTCATGGACAAGCAAATTCATTTCTCTATTTGCTGACAACATTTTTGTAATTTTCTGCAGCACTGGGAAAGGCCTCTACAGCAGAAGGACCCAATGCGGTGTGTCAAGATCGTGAACAACTTTAAGTTGTTAGTGCAAGATCTTCAGTATCAAGATGGAAGTGTCTAGTGGTTTTCATGGATGGCTTAAGTGAGGTTTTCTTTTTTGAGGTAATGGCTTAAGTGAGTTTTGTGATGGGATAATCTGTGATTTTGTTGCTGACTGGATCACTAGAGAAACAGTAGTTGATGATGGGTTCCTCTTGCCCTCTAAGTTAGTAGCCTACTGTGTTACACCAAGCTTTAATGGGTATGTATGTGAGATGTTAACTTCACCAGTATCTTACTATTCTCTAATGCTCTGGAACTTTAGCTTACTATCAGAGTTTGGAACGAATGTAATTTCTTCAGCCTGAAAGTACTTGTTCCTTGGAAACTGCACCTTGTCAAGTATATAACATTCCTAGTATTTTGTTTGTGCCTTGTTATTCAGACTAAATTTTTCTGGTTCAACTTCTTTGTGTAAGGATAGTTGATGTTTATCTTGGCTCTTGACACAGTAGATTAATGGAACTGCTAGTTGATGTAAACGCTAGCATGACCTTGTTTGTAAGATGGTATAACTTCAGGATTATTCTACTCTGTTTTTTGTCGAACTTCAGATTTCAATCAGAGGCAGGAATTCATACCATTCTTGTTTTAATGCTTAGGATGATGAGCATATGTGATTAAGTTAAACATAGTAGCTGACTTCCTAAGTAGTCTGCCACATGTTTGCTTTGGGTAGGGATGAACAGCTGTCCCCGGAACAATTTATCTGGATCTCAGGAACTTTTCTGGTTAATATTTTCACTAACTGGAGTCATTTTTCAGTTTGTGTTTGTAATATGCCTTTCTGTTATGAAGATGAATATGTAGTTCAAGTGTTCAACTCCTGTTTTGACCTGGACAAGGTTGCCCCTTTGGGATGGAATAATACTTGGAGTAATTGTTTTCATCTTTAGTAAAAGAAGTTTCGCATGTGTCTGGAAAAGAAGACTAAAGACCATCTTGAATAAAAAGTAGCTGCCATTGCCAGAAGGTCATCTGGTCACTTTGAACTCATATAACTTACTGAATTAATTGCTGTTATTGAAAGTTTGTTGATCTGATTGACTGCTCGGCCCTAAGATAACCAAAGCCAAACTAGTGAGTTGCCACCGATGCAAAGTTGATGGCCATAGTATGAAATGAATAACGCTTGTTGGCATTCCATATTTGTTGGGGTGCTGTGCGGTTTCATTTTATTGCCGCTGTGGAAATTTTGGTTGAAAGAATCATCTGTCTCACTGATGAGAAAAATGTTTTTGCTTGCGCCTCAGCCTGAAATCTTCAAGCCAGGCAAGAAGCAGGAAAGGTTCAAATGATGGTACTTCATAGATTGCGGTTGGACAAGGTTTTACACACGCACTATTCAACACAATATACTCCTAAGAAGTTACTTGCTGATGAATTACACTGCAAGTCGGCAACACGGACTTCCATGATGGGATTAGTTCTTCACTCAAATTATCCTGTCTATATAGTCTTGAATCAGAAGAAAAACACAGAGATAACATCTATGCCAGGCATGCTACTGCTGGGATTTCACTTTTCTCTATATGAAACGCTACAGTCGATGTTCATCTGTAGCTAGGGCTGTCAATAAAGCTCGAGGCTCGCGAACTGTTCGAGCTTGACTCGCTAAAAACTCGATTCGAGCTCGGCTCGACATGAAAATGAACCGAACTCAAGCCTGCTCTGGAGCTCGCGAGCTCAGACGTAACTCGGTCGCAGTGCATCGCACGCATGCTCTTTAGGCTGAATTTTTTTTTTTGAGATTACACAGTACAACTCAGACACTCACAACGCACGCACACTCACCCCTATGAACACACGTACGCAAACCCTACCCCTATGAGCATCTTCGAAGACTGAGCCGGCAAATCTAGAGATACGAAGTCACCACTGGCGCCTCGCTGTCGACGGGAGCGTCGCCTACCACTGAAAGCACAAATGCCGTTAAATCCTTGAAAATTCGCTCTCACGGGGAGTCGAACCCAGGACCTGAGAGGTGTTACTCGGATGTCTTAACCACTAGGCCAAGACCCCTTTCACATGCTCTTTAGGCTGAATACTAATTTACATTTCACAGAGCCCAAAAACCAGGTCCACGTGACCATGCTCAGCAACGGAAAGCCCAAAATCCAAGCCCATGTGACCATGCTTCTGATCTCCTTGCTCACGAATCCTCTCGAATGTGAAAGGGGTCTTGGCCTAGTGGTTAAGGCATCCGAGTAACACCTCTCAGGTCCTGGGTTCGACTCCTTATGGGAGCGAATTTTCAAGAATTTAACGGCATTTGTGTTTTCAGTAGTAGGCGACGCTCTCGTCGACAGCGAGGCGCCAGTGGTGACTTCGTATCTCTAGATTTGCCGGCTCAGTCTTCGAAGATGCTCATAGAGGTAGAGTTTGCGTACGTGTGTTCATAAAGGTGAGTGTGCGTGCGTTGTGAGTGTCTGAGTTGTACTGTGTAATTAAAAAAAAACGAATCCTCTCGAATCGTTCTGAACTTTTCTCTCTCCTTTCTCCTTTTTTTTTTTTAAGGAATCTCTCCTTTCTCTTCTCTCTCACCCAACGCAATCGGCGTTCAGAAATCTTCCCAAATCCACTGCTACCCGGGTCTTACCGGCGATTGAATCGCCTCTTCTGCCAACTTGCTGAAGCTCGGGGCATGGATTGTACAAGCAGACGCGAGACGCCCACGCCCTCGCCCTGCAAGAACACGTCTCCTTTCGTCTCACAACTCCGTCGCGCTCGTCGTCACGCACCCGCGTCTGGGGCGCCGCACGTCCGCGGCTGCTCGCCGTCGCGCTCGCGCGTCCGAGACAACGCCGCTCGCTCGCCGCCGACTGCTGTGGTTCTCCTCTTCCCAAACGAGCCTTCCCGAGCCGAGCTCGAGTCTACTCGAACTTTGATCGAGCGGAGCTCGACCTCATTTGCAAGCTCGGCCAACAAATCAGGCTCGCTCGAGCTCGGCTCGACTCTTTACCGAGCTCGAGCTTGAGGTGACGGGGTTCGCTCGAGCTCGGCTCGTTGACAGCCCTATCTGTAGCCCCTGCTTAAATAATCAGCTAGTGTGCACGACTGACTTCTGGGGTCCAGCTCGCTGCCATCGTGGTCCCACCTGGCAGGCCGCACCACAACCTGGTTGAACCGGACCAGGTGAGCAGGCCACGCCCAGGACGAGAGCACACACAGCACGGGCCCAAATCGCAATTCCCCACCACCGCCGACTCGACTCTACTCCGGCGACCCGCAGCATGGCGGCGCCGCGGCTGGCGCTCGTGGGGGACCTCGTCGAGGACATCCTACTCCGCTTCCAGCCGGAAGACCCCGCGAGCCTCGTCCGCGCCGCCCTTGTCTGCAAGGAATGGTGCCACATCATCTCCGGCCCCGGCTTCCGTCGCAGGTTCTGCGAGCTCCACCGGACGGCCCCGATTCTCGGCGTCCTCTGCAATTCCGTATATGAGCATGGCTACTCCATTTCCCGCTTCGTTCCCGCCTCCTTCTCCTGCCCGCCCCAGGCCGATTTCGGCGACGGGCAGGCTCTCGACGCCCGCCATGGCCGCGTCCTCTTTAGGTACCTTGACACACAGGTTGCACTCCACGTATGGGAGCCCGTCACAGGAGAGAGGCGGGCGCTGCCTATCCTGCCTCTTTTCGATCCTTGCAGTTGGAGATGGAATGCGGCGGTGCTCTGTGCCGTCCACGGCGCCTGCGACCACCTGGACTGCCACGGAGGACCCTTCCTCGTGGTACTGCTGGAAGGTGACAGTACCCAGATGCGTGTGCAGGTCTACTCATCGGAAGCTGACGCCTGGAGTGAGCCGACCTATGGTCCTCAATCCCCAAGCTGTGGCATCGAAATGGTGGCCACTGCCTTTGTGGGGAACGCACTCTATTTCTTGATTGATGTCAGCTTTAGCATCCTCAAGTATGAGTTGGCCACGGCAAACATGTCTATGATTCCACTACCTCCCAGTGATGGTATTCTGGCGCTCACGATGGTGGAAAATGGTGGGTTGGGTTTTGCAAGGCTTGAGCACTCCGGACTCTACCTCTACTCCATGGTGACTGGTCCTCAAGGAGATGCTACATGGACACAAATCGCCGTTTTTCAGATCCAGACGCTGCTCCCTGTGAATGTTGAAATCAATTATGATTTTATTGGCTTTGTTCATGGCCTTGAGGTCCTTTTCGTGGGAACAAATGAAGGATTGTTCAGTGTTGATGTAAAGTCCCACCAGGTGAGGAAGTGTTGACGGTAAAATGTGTGTTCTACCGCTCGCACACGTAGCCTGAGGATTTGCTTAACTCTGTTCATGACCAAAACTTAGAACGCGGTGAATTCCGGAGCGTGCCAGTCGATTTTCCCTGCAAATCGACAAAGACAAGAAAAGCGTGTAAAATTCCCGGACTATCGGCCCCGGACAGGCCGATGCGTAACCGCAGCCGATGTTAGTGAATAAAATATAATAAAAATAAGCACTCAGCTGTCGGCTAGAAACGAATCGACATGTCGCAACAATAAATACTCGCGCGATAAATAGAGCAAGGCATGCATCAGAATCGGCAATCGGCAAAGCATGCAATCGGCAACATCTATCGGCAAGCATCATGATAAGGTGAATCGACATTGACGAAAAGAGGCTCAGACATATACTTGAACGAATAAAAGAAGTTTAAAGGCATACAAGCATAGATCTGAACGTGGTAAACAATCGGCTAAACACCCCGAAAGAACGATTAAACTAATAATCACTAATTATACTCATAATCTAACGATCGCTTCACCGAGGACACGTCAACTAAGTGAAGTAGAACAGGACACGTCAAACTGCTCTACACGATCGACAGGTACAAGTATAATCGGCAACTACCAGTCCCAGATACTCAATAAATTAAATCTAACTCTTAGCAACTGTTTCGCCGAGGACACGTCAACTAAGCGAAGCAGACAGGACAAGTCAACTGCCTACCCAATCACTAAGAGCAGATCTAATCGACTAAGCACCTTAACCGTGACTCGAATAACCAGATCAAACAGAAATCAACATCAGCATCGGCAAACAAGGTCGCGGCTAGGACAAGTCAACTACCGTAACAAAGAATTGGACCAGGTCTTAAACAATTCCATGTAGTCGATGCATAATGCAAAGTTGCAAACCCTAGATTGATCTAAATTACCGGATAACTAGCAGCCACATCAATCTTAATCATGGACAAGTCGACATAACAAGATCGATGCGCTTACCTGACAAAATCCAAGTCGAAACCGGAGCCCCGATGGACGCCGATGTCGACGGAGATCTCGTCGAGAAATTGTGGCGGTGCGCCGAAGAGTTGATTGTATTGATTGGTTCTTCGATTACAAGCATCTGGGTTTATATTTATACACCCGAGGCAAGAGTCCGACTTGGACTTAAACACAACTCCTCCTTGACCACAACTCGGTCAATCCTTTCTAACTCTAGAAAAGAAAAAGAAACTAAAAAGAAAAACAGACCCACACGCACACGCGCACGTTTTCTTCGGCTTCATGATCTTCGGTGGGCCACCACTTCGCACAAAATCCTTTTCCACCCGGCGCGTACCCTGTCATCTACTGACAATGGGCCCTGGGCCAAAATTTGGTGTTAACAGGAAGATATGCGATGGGGATTGTGGTGATCTTGGTATGGATGGCGTCGTTCCTATATGGGTTTCTACACTCCAGGTACGCTTGCTTACTCCATGATTTTGCGAATATTTAGAAATTAGAACTTTGCGGTAATTAAGCAAGCAACATCAAAATATGGACTATAATATCACTAAGGAACAGAGGGTTTATGAAAGTGAAATATCTGCTTAATTTGTTACTCCCATGTTAAGTGTCCTCTTTTTATGTGATCCTTGAGACCGGTTAGATATGCCGTGGAATTTATTCATCTGTTATACATCTATAAATAGATGATGGAGTTCTGAAAATTGATCTATCTATTACTGAGCCAGGAAATTATCCAGACAAACCCAATAAATCCTGATATCTGGTTTAGATATCATTTTTATCTTCTGCTTAGCATTTTGAGTAATAATGGTGTCACCCATCCACGTCAAGATATCTTATGTCCTGTCAAATTATTCGTGGTCACATAAAAAAATATTTATTAGTGTGCCCAATGCAGTCACTTGGAACTAAATATAGATTCACTCTATTTCTTTGTTATGCAGATTTGTGCCGATATGGTTTACTTCCTGCCTGAACCAAATGAAGCAGTAAGTTTCATGCTCAATTTATTGTTGTTTTAAAACTCTTCTTGATCATGAATTGATGTGCTTACATTGAGGTTATGTTTTGGCTTATTTGATTTATTATTCAGTTCAGATTAGATTCAAACATTTTTGGGACTGAGCCTTGTTTATGGAGCATTTTCAGTAAACAAATTTGCATTGGTGGGGGGTTGACATAAATTTTGTTCTTATTTTAATTTTGTTCCAGTTAATTGTAGTCCATGTACATTTCATTTTCGTATTATGAAGTGAATGTATACAAAATTGTAACATGTGACCATGTGAGTCTCTGCTAGTTGTCAGCAAAGATCCACACTTAACAGTTTGCTATGGGTGATATTTTCGGCAGTGCCAAATGAAATGATGATATCTTGGTAGCGCTTGTTAGCACATAGTTTTCCTTTATGGAAACTATAAGCTTCTAGTGTGTCTTGTTATCCTGTATGTCTGTGCGTGCATTCAGTCAGTAGTGCCCTGTATTTCTTGTTCCTAGAATCCTAGTATCTAGGAGAGTCAGGCGCACGGTAGGACTGGTCGTGTGCTAATTTATAGGGGTCATTGCGGCTTGTTTAGCTCCCACAATGGCCATTATCTCTGTACTTAGGAGTATAAATAAAGAGAGAAGAAAACCTAAAAGCTGTAGCTTCATTGCAGCACAAATTAACTACTGATGTTCTTGCGCATTCTTGTGAGCCATGAGTTGTGAGAAAGCTTTGCCTGTTTACCAACATGTCTACCCTGACAGACACTAAGTTTTTGTTACTTTCACATATTGCATTTGGAAATTTAAAGTGAATTATTTTTAAATTGAAGCAATTTTCTTGGTTATTGTACGACATAGTGATGCTAAGGTGCTCAGGTTTGAAAGGTTTGGAACCTTGAAACTACTTGATTTGTTAATCCCAATAAGTTCCGACAGATTCATTTGTTTGATAGCCTTCCTTATTGTTATATATTTGTGCAATTTGATTTTGTATCCAGTTGTCACCACTTGCAATATATTGGGCGCTGGGATGAATTGTTTTAAAATTCTTTGTAAAATAATAATAAGAAAAGCTAGAGATTAGAGGCTCAAGGCTAACACAGTTGATTTTTTCAGAAAGTGGTTTGAACTTTCATAAGAGAGCTTGTTTGGTTCAGTTTTCACTTAATAACTTACTGTTAACTGCATTGTCTATAGCAAAGCAATGCACTTCTGGCTGACGGAGCGAGGTGGTTGCCAGTTCTGCAGTTTGAAACTCTCAGGCAAATCTCTTGGTCTGTGGTCTCGTTGAAGCAGTTGCAGAGAAAACTAAGCCTAGAACGTCTTGTGCTTCAGTCTATAGCCTCAATTGTTGAATTGTGTAAACTGCGTCTTGATAGTAGCACATCTGTTGCTAACATGATCAGGTTCATTTATTTTTCCCCAGACCCCGCGGCAGTGCGGGAGCTCTCAGCACTGGGTACGGCCTTTTTTATGTTGACAACATGTTGAATCTTGCATAGATATGTCGCTCCGCACAAATGTTTTGTTCATCGTAACCATATGCAAATCATTTTATCAAGGTGTGTTGATATGGCAATGCAAGATTCCTAGATAGATGAATTGTGTATGGTTAATCTGAATTCAAGTTCATATTACAACAATACAACATAAACATTGATGTGGAAGAAAGAAATTTCTAGTTGCTGCATTGAGGTGGCTGCATTTACACCATTTGCAATGTGGAAAAGTGGATCTTCAGGCTGAAATGTTCAGATACAGTACAGATGGGATGGCATTGGCTATGTTTTCGACCACGACAGAACCTGAAATCTTCAGGCCAGGCCAATAGCAACTGAACTGTAATCTACAGGTAGAAGCCTTCGGGTCCAGCTCCCTGAAGAGGATGGTAAAGTTTCCTGCCAACATCTGAGCATGAAAATACTCAGGGTTGATGGTGACTGGGCTTCTCACATGCCGTTTGTAAAACAAATTTTGAAAGCACGTGTCACGTGATCTATTAACTGCACAATTGCAACAAGAGGCCATCCAGATTAGCCTGCCACAGGGAAGTTCATGGAACTTGTTCGTCATCTGAAATCACTGCCTTGATGTTGCTGTCAAGTAGACGGATTTATGAATGTCACAGCTCACTGAAAGCACAAACTCTGATCTCGTAGACGGAAGGTTCTTGTTAGTTTTAGCTGCCCAAAAACAAGGGACCAATCTGAGCAGGTTATCTTTCTTTTCTGCAGGTGATTGAAATGCTTAACTGTAGCCAGATGCAGGCGCATATCAGCTACTGTCGCTGCCTTCCCGGCCCCACCTGACAGAGTATTTAAACTTTTTCTTTTTAGAGGACAGTGTATCTCAACCTGGTTGAACCGGACCAGTTTTGGGGAACCTCATCGCCAGAAGCCACCCAATCTATCGCAATTCGCATCCCAATTCTCATCGCCGACCAAACCCTTGGTCGCCGCCGGCGAGGATCCGCCACCGCAGGCATGGAGCCACCACTACCCGAGCTGGTGGAGGATCTCGTCGAAGAGGCCCTCCTCCGCATCCCGCCGGACGACCCGGCGCACCTGCTCCGCGCCGCCCTTGTCTGCAAGCAATGGTGTCGCCTCATCTCCGGCCCCCGCTTCTGCCGCAGGTACCGCGAGTTCCACCGCACTCCACCAATTCTGGGCGCCCTAATCAACACACTCCGCGGCGGAAACTTTGTCTCCATCTTCGTCCCCACGGCCTCCTTTCGGCAGCCCTGCGCCGATCGTCGCGGCTGGCGAGCGCTTGACTCCCGCCACGGCCGTGTCCTCTTCCACACGGTGCCATGGGGGCTCGCACCCTCGGATAATGCGCTCTCCGTTTGGGACCCTATCACCGACAAGGAGGTGGAGCTACCCAAGCTGCCATTGGACCCTTTCCCCTATCGGTGGGGCTTGAATGGGGCGGTGCTATGCGCCGCGGGCAGTAGCTGCAAACACCTCGACTGTAACCACGGCCCTTTCCTTGTTGTGTTTTTGGCAATTTCCGGCATGGAGACTTTTGCCCGCGTCTACTCATCGGAGGATGGTGAATGGAGGGAGCCGACTTATTTTACGCAGCACATCGATGAGGTTCCAGTGTTGGCACCTAGTGCTCTTGTGGGGAACGATCTCTACTTCTTGCTGTTCAAGACGGCCAGAGCGCTGAAATACGATGTGACCACCGGGGAAATGAACGTGATTCACCTACCACCTATAACTACAGACCCTCCGCACTACATTTTGCTCACGACCACAGAAGATGGTAAGCTGGGATACGCAACAGTCGAGGGGTCCAGACTCTACCTATGGGCGAGGGTGGCTGGTCGCACTGAAAATGCCGGATGGGCGCAAAGCAGAGTCATTGAGCTCGACGTTACTCCCTGTTGGTGCCCTCTCAAAATCACCTCATGTGGTTCGCATTGCGGATGGGGCGAATGTCATTTTCCTTCATACAGGTCATGGTTTGTTGAGTATTGATCTGAAGTCCGGCCAGGTGAGGAAGGTGCGCACCCTTTGCCATTTCCAAGATGTTGTTGTCCCCTGCATGAGCATCTACACTCCAGGTAGAGTTTATATGTTATTTGCATTTTCTGGAAACCATGGTATTTCAGTTTTTTTGTGCGGAGCAAATTGCATTATTTTGCATAGAAACGTCAAAATTTGACATTTATGCATATGTTCAATAATATTATTATATTAGTTTGTTAAAAGGGAATGCCTCAAACTATGTAACTCCTACTAGTGCTGTCTTGGTATGGAGCCCTTGAAGCTGGCTAGATACATAGAATTGTTATTCAGTCATACATATTATGTATGGATTGTGAGGTTTTGACAATTAATTTATCTTTTTAGAATAAGCCATAAGGTTCCAGCAATCCATACAGTCAACAAAACCCAAAAACCACTCTTGTACTGTTCATTTGTTTGAGTCGATCCTCTCTGATTGATTTTCTGCAATTGTGTATGTTAACTGATGGAGCTATACGTAGTAAGTTATTTTAAGTTGGTTGGTTTTGTTGACTGGTGGAGCTATGTGAATTTCTTATCCATCTTCTCTTACTTCTTGTGGTTTGTGAGAACAGAGAAACAAATGTTTATTGATAGCAAATCGATTTCTCAGTTTGGCTAAGTTAAATTTCTCTATGTTTTTGCACATGTCACACCCCGTGTCACGTGAAACCCAATCCGCGCAAATCGCACACCAGAACCAAACCAAACTCGAATTCAAAAGAAAAGAATAAAAAACCTTGAAGTTTGAATAATTGACAAACCGAAGCGTGTGAAAAAATTAAAAATTTTCAACAACAAATCGACCTGAACAAAAATTCATTGGAAAGCACTTCAGAAAATATAATTTTGGGGAATTTTCCAAGATTTTACAAATTCAGGGAGTACCCCTAAAAATTCAGTGAATTGTCCTCAAATCCCTCTGTTCCTGGATTTTGTAATTCAAAAATCTGTTGCCCAAAACAACTTGGACCCAAAAGGAAATTTGGAGCTGGTTCATTGTTCTTCAATCCCAGAATTTTTTGGAATTTTTGGGAGTTTAGAAGTGCTTCTTTTAATTCGTGGAAAATCAAAGGATTAAATTCAGCGAAAATGTGAAGAGCTGCGGGGCCTTACCTGTCATTTGCTTTGGGCCCGCGTCGTCGTCGCCGATTGGGCAACGGCGGCGGTCGAGTGCCGCGTGGTCGCCGGCCACCGGAGCCACGCCCCCGCTCCGCTCCCCGGCCGCGGACGACGCCGCTATAAACTCACCCGCTCCCGCTCCCCGGCTCCCAAACCCTGGTTCACTCTTCCCCCTTTCCGCCGCCATCTTGCTCGCCCTTGCCAGCCGCCGAGCTCCACTTAGCACCCGCCGCCGACGAGCCAACCCAGGCCGAGCAACCGAGCCAGAGCACCGCCAGGAGACCCTTCCACTCCTCCATGACTGCCATTGCCCCTCCTCCGCCATGAACTGCGGATCGAGCTCCTCAACTCCAAACTCCGGTTGCCGAGCTCGCACCGCCACGCGATTCCACTTCTCCGGTGAGCCGCCTTTCTTCTCCTTCCTTGTGAAGCTCCTCTAGGCCCTCGCGCAGCTCCCTGACTCCCCCTCCTTGTCCCTCCGCAGTCGAGGGCCTCAGGCCGAAGCTTTTTCCACCGCCGTGGCCATCCCCACGTCGACTACCTCCCTTCGCCGCTCCTCGTCAATGACACATGCGACGCCGGGACGCAGGGCCACGCGGCGAAGCTTGTGCATCGAGGACCGTCGTTGTTCGTCCACTTCCCTGTGCACGCGACATCGTCGGACCTCCGCCACCAGCCGCCTCCCGTCGTCGGCCCCTCTCCGGCCTTCCCCGCGATACCCCGTAATCCTAGGTGAGATCCCCGCCTCGCGCGTGTCCCTCCCGTGCTTCTCCCTTGCTCAATGGCCGCCGGAACACCAGCTCCCGCGAGCGCGCCGCCGTCGCCGGTGAGCCGGCCGGCGAGGCTGTCGACCCAGCCCAGGTCTCCTACGGCCCAGCCCAGATTGGCCCTTTGTGCGGCCTGGGTTCAATTGGCCCAGCCCAGCCCAGATCCAACGGGCCCAACCGTTTTTCCTGGTTATTCCAGAATTCTTCTAAACCGCCAGAAAATGCTGAAATCTTCCAAAATAAATAATAAATCAAAAAACAACTCAGAAAATTGTGAATCCAATTTTGTTGGCTTCCTTATACTCAGCTATATCTAATAAAAATGTCAAACTGAATAAAGTCTTTTATCCGTTTTTTGTAAAATTCCATAAATAGTAAATATTGTTTAATTCCTAATAAATCATCTGTTGCTCAATAAATCATAAACTCTTGCATGCTTCTAAATCATCTGTTCACACACCTATAAAGCATTTTTTTCGCTATCATTTGTTGTATAATTATTTTCTTATAATTTATTTAATGTTCTGCATTGTTTAAATTGTTAAAAATAATCTAGAATGCAATAAATCTTCAAACTTCACAGTAATTCATCTAAGGGATAATTAAATTTTCTTACTTAAGTTAATTTAATTTAACAACTTAAACCTTATTTAATTAAGAAAATACTTCAGACAAAAGCATAATTAAGAAAGTTAATCACTCATAGCAGAACACCATCGCCTCAATTAATGAAAATTTCTTTGTTTAATACAATGTAAATGACTGTCCCGTCATGTAATTAAGTTTAAATCGCATCCTGTCATTGCATCTGACTTGCATTCCTTATCATGACGTATAGCACTCGAGGTGATCCAGGAGCAGGTAGAGGATCATGATGTTGAGCAGCTCAGGAGAAGTCACTGACTTTCTCTGGTGTTTGAGAACACTAACCCCACCTTTGAGCCAGGCAAGCCCCGGTGCATTCTGTCATATGTTGTCTTTTTCTTTTATCACTATAGTGTCTGTCTATAGTATGTTTGTGCATTAGGTTTATAGGAGTTGATTGGAACCCTAGAATGCATTATGTTTACACTTCCTGATTATCCTTGTTACTCCCTGATTTATTAGTATATGGGTCGTTAGCATTGCTATGCTTAGTTGCTAGTGATCGGTAGAAGTCGAGTGGTAGGTCTCACTCGTATTATAGGATCTTGATACACTGGTTAGTTGGTTGAGATCATATATGGTGATGGCATAAGTGGAGACCGGACGGAGATGTTTGATAGGATGGATTGCGAAGGCCGGGCCTTCACGGTGGTAGCCCCGTCTGTGTCGATTAAGGACCGTTCATTGTTGGCCCTGTTGAGCAAGTTTTGAATTGTACTGATTCACATGCTGGTGATATGGGTACTAGTAAATCGACGTAGCTTAGCAATCGTGGGGACGAAACGGCACCTGCTGCTACGGGGAATGAGGGGAGCCACCCACGGACAACGGCCGGGCCGAGTGTTTCGTTGGGCCCAAGACTTCCACCGGAAGCAGCAGATCATTTCGGCCTTGCGGGGGCTTTGTGAAAGGTTGCCATATGTGGCCTGTTCGCGAGCGTGCATATGTCATGTGGTCAGGTTTCTCCTGCAGGATGTGCATCGATGCTACCGCTCTCGGATATGAGCAACCTGCTTGTTCACTGCGTCGCATCGTAGTAATGTTTATGGAAATTATGATGATAATATTGTTGCTTTGTATAATTACAGTACTACTTGCTTGTTTACTTGTCTGTTATAGCTGTTAGCTGCAGAACATGATACATGATTAAACACTAATCTTGAGCTAAAATTTGAAAGTAAGGACTCACTAATTAGCGCGGTTTCTGGCATTTTGAGTCAGCTTACCCCTGTGGCTTTTGCATAATAGGAGTCGGCCGTAATTGGCCTTTTGACGGTAAGTCTTGCTAAGTATTAGTTGCTCAGGGTTTGTGGCTCCATGTTTTTGTGTAGGTGATGAGTTTGCTTCCGCTGTTGTCTTTGGTGGAGTGTGCTTGATGTGATCGTCTCCATGTCCACATCGCAGGGGCTTCGATGTGCGGCCTTTGTATCGTCGAGCTGGTAGTTGTTGTTGTATTTGTAGACTTCCGCTGTGCTACTCACGTGTTTTAAATCATTTGAGACTCACTGTAATAACTTAAAGATGAAAAATTTGTGCTGTTTATGTGATGTACCGTCTATGTCCGTTCATCAGCACTCTGACTCGATCCTGTGAAAAGCGGTAACGCTTCAGCAGAACTGGAAGCAGTCTCTACAGGTGAAGAACCAAGAGCTAGTGGTTCAAGTGCATGAAAACTACTCCTGTGCTAAGTTAAATTTCTCTGTGTGTTCATTAATGAAGAATGAAGCGCATATAGTGGTGATTTTAGATGCCATCTGTGACGTTTGTGGTGTGTAACACTTGGCCATCCATGATTTTTGCAGTTCTGTTGGCCTTCATGCTTTATGGATCTTGGTGTAATAGGATAATGGATAGTAAGCAGTCTCTATAAGCTCTAAAATGTGTAGCATGCTTGTAGGTGCAAAGCACTCTTCGACCAACGTCCGTATTTTCTTATTGCTATGCATAACGTTCCATAAGCACCATTTTACTCCAATAGTTTGGTTCAACTTCTGTTTTTGTCTGTCAGGACATTGTAATGTCCTGCATAGCAACATGAAAATATGGACGTTGGTACATATGCTCAGCAACATTGTTTATTAAAATGGAATACCTAAATCTGTGGTACTCCTGCTGTGCAATGAAACTGGCTAGATATACCTAAATTTTTTAATCTGTTTACATATTATATATGTATTATAGGGTCTTGGCAATTTATATTTTGAGAAGGTTCAAGCAGGACAAAACCCAAAACCACTCTTCTCACTTCATATGTTTTGCCTCGTGCCCATGTTTAATGCTGTACATATATTTCATATCATAGCTCTTGGATGTTTTGCCCAAGTTTAATGTTGTACATTCCATTCTATAGCTCTTGGATGTTGGTATCTGTGCTAAAATAATAAAGATGTTTCTCTGGGGCTTGAGTCAATCTTCTCTTATTGGTTTTGTGCAATTGTGTACTGGTGGAGTTGTGGATAATAAATTAGTGTTCTTTGGTTGGCTGTGTTCTTGTTCATCTTCGCTTACTGCTTGTGGTTAGTGAGAAACATATGCTTATCGATGGCAAATAGATTTCTCAGTTGACTGAAGTTCGTTTCAAAATCTATGTGTTTCTGCAGCACTGGGAGCAGTCACTACAGGTGAAGAACCATGAGCTAGTGTTTGCAGCGCATGAAAAGTCAATTGCTATTGCAAGATTTTAATGAAGAAGGAAGGGCTTAGTGGTGGTTGTAGATGGTGTCTTCATGCTTTATGGATCTTTCGCGTAATGAATGGTCTAATGGATAGTTAGCAGTCTCTGTTAGCTAAGCTGTGTAGCTTGTTGATGTGAAGCTCTCTTCGACGTGTCTGTTGTGTAAGATGCTAACGGTAGCATGATCCTGCTTTGGAACTTCATCATTGCAACGAGATCTGGGAATGAATATGCCTCCCCATGTCTAAAGTTACTCTTGCTCCAGAAAATGAGCAAAGGAGACTAGAATGTGTCAGTTTCATAAGCGGCCTTTTCTCCAATATAGCTTGGTTTGATTTCATCATGTTCTTACTGAAAATGCTTGCACTACTGCTGAAACATGTTTACTGAATCATTACTGCATTGCAGAAACTTTATTTTCTTGCACTTTTAGCATTGCAAAATTGTGTTATCATAGTGGAAGAGGGGTGTTAGAAGCTAAGTCACCGGGAACGTGGAACGTGACCAGGTTCCCTGTCCCGGGAACTTCGTTCCAAAACGAGGAACGGGAACGATGCGGGTCACCGTCCGGTTCGCTGGTGGGAACTCGTCCCGGTGGAAAGAAGGTTTCTAGGGGAGAAAAAGGATACTAGAGAGGAGAGGAGGATGAGGGCAACCTGTTTTGCTAGTCCCCATGGGAGAAGGTGGTCGCTGGCGAGCGATCTATAGCAGCCATCGCCATCTGTTTTGGGAGAAGAGAGAGGGATCGAGAGGAAGAAGACGGTGGCGGCTGGCTGTTCCGCTGGGTTAGGTTAAGTAGTGGTAGTGGGCTGATGGGCTGATTGGGCCAAACAATGGTAATAGCCCCTGTTACCTCATTTTCTTTTTTTTTATTTCTTTTTTCTGTTACAAACATGAATATTTGTGATACATTTGCTGTAACGTTCTCATTTATCGTTCCAAATTTTTTTGGTTCACGTTCCACGTTCCCAAATTAGCGTTCCGAACATGTATACCCCCAAACGTACCAGTTTTTAATAAGTTGCGTACCATGTCCCACGTTCCCGTTCCTCGACCCTATCGTTCCGGGAACTTTGTGACTTAGGTTAGAAGTATCACCGTAGCCAACTTCAATTCTGTGCATGGTTTTACCACATCTGTATACTCCTGGTTGATGGAGCGAGAAGGCTGCCAGTTTGTACAGATGATATATTCAGATACTGTTCTTAAATATATCACATGTAGGACAACAAATCTAATTCAATTTGCACTAAATTAGTTGTCCTAAACGTCATGTATTTAAGGACGGAGGGAGAAGCCTGTAGTATTGCTGATGCAATAGAAAAGAAAACCTAAAGCACACCGTAGCATCCTATAGGCTCAATCTGTTGGCTGAACTGCTAAAACCTTTGAGCTGTATCCTTGTAGCTAGGTTGTCACCATCTGAGAATGAGATCCTGTTTCATTGTATTAATCAGTATGGTTGACTAGTTCAGTTCCTTCTGAATCAACCAAGGCTGCCCAAGTAGTAAGGGTCATGATCATAATAATTTTTGGAAATTTGTCTTCATCGCCAATCATGAATTCTATTCAGGTTTACATTTCGGTTTATGGAAGTTTATTTTTCACTTCATTCTTGGTATGTCACTTTGGAAATGAAGTTAATTATATGGAGCCTTGCTTTCCTAAATAAATAAATCTGCGGTTTCAATTTGGCCTGACAAGATTGCCCAGGCAGAGTTTTGACTCTTGTTAATCACATGCTTGAAGGTCGGAATGAAAAATTTGTGTTTATGGTTCATCCAGTAAATTTTGCATGCAACGTAAAGTTGGGGGACATATTCAATAAATGTTCTAATCTAGCTTACTGTTACCATTAGAGAGTTATCTGATATTCAGATCGTTTGTAGCAGCCAGTGCAATGCGATTCGTTGTGGTATATCTGTCTAGTCGATGCAGTGAATCGCTAGTCTCTTCTCTAGTCGAATCAAGGGAACTTTGTGCAACCATGAACCATACGAAAGCGAGAGTCAGTGTCACTGTGTTAGGGCCATGGTGCCATGTGGCTTGTGAAGATGTTCGGTTTACACGGAGGCTAGGCAAGCGCAATGTGAAATTGTAAAGTGGTCTAAATGGGTAGGCCCACAACAGGGTGTCTTTAGCTATGGACAAGTTCACAATGTGAATGGAGCCAGGTGAGTCTGTCCAGACAAAAATAATCACCTGTCTCCTAGCTCTCTTTCTCTTTTTTTTTTTTTTTTTTTTTTTGGCGAAAGAGCTCTCTTTCTCTATGGTCACTTGCATGGCAATGGCCTTCTCATTATTTTAATGATTCATGGTACAAATATTCTTTTAAATGGCCTTCCAGCCAGTCCATAAGAGCAACCACAATGTACTCAAAAAGTAGTCCATAAGGAATAAAAAATATTATATGTATGTTTATAACATTGTGAAAATAGTCTATGAAGTAGTCAATAGCAAAAGTGATCCATAAGCTTATGGACTACCTATAGTGAATAAAAAATGATTATTGTCTCTCTCTCTCATCTCTTGCCTTCATGCACACCAGCAAGGATTAGTGGAACCCAGTCTGTTTTTTATATCTACTATGGACTCCATTCTTTACTTCACCATTGTGCAGTTTTCAATAACTAAAGTCTATTGACAAAGGGCCCACTCCTATTGACCACTTGGTCCATAAACGTTGCTCTTACCCTAAGCATATGGACATCTTTTGCCTATGGACTGCCTATTGACTTCTCTCACAATGTTTCAGCTAGCTTGTGCTGAATTCTTTATTCCCTATTGACCACTTTACAAGCACATTGCGGTTGTTTGGTGACAATTTGATTTCCTGGCATAATTTTTATGTGACTATTATTTATTTATTTATTAAATAGGATTATGTGCCAATTTCCTGCCAAATGACTTGTTCAAATGGATTCTCCATCCGCTCTTCTCTAATCTATCAAATTCTCATGTTGGAGTTTTTTAAGTCCGCTTTTCGGATTTTGGAAAGAAGGAAGAAGTTGAGCCCTTCATAGCAGAACCTCTATACAAGCCAGACAATTCGGGGGCACCCATACAGATTACTCTGAGTTCTCTGGGGAGGGCACACAAAATCCACCTCAAGTCTTGTCACACCCCAAAATTTCTATTTTGGGATCTGAAGCTTTTTCCTTAATTTTCAAAACTTTTAAATAAAATGATTTGTTTTATGTATTGGAAAATGAATTTATAAAATTTAGAATAGGTTAAGGTAATTGAATGTTGGATAAATCCTTGTTGAACCTCTCCAATTTTCATTGCCATCATATATCCCGCGTCGTTCTATCCCATCTCTCCCTCCGATCCTACATGTCAGGAGACCGTCCATATTCATTCCACCTACCGCCTTCTCTCAAATGGAAAGAACACGAGCATTAAACGTCTAATCAATCATTATTTCCTTTCTAATTTCCTCACCAAGCTTTCCTCCACCAGCCCCACCTCTCCTATATATATCAGGGCCTCCCCACGTCCTCCCCAGCACCCACAAACCTTCACCACGCCGCCAGGCTGCCACCACGCCCCGCCGCCCTCGCGTCCAGCCATGCCGCCGCCGATTGGCATTGGCGTTCCCGGCGATCTACCCAATGAATTGAAGCCAAATTTTTCCAGGAGGTGCGTCTCAAATTCCTCTACAACATATCCAAAATTCATGGTCAGAGGAGTCTTAAGCCTCTGGGATCTTCATCTCAACAACCGTTCCTCCCTGTTCTGGATCTGTCCAGCGCGCATGACGGTAATGAGGTCCCTGTTCCGTCCAATTTATTGGCTTATTCGTTGTCCCAACCATACCAAGACGTGTTCCACCAAGTTATCTTTCATCTCCCAGGAGGGTCCCCTTTGATCTTTTCCCGTTCCTCCAGGAACGCCATCGTCCTCGCTGCATGACCTCATCAAGATCCAACCAATCGATCTCCTTTTCAGGTAAAACCATGCCCAAATCATCATGTCCCTATCATGTTCCACAACATTAGGCGCGTTTCTGTCCAAACCTTGTCCTGAAAAGTGGAGCCAATTAACAGGAACGCGCACGTCTTCTTCTTGTCTGTGCACAGTCGTCCTGTACAGTTTTCAGAATAACCTTGTTACTTGAATTGCTCATATCTTTTTATCAGTAGCTCCAATTTAGGCGATTCTTGTGCCTAAATCCTCGTCTCTTTGTATACTATCCAACCATAGTGTTTTTATAATGTGTTTTATCTGAATGGTGTACTGTTCTTGATTGTTTTGTGTTTTTCTTTTGTCGGTTGTCCCTGCGAGTCGATGATGACGTGGAGAAGCGGTACGAGAATATGAAGAGCAAGAGTCCAAGACCACTGAGCAGCATTATATGAACAGGCAAGTGCCGTTGACCATCTTGCTCCTATTTAGTATTAGTTTGTTGTATATTCCTTGAATGCATTGGGTTTAATTTGAATCCTAAGTGTCATAATCTTGTTCCTTATTATTCCTTGTCGCCTGTTGGGTAGTGTCTATGTTCTGGGTAGATTTATGCTTAGCCTTGCTGTATGTTTGGATTGGGAAGCGTCTTAATCTTGACTAATGATCTATGCAACATAATTGGGTTGGTAATGGTTAGCAACATGGTGATTAGGAATCTGAGCAGGATGGTTGGTTTGGTATGGTGCCGTCGTGCACGAGTCTTTGGTTTGTGCTTGTACCTGCTTTAGATTCTAAGGACCGGTTCATGGAGCATGTAACCTGACATATCCGCGCCATCACAAGACTGCTATGGAACAGCTTGGCCAATTAATTAGATGTCTCTTTACTTTGTGTGCACCATCAGGTGGTTTAGTGGCGCCAGAGGGGGCTTCTGCAGCGGAGGTAAAATGGACTCCAAGAATGCTGTTAGCGGTGGAACCTTAGCGGGTGCATACAAGTTTTGAGACGCTTTGTAAAGGCCTCGTAGTGATCTCCTGGCCGCACGCCTAAGGAAGTGTGCATATGGCATAATGGAGGATTTAGTCACTGACGGGTGATGAAATCACGACTTGTGGGTAAAGTGGTGCAACCTCTGCAGAGTGTAAAACTGTCTTGACAGCCGTGCTCACGGTCACGAGCAAGCCTGGACTTATTCATGATTAGATTGGTGGTTTAGTTGGTTTGGTAGTCAGGTGGTTAGAACCCGATGAGTTGGTAGCCAGGTGGTGGGAACCTGGTGAGTCTTGGTAGCCAGGTGGTGGGAATCTGGTGAGCTGTCGGTTTATCGATGTTTGGGAGTTGTCATCACACTTAGTAAATAGGATGCTTTGATATAGGAGTTTATATTAGGATTGCATAGATGCAAACATTGAGTCAAGCCTTTCTTGATAATAGCCTTGCATGTCATACTTTCCCACACTTACTGAGTACGGCATGTACTCATGCTCTTGCTTTACCATATATTGTGTTTGCTTAGTGCGAAAGCAAAGACTACATTGAAGAAGGTGCAGAGAAGGTCGCTTTACCGCCAGTCGA
The DNA here is from genome assembly GCA_012490785.1 of Eragrostis nindensis. Taxonomy (NCBI): domain Eukaryota; kingdom Viridiplantae; phylum Streptophyta; class Magnoliopsida; order Poales; family Poaceae; genus Eragrostis; species Eragrostis nindensis. Next base: position 104,174 of record JAAXCT010000654.1, on the reverse strand, counting down.
TTGCCTGTGGAGCGCCCTGGAGTCTTCTTCCGCTGATGTGCTTTGATCTGGTTTGTTTTTAATAAAGTTGTTTTATTCGTTATAGAACTGTATCACTATAAGTCGCTACATGTATGATAAAACAGATCCTGGCATACATGTAGATTGCATCCGATTTATGCTATATAAGAATCGGGTGTGACAAAGTGGTATCAGAGCTATAATCGACTCTAGGAACGTGACCTTAGTTAGAACGGACGTTTAGTGGACCCCTTGATGCACCTGGATGATGAAGATGAAGAATTGCTTTAGAAAGGATGTCAATCTGTGACACGACTGGTGAAGATGAAGACCTGCTTGGCAAGAAGCTTTATCGATTAAGATATGTCACTCACTTAGGTGCCCTTTTGTGTAGTGAGTGAATGCCCATCCTTGAATATATCGAGTAGCAAACGTTGTGTGGTGTTTTCGAAACAAAAGGTTTTTTTGTTTAACTCGTTTGTCGAAGCCTAGGACCCAATGCTCTTTCTTTCAATCTCTCTAGTCCACACAAATCACGAGACGAGATTTCGTTTAAGGGGGGTAGTTTTGTCACACTCCAAAATTTCTATTTTGGGATGTGAAGCTTTTTCCTTAATTTCAAAATCTTTTAAATAAAATGATTTGTTTTATGTATTGGAAAATGAATTTATAAAATTTAGAATAGGTTAAGGTAATTGAATGCTGGATAAATCCTTGTTGAACCTCTCCAATTTTCATCGCCATCATATATCCCGCTTCGTTCTATCCCATCTCTCTCTCCGATCCTGCATGTCAGGAGACCGTCCATATTCATTCCACCTACCGCCTTCTCTCAAATGGAAAGAACACGAGCATTAAACGTCTAATCAATGCATTATTTCCTTCCTAATTTCCTCTCCAAGCTTTCCTCCACCAGCCCCACCTCTCTTATATATATCAGGGCCTCCCCACGTCCTCCCCAGCACCCACAAACCTTCACCACGCCGCCAGGCTGCCACCACGCCCCGCCGCCCTCGCGTCCAGCCATGCCGCCGCCGATTGGCATTGGCGTTCCCGGCGATCTACCCAATGAATTGAAGCCAAATTTTTCCAGGAGGTGCGCCTCAAATTCCTCTACAACATATCCAAAATTCATGGTCAGAGGAGTCTTAAGCCTCTGGGATCTTCATCTCAACAACCGTTCCTCCCTGTTCTGGATCTGTCCAGCGCGCATGACGGTAATGAGGTCCCTGTTCCGTCCAATTTATTGGCTTATTTGTTGTCCCAACCATACCAAGACGTGTTCCACCAAGTTATCTTTCATCTCCCAGGAGGGTCCCCTTTGATCTTTTCCCGTTCCTCCAGGAACGCGATGCCATCGTCCACTGTCGCTGCATGACCTCATCAAGATCCAACCAATCGATCTCCTTTTCAGGTAAAACCATGCCCAAATCATCATGTCCCTATCATGTTCCACAACATTAGGCGCGTTTCTGTCCAAACCTTGTCCTGAAAAGTGGAGCCAATTAACAGGAACGCGCACGTCTTCTTCTTGTCTGTGCACAGTCGTCCTGTACAGTTTTCAGAATAACCTTGTTACTTGAATTGCTCATATCTTTTTATCAGTAGCTCCAATTTAGGCGATTCTTGTGCCTAAATCCTCGTCTCTTTGTATACTATCCAACCATAGTGTTTTTATAATGTGTTTTATCTGAATGGTGTACTGTTCTTGATTGTTTTGTGTTTTTCTTTTGTCGGTTGTCCCTGCGAGTCGATGATGACGTGGAGAAGCGGTACGAGAATATGAAGAGCAAGAGTCCAAGACCACTGAGCAGCATTATATGAACAGGCAAGTGCCGTTGACCATCTTGCTCCTATTTAGTATTAGTTTGTTGTATATTCCTTGAATGCATTGGGTTTAATTTGAATCCTAAGTGTCATTATCTTGTTCCTTATTATTCCTTGTCGCCTGTTGGGTAGTGTCTATGTTCTGGGTAGATTTATGCTTAGCCTTGCTGTATGTTTGGATTGGGAAGCGTCTTAATCTTGACTAATGATCTATGCAACATAATTGGGTTGGTAATGGTTAGCAACATGGTGATTAGGAATCTGAGCAGGATGGTTGGTTTGGTATGGTGCCGTCGTGCACGAGTCTTTGGTTTGTGCTTGTACCTGCTTTAGATTCTAAGGACCGGTTCATGTTGCATGTAACCTGACATATCCGCGCCATCACAAGACTGCTATGGAACAACTTGGCCAATTAATTAGATGTCTCTTTACTTTGTGTGCACCATCCGGTGGTTTAGTGGCGCCAGAGGGGGCTTCTGCAGCGGAGGTAAAATGGACTCCAAGAATGCTGTTAGCGGTGGAACCTTAGCGGGTGCATACAAGTTTTGAGACGCTTTGTAAAGGCCTCGTAGTGATCTTCTGGCCGCACGCCTAAGGAAGTGTGCATATGGCATAATGAAGGATTTAGTCACCGACGGGTGATGAAATCACAACTTGTGGGTAAAGTGGTGCAACCTCTGCAGAGTGTAAAACTGTCTTGACAGCCGTGCTCACGGTCACGAGCAAGCCTGGACTTATTCATGATTAGACTGGTGTTTTGGTTGGTTTGGTAGTCGGGTGGTTGGAACCCGATGAGTTGGTAGCCAGGTGGTGGGAACCTGGTGAGCTGTCGGTTTGTCGATGTTTGGGAGTTGTCATCACACTTAGTAAATAGGATGCTTTGATATAGGAGTTTATATTAGGATTGCATAGATGCAAACATTGAGTCAAGCCTTTCTTGATAATAGCCTTACATGTCATACTTTCCCACACTTGCTGAGTACGGCATGTACTCATGCTCTTGCTTTTCCATATATTTTTGTTGCTCAGTGAGGAAGCAAAGACTACATTGAAGAAGGTGCAGAGAAGGTCGCGTTGCCGCCAGTCGATTGCCTGTGGAGCGCCCTGGAGTCTTCTTCCGCTGATGTGCTTTGCTCTGGTTTGTTTTTAATAAAGTTGTTTTATTCATTATAGAACTGTATCACTATAAGTCGCTACATATATGATAAAACAGATCCTGGCATACATGTAGATTGCATCCGATTTATGCTATATAAGAATCGGGTGTGACAAGTCTCTGGAGAGTGCAGACAATTCGCCCTCTGGGTCCCACATGTCATCTCCCTCTGTTCTCTCGTTTCCTGTCCCTCCCTGGTGAACGCGCTCTGAAGCCGCACGCCACACGGCGGCGCTCGCCTGAGCGCAACCGATGGCCATCTCAATGCCGTGAAGCCGCGCCCATCTACACCTCTCTCTACGCGTGGGTCCGATCGAGGACGCCATTGCCGTACGTCGTCGGGAGCCACGCGAAGACCGTGTGCTTCGTGCCCTGCTCCCTGCCCTTTCGTTTTCCCCATCGAGTATTGCCGCAGCTCCCACTTGCCTTCCCCGTTGCCTAGATCTGAGGAACGAGGCTGCGACGCGCCCCTGCATCACCTCCCCAAGGCTCGTCATCCAGGGCAGCCGCAGCATGCGTCGTCTTCTTCCCGTTTGTGCAGTAGCAGGCTATTTAGCCTCTTGCCCTGTTGTACTAGTTCATCTCTTTCCCTTGTTTAATTCACCAGAATTTGATATCAGCTCTAAAAATCCTAAAACTTGGTCCCTAGTTCTCTCATAATTAAATATCAGCACTGGTGAAATTTCTGTTGAATCATATAAATTTGATGTTAAATCATAATTAAATAATGCCTTGCTCAAAAATAGTGAAACCTTGTTAACAAATCTCAGAAATTTCAGTTCAATACAGTAAAAATGTTTGTACTAAACAATACGCTGATTTAAATTTCAAAAATGATTTAAATGCCACAATCAGATTAAGTAAAGTCTTGTCCTTAATGTAATTGCAATAGAGGGTTGTACCTTGAGCAATTTATTTTCAAATCATATCATTCTTTTTGCACTGCACCCCTGTTATCTTGAGTAACATTCCACCTCTTTCATATCATTTGCACCCATATCATGTCATTGCAAGCATATTCATTGTGTTGCATCGCTCTTTCTCTTAGAGTACGAACCGACGGAGTTCGACGTGGGTGGTGCTGAGGGCGAACCTGAGACGGAGAACATGAGTGTGGAACCTGCAGCTCAAAAGGCAAGCATCTAAGTATTTCTCTAACTATTTTGGTTACCAATGGTGAATAAATTTGATTGTGCCTATTAGGTTATATGCATTGGTCGAGCAATAGTGGTTAATATTGGGTAGCTCCTAATCGTTGCATATCCGTCCTTGATTCTCGTTATATCTTGTTCCTTGCAACTTGTCTTTGTGGATAGAGTCTATGTTGGAGTCACGATAATTCCTTATCATGCTTAATAGCCTCAGTAAAAGTCGAATGGTGTCAAGTTCCACTACCGTTCACAAGTATAGGAATGTTGCTCCTTGTAGATTACCTTGGTCATGGTGATGGTGGTGGTTTACGGATGTGAGACTTGAGCAGGCAGCAGGGGTGGTTTGGGAACGAAGTCTTGAATGCACCATAGGCTCGCTTGAGTTGATCAAGGACCGTCTCGTTGGTGCTGTCGACATAAACACCTTTCCGTGGTGCCACATATTCAATATAATGGAACGGGTAAGCCTTCCTCCTTATCTAGCTGTGACCATTTAGCTTGCGAGTTCGGAGGCTGTAGAAGGGGCTAGGGATGACCCCATTTGAGGGCCTAGTGCGACCAACTCGCCTTAACCGAACATCTGTTAAATGGTCGGGCGTATTTGGAGTGGGTTGTCATATTGAATCACCACTTACTTCCGATGGGCAGTGGTCATGTGGCGTGTGGGTAAAATAGTACTCCCCTATAGGATGTAAAATCAATTCGAATTGCCACGCTCTCGGTCATGAGCAAGTTTATGTTTGTTAGCCATCATCATAGTGGTGGTTTGGATATGAGCTCGTGTTGATTTATTGGATGACAAGATGGCGTGAATAATATACTTGAGCTACGGGAATGTATGGGTGGGAATAGGATGAGTTGCTCATAAGTTTTTCTTTTATGCTTGTCACCTAATTGCTTATCTAATGTATTCAATTAATCGCTTTATGCTAAATGTCTTCCTATTTGCCACATCCTTGTAGAGAGAGCTATATGACTATATGTGTAAGTCTTGCTAAGTACCTTCGTACTCACGGTGCTATGTTTAAGTTTTTTCCAGGTAAGGACAAGTATGTGTATGGCTACTTCTATCCCGCCGAGGGCAGCGATGGGTAGGAGTAGTTGGTCGAGGTCATGCTCGTGGTGTTTGTGGGCTAAGCACCATTGGCCTTTTGTTTTACGAATTCCGTTGCGTACTCATGTCATAGATCGAACTCTTACCATACATTTCCTTGGCTAGTGCTTAATGTTGACGTGAGAGCAAACTAATTGAACTATCCCTTTTGTTGTAATTGGAATGAATGAAGACTTGTATTGACACTTAAAATTGCTCTCTATTTTGTATCTTGTAATGATGGTTACAACTGCGGCCTAGCGGTATGCACACTGATTTTGGGTGTTGAAATGCATACCGGAGAGTGCTGAATCGCACCCATATTGATTGAATGTTGTTAATTGTTGCCTGCCTTGGATGAGTGTTCACCCATGGTGTGTCGAGTTGTCGACGCATGTCGATCCTCATCACGGGACAGCCGACGCCATTTAATCTATATATGTGTTATTTGGTCGGCTCCTCCACAGAAGACTTCTTTGATTGTTTTGCGAAAATGTGCATTCTCTACGAGGCCATACAATCACTCTGCAGTCGTAAATAGCAATCAGTTTAGCCCCCTTCAAAGTAATGCCTTCTACAATGTGATGTCAGAAAAGCTGACTGCGTACTATACTGGGTTGTATATTTGTATCAATTGCATGTGTAGTTCTTAGAATCGTATGTTTGTTGACCTCTCATGGTTTGTGCTTTGCAAAAGTTGTAGCCCAACTTATTGTATACTTAAATGACTGAAGTTTATGGTATGTTTTGAATCGGAAAGAACAATTACATCGATTTTTCCTTTACATGCTCTCTGCTGTGAAAATATATTGTTGGCACCTTCATTATCTGCCCAAACACTGAAACCGTGCTGCTGATACTGTTGCCAACAAAGTTTCTTTCTTTTCATCTTATTAATTTTCTTGCATGGCTATATGACATCCATAACGTCCGCGGCAACGCGCGGGTCTGTACTAGTATCTTTAGGCTACTCCCAATGGGGGTTTTATTTTCATTAATTGAGATACCACATAAGCAAATTTGGTGATATGGCAAGAGAGTTATGAAGAGAGAATTTCATCTAGATGAAACTGGGTATACATGATTACCGAGATATGAAACACCATGAAACTAGCATTGGAGGAGAGGAATTTCATTTCATCCTATAGACAACAAATGAAACAAAATAGATTTGCGTGCTATGAAACACCGAAATGAAACTATGCATTGGAGAGGTTGTTTCATTTGTGGTTTCAAAACACTTTAGATGACATGGCACTTTTGAAAACATCAAAATAAAACTTTCCATTGGGACTAGCCTTATAGAGCCGAAGCTAAAACTGCCCATTGGCATGTCTAGTTTGTCAAGAAAGCTCGACTGCGGTGCCTTTGGTTGACAAGTTAGCTGTTCAGTTGGTCAAGAAGGGCTAAGAAATGCAAGGTAGCTAGAGGTAGATGCCTCCCGCAGGGGCGAAGCCAGCTTTTTAGCTTGGGGAGTGTCACAAGGCCATAGAAGGGGCTAGACCATAGAAACTCCATAGTGATTAGCAAAAAAGCTTAGTGATTAATGGAGGGAGCAGCTGCGTTGGGGGGTGCCTCGCCCCTGTGTCGGACCCCATTCCTGGAATCCACGTGTTTACCGTACCAATCCCTAGATCAGTAGTTGGTACACACAAACAAAGGGTTCCATTGCACATACACGAGTACATATTACACCTCATAGGGTTCAGATCGTAGCCTTAAGTTACAAACCAGATGAAAGCTAGCATACTAGCCTGGAAAACTACAAACTTAGAGAAAAAACACTATTAAACACCACAGGTAACTTGAGCAGACATCGACCCTATTCATCGTTATCGTCTCCTGCGACTTCTTCTTCTACTTCCTCTGAATGAAAGCAACAAGAATGAGTACATAATGTACTCAGTAAGCCCTACGCTACTCAAGGGTATGTATTTATGCATATTTGGTCTTAGCAAGGAAATAGGCCGTAAGGCTTGCAGAAAGCGAGTTTATGCAGTGGTTCAGCAATTCAAGGAGATATAGATAAAACATGGGAGTAAGTTTATTACATAGTTGGTTGGCCCTGGGGGAGAATGAATCAAGCCCGCCAGTTCCCAAGTTTTAGTTGGGCCTTCAGACCTCAACGGTCCTACCGACCCGGCACACCTGCCAACACTTCCAAAACACAGGCGGCTATACGCCTACTCACGCGTCAAGGAACAAATAAGAGGGTGGCTAATCAATGTGACGCACATGAATATGTCATATGCCGTGACAATGTCCAATCGATTAAATTATACACTCTGCAGAGATTGTACATCTTTCCCCACAGGCTAGGCACTCTTGCGCGAGAGAGCAACATAACGCCTTATCCATCTTCTCCAGTAGTCCCACAAGTTCACCATGGAGGGTCAGGGATTAAGGATCAAGCACGACACTAAGGTCATAATTTGCGGGGATTTCACTCCCATATAGCCGGCAACGAGCATTTAATACTCGATGTATTTCCCCGACCAGTCCGCTGCTATACAATCAGCCACCAGGTGAAAATTACTTGCAGAAGTACCAAGAAGGTAGGAAAAAGTCCCGTCCATTGCAGGTTCCATGGTTTGTACGAAAATTTATCATGTATACAGTCACAAGAACAGGTCCTTATGTGGCCGAGCAAGCACCTTATCCCACACTAGGGGTCTATCACACCATCAACCAATCACTAGTGGTCTTGCTCGCAGTCCATCCCTTCCCTTCATCTTCACCAACATCACCCTAGCTTGTTACTATTCCCAGCCTATCTACTACTCACACCACCAAACTCATTTAACACATTTATAAAACATATATGTGATAAGGTGTAGCAATGTTGAAACATTGCGGGGTCCTAAGCCATTACTAGTAACAAGGTAAATTATGCCATCATAGAAATGATGGAATCATCCTAGGGTTAACAATGTGATAAGTATTCAAGGGTAAATCAAGGACCATTATTTTTGCCTATATATATATTGCATAAATAAAGCTAAACAATTAGGTTAATAACTACACAAGTAGTAAATTAACAAATAATTCCTAATAATAAAGAATTGGCTAATAGGTGCATTGCAAATAATAGGATCAATCATGATCAATGAAGTAGAGCTTGCCTTCAAAATTTGGGTCGGACTCCTCCTCATATCCCTCGTGCTCAGGGTTGTCCTCGTGTTCCTCGGAACTACACGTAATAACGTCAAAATAAATACTAACATATAAATAAATCAAAATAAAATAAATAAATAAAATCAAATAACACCAAATAATATTCATGAAATAAAAGAGGGATCTGAGAGGTTTCTAAAGAATCCAAAGGTAGTTTGGGTTCTATGAATTATTTCCTATTTTCTGGTATTTTTGGGATTTTTTTTCCTACATTGGAAAAGGCTCGGAATTAGTTTCTGTGTACACTAAGCTGGGTGAACCTAGCATGTTCTAAGCGCTGGTGAGGCTGACAGGATGGGCCCGTGGTCCGCAATGGACTGGGCCCGCGGCGGAGCACGTGTGCCTGGGGTCCACTGGACCGGGTGCACGCGGGCTAGCAAGGGTGGCGACGTGGCGCGCGCTGGCTGGTGGCGGCGGGTCGCGCGGCGGCGGCTCGCCGGAGAGCTCGCCGGCGGCGGTTGTGAGGCTCAGAGAAGGGCGAAGAGTGGCCGTGGGAATAGGTCTCGGCGAGGCGAAGCTTGGCGGTAGATCGCGCACGTGCGGAAATGGCTTGAGCAGCGATGGCGAGGTCACCGGAGTTGGAGCGGCGGCGGCGTAACGGCGAACTCGCGAGACAAGGCGGCTCGTGATGCTCTTGCTAGTGCGGAGGGTGCGCGTGAGGGTGGCGAGTGCGGGCGGCCGCACGTCGTCGACAAACTCGCGACGACGGCAATTGGCGACGAGCAAGGCGGCGGCGATGGGCGGTGCTTGGCGTCCGTGTAGCCACGGGCCGGGACTTGCTGGCTTTGATGTCGGGGCAGATAGAGGAGTCTTAGACCTACGCGAGGGCTAGGTGGGCGAGAGAGAAAACGGGCAAAGGCGGTTAGGCGGCGCGTTTTCTCGCTCGGAGGCTCGAGACGGTTCACGGCTGTAGGATAGGCTTGGCGGCTGGGGGCGGTTCGTCGCGCGGAGGGCGAGGCGGGAGCAGAGGCACGAGCTCGCGAGGCGGTGGGTGTCTCGCGGCGATGACACGTTGCGGCTTGGGACAGCGCGGCGGCGGCGGGGCGTGGCCACGCAGGCTTGTTGCAGGGGGTGCGTAGGCGGATGAGCTCGCGGGCGAAGCGCGGCGCGGAGTGCTTGTCGGGGGACTTCTCTCGGCGGCGCGTGGCATGCAAGTGGACGGCGGCGACACGCGGCGGCGGCGTGGCGCGAGGTGGCCGGCGGCGCGGCGTCCATGCGTGACGCGGGCCGAGTTGGGGCCGGACGCGGCCGGGCTGGAGGAAAAAGAAGATTGTGCGGCCCAGCGGGAAGAGGAGAAGGAAGATGGGCCAAGGAAATTCAGCCCAGAGAAGAAGAGGGAAAGGAAATTGTTTGAACAATTTCCAAACTCGGAAATTCAAATAAACTCCAAATCAAATCCAAATCGATTCAAATAAATTCGAGTAAAATTTGTAAATAAAAAGTTTTAAACTAGCAATCAGGTTAACATGTTCCCATTTTAACTTATTTTAGTAAATTTCCATTTCTCCTATATTTTATACTAACAAAGTTGAACATTTATTTTCACAAACTCTAAATGAATTCCTAAAATTCTAAGAAATTTTTCAGGAGTGGTTTTATTAATCCATGATTAAGATTTGGGATGTGCACCCTGCCTCCCGGGGAAGCTCTTCTTGAAGTCTGCAGCTAGCTTTGCTACGGTAGCATATATACATAGGTTGAAAAATTCCTAGTTTGAGTGTTCCTCGAGAAAACGACCTCCTAATTTGCTATGGCCACTAGTACTGATCCTCCTCCATCATCTGCAAGTGCAAAGACACGAGTCCTCAAGACATGTTTCAATGGAGTTAATGCTCTCTCAGGTTCTTGATCGTCGTCGCCTGTCTTTCTTAGCCCGACCTAATAATCTGTCATGTCAAGAAGGGCTAAGAAATGCTAGGTAGCTAGATGTAGATGCCTCCCAAGAAAGCTCTTCTTCAAGTATGCAGCTGGCTTTGCTACGGTAGCCACCCCCCCAACCCCAAGTAGAGCCAGATGCCTCCCGAGAAAGCTCTTCTTGCAAAGGTGGCCACCAACCGAACCCGCCGCCGCACCCCACCCAAGTGCCGCATATATACAGAGGTTGAAAACTTCCTAGTTTGAATGTTCCTCGAGAAAAAGACCTCCTACTTTGCTATGGCCACTAGTTCGGGCACCAGAAGTACCGATCCTCGTCCATCGTCTGCAAGTGCAAACACAGGAGTCCTCAAGACATGTTTCAATGGCGTTAATACTCTCTCAGGTTTCTTGATCGTCGTCGCCTCTCTTTCTTAGCCCTATCTAATAATCTGTCATGATCTCATAATGAATTTGTAATATGAGTCATGTACTCAGTAAATACTTTTTTTTTTGACGAATAAAGGCAGGTGCTCTGCCGCTTCATTATAGCAGGAGAAAACATAGGAAAAACAAAAATTCACATGGTCCCAAATCAGCAGCTTAAGCTGCCTGACAACTAGAAAGTAAAAGGAGAGGCCTCAAAAGCCTAAGGATGACAGGGGATACTCAGTAAATACTTGATCGATGCTTCCAGCTTCGTTGCTTTCTTTAGCTGCTCACTTCCCTCGGTGTTCTTTCCATGCATATCGTGGATGCAGGCATTGGGCTGCTGTCCATCCCCTACGCGCTGTCCCAGGGCGGGTGGCTGAGCCTGGCCATCTTCCTCGCTATCGCCATCATCTGCTACTACACAGGTCTCCTCCTGCAGCGCTGCGTCGACGCCAGCCCGCGCGACGCCACCACCTACCCGGACATCGGCGCTCTGGCGTTCGGCCGGCGGGGTCAGCTCGCTGTCGCCGCGTTCGTGTACCTTGAGCTCTTCCTCATCGCCGTCGACTTCCTCATCCTCGAGGGCGACAACCTGCAGAAGCTGTTCCCAGCGGCGAGCGGCATCCAGGTCGGCGCGCTCCGGGTCGGCCGCAAGCAGGCATTCACGCTGGCCGCCGCGCTCATCGTACTGCCGACGACGTGGTTTAGCAGCCTGAGTGTGCTGGCCTACGTGGCTGCCAGTGGCGCGCTCGCATCCGTCGTCCTTGTCGCGGCCATTCTTTGGGTCGCGGTATTCGACGGCGTCGGGTTCCACGAGAGGGGACGGCTCGTGCACTGGGCCGGCATGCCGAGCGCCATGAGCATGTACTCGTTTTGCTTCAGTGGACACGCCATCTTCCCCATGATGTACACCGGCATGAAAGACAGGAAAAAGTTCCCAATGGTAATCCTATTGGACTATTCAATACAACCGTTAGGATAAAAATTTTGATGAAATTTCACATTTCGTCTTTTCCGGTTGGGTCCAAAATAAGGTCAAAATGAACAGTACCAACAAAATTCCGTCTTTGACCGCCTCCACGAGTCCAAATTGTCTTGTTTATACATGCAATCACGATGTTTTAAAAATATCAAATTTTGTTCATCGAAATTATGTGTTTAGCAGTGACCACCAGAATTTTTTTGTTGCCGAAATCTGTTTTCTAACAGCTGATTCGCTTGCATGAAGGTTCTGTTCATCTGCTTCGCGTGGAGCACGTTCAGCTATGCCTTGGTGGGCATCATCGGCTACCTCATGTACGGCAGGTCACCCTCAACCTCCCGTCGGGGAAGGTGAGTTCCAAGATCGCCATCTACACGACGCTGGTGAACCCGCTGACCAAGTACGCGCTGGTGGTGGCGCCCATCGCCGAGGGCGTCGAGGACGCGCTCGGCCACCGTGTCGCCATGGCCAATGGCCGGGCACTGCTCCTCCGCGTCCTCGTCAGGACGGCGCTCGTCGTGGCCACCGTCACCATCGCGCTCGCCGTGCCTCTCTTCGGCGACGTGGTCTCCCTCACCGGCGCGCTCCTCAGCTGCTCGGCGACCATGCTGCTGCCGTGCCTGTGCTACCTCAGGGTCCGCAAAAAAGGGATCATTAGGCCGTCCGAGAAGATGTACAGGCTGGAGACGGCGGTCTGTGCGTCAATTATTGCGCTTGGCGTGGCCATTGTTGGGTTGGGAACTTACAATTCTGTGAAGCAGATTGTTCGGAAGCTGTAACTTCGGAACACAAAGCTGACATGCCTGTGACGAAATTGGGTTATCACATCTGTATTTGTAATGCCCTGACGGCAGTAGAGATTTGTCTTAGAAGTAACTTTCTCTCTCTTTTTTTTTTTTTTTTGCAAAGGGAGAGAGCTTTATTTAACATGAAACAGAGTTGACTCCAGACCTAGGTTCAACTCTCTCGTAGCGACTCGCCGAGGAATTACAAACTCCGACTCTCACACCAGACTCAACTAATCAAAAGACGCTCGGTGGAGTTCTAAACCTCCAAACCGCACACTCCATTCTTCACCGTCAGCTGCGCCAAAGCATGCACCACTGTATTCACCTCACGTTTCATCTTGCTCATCTTGTATTCAGGTACAAGCATGCATGCCGCCTTGACCTCCTTGAGAATCCCTCTCCAGCTTGCCCTACAACCAGTCTGAAATGAGGGTATGCGATTAGGCTCCAGCAATCAAATTCCATCACTGCCGGCTGTCTTACCCATTCGGTTGTCAGGCGTACGTCCTCCAAGCATGATTCCACCTCAGCCTCCATCGCAGATGCACAATGCCTCAATATATGCCATGCTGACAGTAGCACATTGCCTGAATCATCTCTGATCACCACACCCTTTACTTGCTTCTCCTGTTGAGTCAATGTAGCTTGCGTCAATGTTAACTTTAACCCATCCAACTGGTGGCAATTCCCATCTTACTATCACCTTCTCTCGTTCAGATTCCTTCCCCTTCTCCAACCTGATACTGGCTTCGGGTTCTCCCACTTTCCACTTCCCTTTCAGATCAACATTAACAGGTTTCTGGACCGTGAGCAGTGACTCTCACTAGCTCTCCAGAAACTTGACTGATCCCATAATTTTTTTTTTTAAGGGCAAACACAAGAACTTTATTAAGCATCTGAGGCAGTATTAAATCCTTGGTCGCTTCTCCCATTAGCCATTCCGGGAGAGGAGCAGTCCATATTCTCATGATTGTGCAGGTCCCTTTCACATGGATGGTATCATTTCTTAAGTGGCATATTCTCCAAAACAGGAGCATGATGCGTGCTCTACTACTATCATTAAATGAATTGAGGAGGACTAGCAGCCAGTCAGGACCAGAAAAAAAAAATGAAAGAATTTTCATGTAGCAGATCCCAAACCTCGCGCGGAGGGCAACTGCTTTTGTACATCGAATATTTGACAGGTGCCATGGCTTGCCAACGTGCGTGACACTTTCTGCGGAACATTGGCCGACCAAATATTCTTCGATATCGTCCTCGATCCATCCTCATGTCAACTACTGCCACAAGCATTTGTATCCATTGGCTCCTGCAGTTACAGCCTATATGCACTGTTCACTGTGAAGATCCCAGTTTTTTCGGTAGAACCAATCTATATAATTATCCTCCACTCTATCCGGTAGCCGAAGCTTTAGGACCTCATCTATATCATGTTGGAACATGCATCTACATCCCATTCACACCTCCCTGGCTTCATGAGTTGGTGAACCCATCTCAGACGACTTCTGCCCTTCATGCAAATCTTCAGTGATGGGGCTCTTGGAATCCACTGGTCACGCCATATTTGAACTTTGCGTCCACTGTTAACCCTCCAGATGAGTCCCTTGTTCAACAATTCAAGGCCATACTCGATTCCATGCCAGGTAGGTAAAGCATCAGCTCTAAAAACACTGTCAATGAGCTCTCCCGATAAGTAGTGCTCTGCTTTCAGTAATTTGTCATAAGACACTTTGGGAACTCGATCAACCTCCAGGCTTGCCTAGCAAGCAGTGCTTGGTTAAACAACTTCATATCTAGGAAGTCCATAACACCATGTCTCTTTGGCCTAATCATTTTCTCCCAAGCTAACCACAAACTTTCCTATGTCCTTGTTCAGCCCCCATCAGAAATAGCGTATCATTTGGTTAATATCTTCACACACACTAGCTAGCATTTTGAATACTCCCATAATATAGGTCGGTATGGCCTGAGCTACCGACTTTATTAAGATTTTTTTGCCACCATATGACATTTTCTTCTCTGCCCAATCATCAAAGCGTTTAGCCAGCTTCTTCTTTGTTGACTTAAACTTCTCTTTGTCCATCCCAGGTATTTTTCATCAAGAGTCACCTGGCCAACATTTAGAATTTGCACTACTTCTTGCTGTACTAAATCAGGATATCCTTCACCAAATAAAATAGTGCACTTCTGTGGACTTACAAGCTGACCCGTACACATTTCATATAGAGTGACAGAATCATTCACAATCTACGCTTGCTCGGAGTCTCCCGTGAAGAATAGCAATGTGTCATAACATATTTGAGATTCCCTGTGTTCGTCTACATATATTAGCTCCTTCAGAGAATCACCCTGGACTTTATGCTGCATGATATTGATAGACCATAAGCAACAAATAAGAACAAATATGTTAAGAGAGGATCACCTTGCCATAAACCGCATGAGGGCATGAAGGAGCCTAGTGAAGAACCATTAAAGCATACCGAGTACCGTACAGTGGTGACACACTCCATTATCTACTGTATCCAAGTTCGATGAAAGCCCAGCAGCTCTAAAGCCACTACTACAGAACGCCAGAAGGGTGACAGGACGATGGAGATGGATAAATAATATCTGACTACAATAATTTAAAGCAGACGGTTGTTACTAGCAACTGACATGACATTTGGTGAATGCGCCTGGGCATGATGGATGAAGGTAGAAAGCAGTCGTCTATTAATCTACGACTGAATCCTTCTCTTCAAGCTAAACTACCACAACTATTTGCAAACAATATCTGACTGCCACTTGCAGAGTAGGTTTTGTCTTCGTAACTGACACGAGTTAGTGGGCAGGTTAAATGGCGTGAAAAGAAGTAAACCTACAGTCAGGTTGAAAGAAGTAAACCTACAGTCAGGTTGATATGATAATCGACGCCCTTGACCTTGAGTTGTGGGATGTGCACGCATTTGTTCTAATGCCTATAAAGTAGACAGATCAAGTCCCCTTCATCTGACAAGTCCCTAGCTCCTCCAATATTCTCCACTTGCTTGGGGCTTGGCCTTGCAACATTTCTTGTGCCATAAAATCCTCCATTCTCACACTGGCCCTTTTCCATTCTATAATCTCCAAGATGACGACAGCCAAGTCTTTCACTGGATTTGGAGCAGACACATCGGCTAACCATAATAGTAGTGATGCCCACACTCTTTTGGGCACGCGTAGGGAGAGGAGGACTCGTTGCAGCAGGGTTGTGGCTAACTAACTTGGAATAGTTCCTGCATCCCAGACTCGTTTGTCATGAGCAGTGATCTCTCTCATTGTTCATCCTAAGAGGTGGTTGATTGTTGCTGCCCCCTGCTAGTACATTTTGGGTCCTCAGTGTGGTGTCAAGATTGCATTTGATCCGAGAGATGGCAAGTGCTTTGTTCTTTGCACGGAGGATAGCCATGCTTCCTGGTTGAAAATTGCGATGGTTCATGTCAATGAACAGGACTATGTCACATTCTCCCATTGCAATGCTTGTGAAATATACGATGCGGATGGAGATGAAGCCTTTCTTTTTGGTTTTGGCATATGAATCTTGTGGTGGGGCTGTGAAGTTGCTGCTGTTCAAGTGAGGCCAAGTTTAGTTTTTAGTTTAGGTTAGTTTGCGTTTCTGATGTTTCATATTCTTAGTAGTCTGAAGTTGAAGTCACTCTTTTTTATTATAATGTAGAACTTTTGTTTAATTTGAAGTCACTGAAGCTATGTAATTTATTCTTCATTCTAATTTCATGCCCCTCCTACATATGTTCAAGAATTATTCTTCATAATTTCCTGATGTGATCTCTGTGACATAAGAAGAGATGGCATTGAACGTAGTCGGATGATCGGATCACACTGTTGACTGATTTCGATTGCAACCCTAGATGAATCCAGCAATATTGCAGTGGCTTGACAATTCACGAACGATTGCATAGCTACTACTGTCGCACCTTGCTAATATTTGTTAGGTCAAAATCGCCATAAACTCAACAGGATCATCTAGTCAGAATAGATCACACCTAGGACTTGATCAATTTGCTTAGATCTGATGAAACTTAGACATTACCTGGACTTAGATTTGCCATAGATTGGCGCTGTAGATGTAGCAGAGGTTGAAGAACGGCTGTAGGTTGATGTAGATCAAAAGGCACCGAGCTACCAGACCTTCCAGCACCTTAGGGATCGGTAGGTCAGGGTTAGGGTTAAACCTGACGGCTCAACTCGCGATTAGCTCGTCGATTAGGGTAAACCAGAGGTTTCCCTTTAGTTTTATAGTGCTGTAGGCGTGGGGTCGGGCCCAAAACGTGGGCTAAGTGTTGCCTCCCGATCAAGGCAACTAACAGGGGTTAGTTGGGCTTATCGGTGGGCCTTTCGGTCCAATATTGACCGAGGTCAATTCCAACAATATTAGACAGATTTTAATCCATGGCGCGGCAGTGCTCTTCAGCTTTGGGGTCAAACTTTGGAATTGCTATTGGTTATTGTGAACATGTGACTGCATTCAAGCCATGGCAACAGTTTCCTTTTTCCACGATGGTGCACAGCCAATTCCCATTTGCGTGACTACCCGTGCCAACACTCCGCCTTCTCGATAAAATTGACACGCGGGACCATCTATCACCGGGACCACATATCAGTGAGGAATGCTCATGCTGCAATCGTTAAAGTAATTTCCATGTTCGGTTCATTGTGATAACAGTATATATTTTTCCGAGGTGTTCTAGAGCGATTCCACTTCCACCCAGTGGCGGAGCTCTGCTCTTGACAAGACTAGGGCCACTAGTTATGGCTAAGCCGGGTACCAATACATAAAACTAAAGCAACAAATGCACATCTAAAACTATATCAGTTCCATTCATTATTTTCTATGGTTCGACAAACATGGAAAACAGGCGATACAAAACTAATTACTGGAGTACGACAAGGGGCACATTTTGCTCAACATTGCTAGCTTATGTTTTTCTGCTTTGATATTTAATTCTGCAGTAAACCATCACAAATGCACTAAGATGCATTTGGCCCTTAAATCTTAATGGATGGGGACTAACAGGAGAACTGATAATAAGCAAGTGAGCAACCTGATTGGTGATCATCAGTTCCTGTCTTTCTCAGTGTCTTTCTGAGCGTGGGCGAGGGAACCCACACGCAGGCATCAGCAGCTGTGCGCCTGCGCAAGGCCGCAGGCTGAAGCCCTCGGCAGTCGGTTCCTGTCATCTCCCCTCCTAGCTCGTTCAGGCAAGCTGCGGCGGGTGGGTTTTAGGTTCGTCAAACTGAAAGACGCAAGACCAGGCGGGTCGACGGGGAGCGCAGGCTTGCGTGCAATTCTGGAGGCTGAGCGAGTGAGCGGCAAAGGAATTGGAGTTCGGCCAGATAACTTGATCCAGGTCTTACTGTTGGCTGTAAAATCGTTAAGAGATACTGGGGATTTTCGGGCTCCGACTAGGGCTGTGGCCCTAGTCGCCCTAGTTGGAGCTCCGCCCCTGCTTCCACCCTGTGTCTCTCTAAAAAAAAAAAAAAAAACCAGGAACAAGCAAGGCAACCAATCGATAGGCTGGAAACTGCAAGACGAAGGAGTTCGGTGTGCCATGGAGCCTGCAATCATTGAAGAAGCTGGCACTACTGCTCCCACCTCCACCACCGCCCCTCCTCTACTGCCGCAAGGTGACGGCTAGTTGCTCAACCGCTCGCATGCCAATGGCAAGTGGTGTGACTGCTTCTACCACAACATGACGGTCAGGGGCAGGCCCGGCCCTGAGGGGGGGCCAGCGGGGCAGCCGCCCAGGGCCCCCTCTCTAGCATGTGTACGTATGGATTGGACAGAGGTACTGGCAAGGCTTTGTTCCAGCGAAAACTTCACCCGGGCTGTAGCGCTAAAAATTCAGTCGAACTCCGGGCCACCGTACAGAGCTTCAGGCAGGCCTTGTTGCCTGTAGCCTGTCTGCCTAACAGAGTACAGTCAATTCTTGCTAATAAAAATCTAATAAGCCCCATCTATAATACACTCAATTTGACTGGCATTGCAAAGCTCTTGTGCGGCCGAGCATGCATCGCTAGTCTATCGGCGATTTGCTGGTCGCCATTGCCAAGTCTGCAGCCCGCGCTGCTGCAATCCAGGCGAGTTGCCGTTCTGATGCCACGGTCACGTCGCGCCATCAGCCGAAGGACATATACATCTTTTCCCTATGCTAATTGCTATATCGGCATGAAAACATGATCCATTAATTAATTTTGATAAATTTATTTTCTAACTTTCAGCAAGATCATGTCAACTAAAAAGTATGCATCAAGCAATTAAAAATACGAAAAGATAGGAAATGAGTAGGTGAGTTAATATAGTAAGAAAAGCGTCACGGAATTTTTTTTAAGGAGTTACTTCACGTCTAGAAATTTTAGAAGAAAATTTAAAGTAATATGCACAAATCATTTGGTCTGAATATTTTATTATGCCACTTGTCTTACCAGTAACAAGTTATATATATAATATAAGTAAAAGAATTATTTTTGTATAGTGGGGCCCCGATTTTTCGGTTCGCCCCGGGCCACCAAAACCTCAGGACCGGCCCTCGTCAGGGGACTTGTGATGGTGGCAGCCACAATGACAGAGATGATGACGTCTTCTCTGATGACACTGACAACGAGCAAAGGGCCTGTAATGGCCTCTGCTCCGATGATGAGTATGACGTACTCTAGGAGTCATTGGAGATGGAGCCACTTATGCCGCTGAGAAGAAACCCCCCCCCCCCCACCCCCCCCCCCCCCACCACCCCCACCCCCAAGGACAAGGACAACGAAGACAAGCCATCATTGACGTCCCTTCTTCTGTGGATGATGAGGATGATGACGATTTGAAGGCGCCGTCATATGACAGTCTCCAGTCTGACACCTTCGCTGACGACGGAAATTGGTCAGACTAGGCGGTAGTAGTTTGTATTAATTAGAATGTAATGTAGTCGTAGCAGTAGTTTGTTTAATTTCATTTTAATATATAATGATGTGTATTAGACTATTATTAGTAATTGGAATGAATATCATGTTAACGTACGTTAAATTTTGACTCGTGTGACAATGAATTTTCAGTCATGCTTTGGGGAAATATGACTGCAATTTCAGCCGATTCCCATTTTTCTGTGACTATACATGCCAACTGAAAGTGAAGTGCATGAGGCTATTTTTCAGATGGAACATAATAAGGCGCCAGGGCCTGATGGTTTCCCAGCGGAATTCTATCAGGCCTTTTGGGACACAATAAAGGGTGATTTATTAGCCTTATTTTCAGAATTTCACAAAAGGTAATTTACCTCTGTATAGCCTTAATTTTGGAACAATAATTTTGCTTCCCAAATGCAGGGAAGCAATTAAGATTCAACAGTACAGACCTATTTGTTTGTTGAATGTCAGTTTCAAAATCTTCACAAAGGTTGCTACAAACAGAATCTCGACGGTAGCTCAAAAAGTAATTAGCCCTACACAAACTGCTTTCCTACCAGGGAGAAATATCATGGAAGAGGTGGTGGTGTTGCATGAAACAATTCATGAGCTACATAGGAAAAAACAAAATGGGGTAATATTTAAAATAGATTTTGAGAAGGCATATGACAAAGTTAAATGGAGTTTTGTCCAACAAACTCTAATAATGAAAGGATTCTCACAGGAGTGGTGTAAATGGATTGAAAACTTTATTCAGGACGGTCATGTTGGTATTAAAATAAACGACCAAGTGGGGGAGAATTTTCAGACATACAAAGGTCTGAGACAAGGTGACCCGTTATCACCAATTTTATTCTATATTGTTGTTGATATGTTAGCTATCTTGATTAATAGAGCAAAGAATGAGGGTCAGATAACTGGGGTCGTACCGCACCTTGTAGATGGAGGTTTATCTATTCTACAATATGCTGATGACACCATTCTTTTTATGGAACATGACATAGCAAAAGCAACAAATATGAAGTTGCTTCTATGTGCATTCGAGCAGTTGTCAGGCCTAAAGATTAACTTTCATAAAAGCGAAATATTTTGTTTTGGGGAAGCTAAACAGATGGAACAACAATATGCAGAATTGTTTGGGTGCAAATCTGGGAACTATCCTTTTAGATACCTTGGCATTCCAATGCATTTTAGAAAGTTAAGTAATGCGGATTGGCGGGTCATTGAAGAGAAATTTGAGAAAAAATTAAGCAGTTGGAAAGGCAAACATATATCAGTAGGGGGTCGTTTGGTTCTTATTAATTCTGTCCTTACAAGCTTGGCTTTGTTCCTGTTATCTATTTTTTAAGTCCCAAAAGGGGTACTTGAAAAATTGGATTACTATAGGTCGCGATTCTTTTGGCAATCAGATGAACATAAAAAGAAATATAGATTAGCCAAATGGAATATTCTGTGCCAACCAAAGGAGATTGGAGGCTTAGGAATTAAAAACCTTGATGTACAGAATCAGTGCTTGTTAAGCAAATGGTTATTCAAGCTTATAAATGAAGAGGGCATGTGGCAGAGTATTCTTAGAAATAAATATTTAAAGAACCAAACAATCTCACAAGTGGAAAAGAAGGCTGGCGACTCACATTTTTGGTCCAGCCTTATGAAAGTTAAATCGAAGTTCCTAAATCTGGGATCTTTTCATTTGAATGATGGGAACCAAATAAGGTTTTGGGAAGACAAGTGGTTAGGAAATTTTACACTTAGTGAACAGTATCCATCTCTCTTCAATATAGTAAGAAAGAAACACGCAACAGTAGCTTCTTTTTTTGATAGAGTTCCTCTGAATGTGTCTTTTAGAAGAACTTTGATTGGAAACACATTAATTCTTTGGTATAATCTTGTTGCTTGTATTAGTCATATACAGTTAAACAATAGTAGTGATACTTTTCGATGGAACCTTAACCAATCTGGTATCTTCACTGTTGCTTCCATGTATGATGCTCTAATAAGCAATGGAAATGTCCATTTTGACAAACATCTCTGGAACTTAAAATGCCGTTGAAAATCAAGATCTTCATGTGGTATTTAAAAAAGGGGGTCGTGCTCACTAGGACAATTTAGCCCGCAGGAATTGGAATGGTAGTAGGCGGTGCTGTTTTTGCTCTTGTGATGAAACGATCCAACATCTTTTTATTGATAGTCATTTTGCAAAATTCCTATGGAGAGCTGTACAGTTTGCTTTTAACTTACAACCACCTAGAAGTATTACTCATTTATTTGGTAATTGGCTTAGGGGGGTTGGTACAAAATTGAAAAGGCAACTGTTAGTGGGTGCTTCTTCTTTATGTTGGGCAATATGGCTTAGTAGGAATGATGTAGTGTTTGACAAATCTCCAATTAAAACTTATATGCAGGTACTGTATCGGGGCACACACTGGCTCAGGTTTTGGGCCCAGTTGCAACGGCGTGATGAAGACAAGGAGACGATGAAGAATGCATGCCTAGCATTGGAGGTGGTGGTCATGCAGATCTTCGCCAATCATGGATGGAGGTTTACCAATAGAATTGGTCATTAATAAATTTCTTCATAAACCTATGTTGGTTATGTCGTCTAGTTGGTTTTGCTTGATTCATGTAATGGCAGACGGATGTGCTGCAGTTTGTGTAATGAACGGCTGTAACCTCATATGAGGCCAAGGCCGGGTACTCTTTTTCCCATTATCTAAAAAATACATATGACACGTGGGACCCAGTTGGTGCTGGGACCACATTTCAGTGACAATTCCAAACTGCACTACTATATCAGGGCACATACCTTGTGAAAACCAATTACATGCAATCATCTTGATCGTAGATGCAACATCCAACGGTTGTATGAAGTCTATATGTAACGCATCTCGCAGTTAACAAAAATCAAAACAAATACTTCTGTCAGTTACGGAAAAACAACCAAAAGCACAAAAAGGAATATGTTGTCATTAATGCGCAAAATTCCACTGCATATATTTTGGGTGTTGGTTGTTAAATCATTCAGATGGTTTTTAATATTATCCGACTTCAGAACGATAAGAAAAAATCATGGTATTTGACAAATTTCAAACGCTTTTTATCTATGTAATCATTAATTGTAGTTAATACAGTGTAATGTCTTGCTTTGTCGTGTTATTCATCCACTGTATTAATCACAATGTAATTTGTAGTACATATCTGACTTCGCTCTGTCTAGTGATCCAAAGATTATGTATCATTTTTGTGTACATTTGACCATGTTCAACATATTTATAGTGAAAACAATTACTTCATGGGGGACATTGGCTTGTTACATGGATATACATCATAATTGGACGAAAAGACAGTGCATAACATGCGCCAGTTTTGGTTCCAATTGTTCTCCCCTCTCGGACTGCAGCAGCTCACGCCGTCACATGACAAAACTTCTTTCGTGGAATGGTGGCAGAAAGGGTCCCGTAGAGTCTCTAAAGAGCAAATTAAGGAAGGGAGTTAACTTGTTCGTCGTGCTTGGGGACTGGAGTTTATGCAAGCATCATAACGCATGCGTATTTGAGGGTGCTGCTCCGAACATGGCTGAAATTATGCATGGGCTAAAGGATGAACATCATATGTGGTGCCTAGTGGGAGCCAAATAAACTCCGAGCGCTCGGCCTAGGTGGAGTTCAAATTCAGGAGTAGAAGTGTTTGTTTGGTCGGGTTTTGTTTGTTTAGTTTAACATAAGATACAAATTGAGCTGTATTAAACTACCTCTCAACTTCGGTCCTGGTTGAGATAGTATTGATGTATTGGACCATTTTCTCCTCTTAATACCAAGATGCGCAGCTCTCTTGCATATTCGCGAAAAAAAATAACATGAGAAAAATGAAAAATTAACAAATTTAAAGCAACATTTGCTGTCTGTTGGTAACAAAAACCTACAAAAGATTATTTTTACTGTCGGACATTGTATAATAATCTACTGCAATGAAGTGTTTATGCAGTAGAATTATATAGTAGCTGATTGAATTGTTTTCCCCCTTCTGCTACATGCGTCTATAAAAATATTGGCAATGGGATAGGCTTTCCCATATGGCGGCCTTGTTTCCCATCTAGCTAGGTCCTTCTCCATGACTGATTCACTCAGGCCGCCATGTCCAGACTTCTTAAACATCCTTGCCACCACCAGTCTGGTCGTACTACATTTTTGGAGATTTAGTATGGGTACCACTGTAGATTACTGGAGATATTATATGTAACTTCCCGAATCTTCAAGGCGGTACAAGCGACGGCATATCTGCCAGCATGACATCGTTGCCGTGCCCTTTGTTTAGGGTGTTGATGCACTCTTGGACATCAAATGGTAGATCCTCTTGTCTTCGAAGCGGATGATATCGTTGCTACGAAGGAGGATGGTAGAAGCTCCGTTATCCTTCTAACCTTAGGACTATGAATCCGTTTTTATGATTTCAGCTTGCATTGCCTTGTAACTCATTTCAATGAAAGATATTTCTCTGTGTTGTTATATTATGTTTGGCATTCGATCTTCTACTCAAAAAATGCAGAAATGAAAAGATCCCAAACAAAAAATGTGAACCCACAGTTGATAAAAATGTGGAAACAAAAATATAATCCTTCTGCTCTTGCCGCTTCCAAAAACTGGCACAAACAAAAGTATCAAGAAGTACAAACACAACATTCCAGTGAGCTGGCCCTCACTCGATCTATACGCACAACGACTATGATTGTTCAATTAATTGATGCATGCCAGTCTATCACACAACACTGTGGATTTTTGTTCCTCAATCGACTTCTATATCCGCTGACCCAAAATTTTTAGTACCATTTTCAGTTTTCCTCCAGTATCCGCAAAAATCCCACCCACTCTGTTTACCATGCCATCGATTACCGCATCGTCCTTCACGTCGGCAACCACCATGGCACCCTTTACCACCAAACCGTGCTCCTCATTGGCTCCATGACACAACTCCGTTATGCTCCACATCGGTGACCACCATAGCTCCCTCGACCACCACGTCATGCACAACTTCGCCATCGACTATGGTGTTTTCAGCTACTGCGTCGTCAACTATCCCATGATTCACAACTTCGCCGTCAACTACCCCGTCGTCAACTACCTCACGTTCTACAAGTTCTCCATCGACTACCATGCCATTCAGCACCGCATCAACCACCACCTCGCCGTGCACCACCTTGCCATGCTCCACATCTCCATCCCCAACTGCATCATCGACTACCACGTCATTCAGCATCGCATCAACCACTGCCTCGCCGATCATTACCTCCCAGTGGTTCACATCATCGCCGTGCAACCCTCCTCTTGCTCCACATCGCCATCCCAACCTTATCGTCGGTTGCTGTGGTGTTCAGGATCGCGTCAACCACCACTTTGCCATGCTCCACATTGTCATGTACTACATCGCCGTGCACCACCTTGCTGTTCTCAATTGTGTTGTCAACCGCCACAATGTTTAGCACCACGTCAGCCATTGATGTAGTTATGTTCATTCTCCTGCTAAATGTATTAAACCATTGATACATCATATTATTACCATTGATGGCGTTTAGGGACGTGTCAAATTTTTTTTATATATTTGTGTGTGAAATAGCAGGGGGTCAAAGTGTGGAAAACATCGATACCAAAGGCAGTGAGGTACCACTCCCACTTGTCAGCATAACACTAATAATGTTGTTGGATTTTGCTGTTAGCCTACAGCTGTAGATCATATAAAGCAGTTGGGCAGCGTGATATCCTATGGCTTTTTTTCTATAAAAGCAATGTGACTTCACTACAAACCGATATTATATGTTGATGTCTACAGTTAGATGGAGATTATAGCTAACACCATTATGGGACATATTGCTGTTGGTTGTCACAAACAACCGACAAAATAAGGTTCACGGTTCTGTCTGATGTCGAACCGACTGCTATTTCCATTTAATCGCAGACACTTCTCAGCTATCAGTTGGTGTCTCTGACTGCAGTATAGGTTGGCAGCTGACACCTTTGAGGCGTTCTATAGTAGTGAGTACTTTTCAAATAACCCAAAAATCGACATGATCATATGCTTTGGTGAGATCCAACTTATAGGCACAAAACTTCTGACAATCCTTGTTACCCTTATGTATAGCATGCAGACATTCAAAGGCAATAGCTATTCAGACATTCAAAGGCAGTAAGAGCATTATCCGTGATCAACCATCCTAGAATGAAGACAAGATGATGTCCTGTAGCAGGGACCTCATCCTATTCACAAAACATTTGGACACCACCTCGTAGACAACATTACATACGCTTATGGGTCTGAAATCTTTCAAAATCTCTGACGGATTTACCTTTGGGATTAGAACAATAGCAAAAAAATTCCTTCACTGCTCTAACAACATCATCTTTGAGAACCTCCCAATTTCTTTGAAAAAACCTTGCCGAGAATCCATTTGGCCCCAGCAACTTTAACAACCCAATTTGAAACAAGGCATCCGAGATTTCTTCTTCCAAAAAATCTTTGCATAAAGCTTCATTTGTCTCATCATTTATCTTGGGTTTTATGGGGTTCAACAGTTCCTGTGGCATTACATCCGGATCATTGCTGTACCATTCTTTCAAGAAGTCGACAGCCAATTCCTCCATCTCTTTTTTATCTTTAGTAGACTGCCCATTTTCAGCTTCTTCACTTCAGTTTTCTTTGCGCACATAGCTGCTTTCCGGTGGAAAAACTTTGTGTTACGGTCTATTTCTCACAACCAACTAAATCTGGATCTCTGCGACCGCATCATTTCCTCTCTATAAAGTAACTCATCTATACGTGTTAAGAAGGTTTTCAAATCAACAATGTCATAAAGGATGCCGGGCATATTTCATCTATCTTACCCCTGATGGTGTCGAATTCTTTATTTTTTTGAACCTCTCAATCTGAATATAAATGTAGTATCTGTTCATGCACATACAACTGCACCACCCTCGACGCACCCGTACGCACACAAACTCCCTACATCTATATCCAGCTAAACAGATCGCGTCCATCAAGAGATCATCGAATCATAAAGATCCGATGCGCGATGAGGGACGTCGCACTCCCTTTGTGTCTCCACGCGTGAGAGGTACCTCAGAAACAACGAGACCCTGGCGAAGCTTCCACAATCCAGCGCCGTTCGCCAGCAACGCACGCCGGAAACAAGACTCCTGAACAGAAGCCGGACTCGCCGGCCACCACCACCTTCACAGGCCTCTCGCAGACGCCGGAGCCAAGCGCACACGAGACGGAGGAAGGCCTGGAAAACTTATTCTCCATCCGCGTCGCCGTCTCCACCGCCTCGACAAGCATGCCGGAGCAGGAAACCAGCAGATCCGAAGCCACCGCTTCAGATCCAGTGGCCTCCACCCACACTGGTCCACCGCCGGCATGGAAACGCACACCGACGAGGTAGAGGAAGATCAGAGGGACAAAACTCCACCAAAGCTGCGCCTCCTCCACCAAACAGCGCCGCCGGGAGAACCTACCGCCTCACCGACGGCAAGGCCCGCGATCCCCCTCTCCTCCGCGGCCTAGAAGACCGACGGAGTCGAGGAAGACCCGCGGACCTGCCGCCGAGAGCACCGACACCCTCGGTCGCCTCGCTGTCGCCTCTCCCCGCACTGTGGAAGAGAGAGTTCGAGAGGACGCGAGACGCCTTCTGAATTCTTTATTAACCGAGCCAAACTTCATAGCTCCATCACTTGAGGGCTGCCATGACTGACTTCAACTTGAGCACCATATCGCTAAGACCTACTATCGGACCACCGGACATCCATGCCATCTTAATCTCTCCAAGTAAAGAATCTTCCCATTCCCCTATTACTTCGAACTATTCTCTTTTCTAATCGAAATACTCCTCTCGTTATTTTTTTAATATGGCAGATCTGAATACTCTGGTTCAGAGAACTCGATATCATCTTTTTTGACAAAGAAAGCTACTTCCAGAGTCAGAACTTGGTAAAGTTGTATGACTGAACGATAGCTACTCTAGTTCGTGCATGGATGTGCAGAGAAGCTCGTGAATTGTTTCCAGTGGATTTTTCCGAACTAAAAAGCAGGTACGAGTATAAATAACTTTGCATATCACATCAGATTCTTAAGTTCAACTGCTATTTTCTCTTGCAGACAAATATTTTACAAGATGTGATTCATGCAAATTCATTACCAGCTTCCTTGGCAGAAGCTAAATGTGCAGGAATGCACATAGGCCAGATCAAGCAAAATTCAGCAATTAGTGGTGCAAGCAAGGGGGATGCAGCTGCCCACCAAAAGAACTAGGCAGTGTGCAAAGACAATCCCGACGAAAAGAACTAGGCAGAAACAAATGTTGTTGACCAGATGTGATCCCTTAAAAAATCAAACAAACCTGAAGCCCCCAAACTTAGACCGCTTCACTTTACTGATGTTGTTGACAAGTATTTCAAACAAATTTACCGTTGGCAGGGAGCCTCAAAATTGGGCATCTTATGTTTGTTAAGCACGTGACGCCCCTGCTTTGAGTCCGTCACCTGGTGCTCCCAATGCTGCATAAATCGAAAAGAAAAATATAAGAAAATAACGTCAGCAGAAACTATTGACATGGCTTGTTGCTAAACAAATAGGCAAGTAGTGCCAGGTTCTTTTCGCAGCTGGATTCATAATTCGAGGGACAAACACGTCACTTCGCTTAACACTGGTATCATTATCCATATTAAGTGATAACTTGATGAATGAAATCAACAGATAACAGCCACTGATCTCTGGAAGCTTATGTCGAGTTATCCATCCGGATAGCTTCATAGCAAAAATGAGACAAGTTCTAAAGAGGTCTAACAAATAGTTTGTAATGATATCACAGAGTTACGTAAGCTTTCAAAGTATAGCTAATTGTTATTGAATATATAGCAGTCATCCATAATTAAGTTTAGTCTGAATATTAGCAAATAAAAAATAAGCAATTGAGGAAGTCAAGTTATATATATTGAAAGATACGGATGCGGCTACCTGGAGTGTAAAAGCTCACGTAGGGGAATATAACAGACGTGCGATGTGCATCCTTGCATATCATTTTAGCTTGGCCAGACTTGAGATCAAATGTGAAGATCTCATCATTTACGCACATGAATAAGACATCAAGGGTATCGGCAAAGCCAACCAACTCAAATGAGCTTATACGGGCACCAGCAGGGAGCAGTGTCCTGAGATCAATGACTCTGCCCTGTACCCATCCTACATGTCCTTCACGACTAGCATCTCTTGACCATAGGTAGATTTTGGGGTACGTCACACGTGCGAATCCTAATCCACCAGCCTCCGTAGCCATGAGATTAGTGCGGTTATACTGGTATGAGGATGGAAGATCAACCACAGAAATTCCTCGTGTTGCCAAATTGAATTCTTTTTTTTTTTTTTTTTGCATAGAAAGAAGAGTTATATTAAAAAGTTGAGTACATCCTCAAGTTACAAGCACTCTGTAAAACAAAGAGATTACAACTAAGAGCACTCAACATGTAGCTTCAATACTCAATTCCAAACCTGTGTGACGGTCCGTACGGATGACCGTACAGGCAAGTGGCCTTCGTGCGCCATAGACGGCTCAACCAGAAGTAGTGCCACAAACCCATGAATAGCGGCCAACATTCCTGTAGGCGAAATTGTGCATCCTCTTCTTTCTCGTGTCTCCCTTCTTCTTGTATCTGCCACCGAAGAAGAAGAGAAACTAGACCCCAAGATCTCACTGGGCCTCCATCGTGATTGGATCTAATCACGACAAAACGGAGAAGGGCCCGGAGAATTTTATTCCATGGCGGCGACATCATCCCCGCCTCCATGTCGCCGTCCGGAAACCTGATTCTCCATGTCGTCATGAAGTTGTTGACGTCGCCGCCGCCACCTTCATTGGAGCCGCCATGGAGAGACCAAAACCACCCTTCCTCTTCGCCGTCGCCGGAGAAGAAGAGGAGGAAGCCAATTCCCAATACCAAAACTCTTGGCATGGGAAGAACACAACCCTAATTTAGAACTCGATCTAGGACTCAATCTAGACTAAATTATTGGAGAGATGGGACCCCCGCTCCCTTCGGCCCTCGGCGATCTGCTGGAGGGAGGAAGGGAGGGGGGCCAAAGGCGGTTGCCAAATTGAATTCTAGTATTGCTAAACTGTACCGAAACATGACGTAGAGCGTATTCGCCACCAGGGCACTATTGGACTGCCAATGACAATCGATATGTTCGTCAATGGGCCGCCGAGCTGTGGTCGCGTTGCTCCAAGTGCCAGCCTCCGATGAGTAAGTGTAGACATAAATATAATTACTTGTGGTGACCACGAGGACAACAAGGAAAGGCCCACAGCTGCAGTCGAGGTGGTCGCAGGTGCTGTAATTAGAACAGAGCACGGACACAACCGTATTTCATCCCGGTTAGGCACAATCCGGGAGGTGACCATGAACCAACAACTACCACTCCCATGCATTCATATAGAACGTGTATGGGCAGACGCATGCTAGCTGGCCGAGGTGGTATTAAACTGCAAATCGCAGAGCGTCTGATTATGGAGTTGCCGAATGAGTTATGGGCCTTCGCTGCCGCAGCGGCTGTGGAGTCCAGTAGCCTTCAGGCCTTTGTTTACTTCTTGGTCTACTTTCCTTTTCTTTTTTGTCACGAAGTACTATCATTTGATTCGTTTCTTTTGTCATGTGAGAATTAAAAATATGTCACGATCATTTGTAGCACAAAATTATAAGGCTCCATAAAGAAGTGTTAAAAAATGTCGGTGTGTCCGGCTGAAATTCCCGGTTCCTGACCGTTTCCGGCATGTTTCCGTCCGATTTTTTTCGTTTTCGGACTCCCGCAATTCCCGCTACCGTTTTCGTTCCCGGCTATTCCGTTTTCGTTTCCGTCCGGTGTTACAAATACGGAAACGGAAACGGTTGAGGTGTTTTCCCCCCGTTCCCGTCCGTTTTCATCCCTAGCACGGACGCATTCTAACCATGCGGGTATCTGGCCTTCCGCAGTAAGGGCAGCTTCTGCTGCTCATTCGTGATTGGGTTCCAGACCACGATAGCATTATTCGAAGGATCCCCAAACCACTCGAAACTCGTACTTTGCAGGAGTACGCGGCCATGGCGAGCGTCCATCGGAAGCAATTTGCCACGGTCAGCAATCGGTGGGCAGGAGGAGGAGGTGCGAACGAAGGTGGTGGTGGTTCTGTTGGTGTAGTAGACGAAGCCCAAAATCGGGGGCGAGCGGTGGAACTCGCGGAACCTGCGGCGGAAGCCGGCGTCGGAGACGAGGCGGCACCATCCCGTGCAGACGAGGGCGGCGCGGACGAGCTAGTCCATCAGGTGCGGCGGCGGCGGTGCCATGCTGGTTTTGGGAGAGCAACGGTTTGCTTAATCGGGGGGGGGGGGGGGGGGGGGGGGGGGGGGGTGGGGCGTTGACTGGATTTGTTTTGGCTGGCGCGGTTTGGTGCAACCTGGTTAAGGCTCTGTGTTTGTCGAGGTCACAGCTCAATTCATTTTTTTGAATTATTGTAATTTCTAAGATGACACAATAAAACTTTTGCTCTTTATTTATGTTCTTTTAGTGATACAATTATCTCTGGCACATATACCGGTATACTCAGGTTAACAGAACACAAAATCCTCTTTTGACAAAAAACTGATTGCATATTCGCAACTTGGTAAATAGTAGATCGAACGCTAATACAGGAAAAGGTGCAGAAATCGATCGTCCATGAACCTGCTGTATGGCACAGTTCGTCAATTCTTTGTAATCGATTCTTCCGAACTCATCCACAGGTTACTTATTCCGCCATTATTTCCTCGGATCGGTCTTGACTTGTGACATTAAAATGAGGAACGAACGCTGTCATGTCCCGTGTGGCAGGCTCGTCTTTTAATATTTGTTGATCGGCAGCAAATGAAGGATTTTGACCAGCAAAAGAATTGAAGGGTTCAGGACAGAGATGACCATGACATCGTACAACATGTGAAACATTTGACCAAGACAGCACGGACAAGGCATGCAGGATATCGGCCGGTGGGAGGCGGAAGAGGACCTCTTCGACAGCTCGTCCATCAGCGCCGGACGCGGCGGCGCCATGCTGGTTGAATCGGCATGAACTGGTTTCTGCTTTGTCTGGTTCTGTTGAACTTATTGATCTACCAGGTGAGAGTTTGTCGATGTCACGACTGCTTTCATAGTTTTTTTGTTTCAACTCTTTTTCTCTATTTATTTCTCTTGTCTCTAATGAGATAAAATATTCTGTGGTCTTATGGGAATACTCCTTTTTTTTTAACATGGCAGATCTGAATACTCTTGTCCAGAGAACTCGAAATCATCTTTTTGGACAGAAAAAATCTGCTTCCAGAGTCGGAACTTGGTAAAGTCGTATGACTGAACGATAGCGACAATAAGGAACCTAAATTGTGCAGATATCATTCGTGCTTGGATGGTGCAGAGGAGCTCGTGAATTCCTTCCAGTGGATTCTTCCGAACTCATCTGCATGTTAACTCCGCCCTTATTTCCTACCTGAGTCAGCAGCCTTGACAGGGTCACTGCACACACACACACAAAAAAAAAAAAAACTTTGACAGTGCCTTTAATTTAAAATGAAGAATTAATGTGGAAAATAAAGCGACCAATGATTCACCGAGGGGAAGCCGTACGTGGTGGCCAAGCCAACACCGCGTTGGCACGCCGCTGAGTTTCAACTATATATTTTTTTAGCTCGACAATTTGGATCAGACACATGAATTCAGCCATATTACACAATTTACAAAGTATTAAGCGCCTCCTGATTTTCGGTGGTGGTGCAAAAAAGCAAAAAATAAAATAAAATAAAATAAATCAGGCAGTACTTCCTATCTTCCTTGGCTCCAGTGTTCATCAAGTCACAAGATGCTGAACCTATTTAAAAAGCAGGCACATTACATCGCAGATTTTCAATTTGAAATGCTCTTTTCACTTGCGGATAAATACTTTTACATGATGCGACTCATGCAAATTCATTTTGAGCTTCCTTCGCAGAAGCTAAATGTGCAGGAATGCACACAGGCCAGGTCAAGCTAATTAAATTCAGCAATTAGCGGTGGAAGCGGGGCGCGATGCGGCTGCCCACCAAAAGAACTAGGCAGCGTGCAAAGACAATCCCCACCAAAAGAACAAGGCTTCAAACAAATGTTGTTTGTCAGATTTAATCCCTTAAAAAATCAAACAAACCTGAAGTCCCCAAACATAGACCGCTACTATACTGATGTTGCTGACAAGTATTTCAAAACAAGCGTACCCTTGGCAGAGAGCCTCAATTGGGCATCTTATGTTTGTTAAGCACGTGACGCACCTGCTTAATTAAGTCCCTCACCTGGTGCTCCCAATACTGCATAAATCCAAAAAATCGTCAGCAGAAACAATTGACATGGCTTGTTGCTAAACAAATAGGCAAGTAGTGTCAGTTCTTTTTGCAGCTGATATCTTGATGAATGAAATCGACAGATAACAGCCATTGATATCTGAAAACTTATGTCGAGATATCCTTCCGGACAGCTTCATAGCCAAATGAGACAAGTTCTAAAGAGGTCTACCCAAAAAAAGAGATAAATTGGATATTTGTAACCAATTAACTACAATGATTTATAATGATATTATAGAGTTAAGCTTTCAAAGTATAGCTAATTGTTATTGAATATATAGCTGTCGTCCATAATTAAGTTTAGTCTGAATATTAGCAAATACAAAATAAGCAAATGAGGAAGTCAAGTTCTATACATTGAAAGATACGGATGCGGCTACATGGAGTGTAAAATCTCATGTAGGGGAATGCATCAAACATGTGACGCCCATCCTTGCATACCATTTTAACTTGGCCAGACTTCAGGTCAAAAGAGAAGATCTCATGATTTACGCACACGAATATGACATCAACGGCATCTGCAAAGCCAACCACCTTAAACGAGCTTATATGTGTACCACAAGGGAGCAATG
This sequence comes from Eragrostis nindensis, assembly GCA_012490785.1. Lineage (NCBI taxonomy): Eukaryota > Viridiplantae > Streptophyta > Magnoliopsida > Poales > Poaceae > Eragrostis > Eragrostis nindensis. Next base: position 70,806 of record JAAXCT010000654.1, on the reverse strand, counting down.
TCCTGAGATCAATGACTCTGCCCTGTACCCATTCCACATATCCATCAGGACTAGCATCTCTTGACCATAGGTAGATTTTGGGGTACGTCACGTGTGCGAATCCTAATCCACCAACCTCCGTAGTCATGACTCGTGAGACTAGTGTGTTCATAGTGGCATGAAGTTGGAAGATCCACCACAGACATTCCTCGTATTGCCAAATTGAATTCAAGTACCGATAAACTGTACCGAAACTTGACGTAGAGCGTATTCCCCACAAGGGCACTATTGGACCGCCAATGCAAATCGATATGTTTTTCAATGGGGCACGGAGCAGTGATCCCGTTGCTCCAAGTGCCAGCCTCCGATGAGTAAGTGTAGACAGAAATATAATTACTTACGGTGACCACGAGGACAACAAGGAAAGGCCCATGGCTGCAGTCAAGGTGGTCGCAGATTCCGTAATTGGCACAGAGCAAAGACGCATTCCAACCAATAGGGTCTCGGGACCTCCGCAGTAAGGGCAGTTGCCGCTGCTCGTTTGTGATTGGGTTCCAGACAACGATGACATTCTTCGTAGGGTCCCCCATGCCAAACCACTCGGGACTAGTATATTGTTGAAGGAGTACACGGCCGTGGCGAGCGTCCATCACAAGCAGTTTGCCATGGTCAGCAATCGGTGGGCAGGAGGAGGACGTGCGAACGAAGGTGGAGGTTCTGTTGGTGTAGTAGACGAGGCCCAAAATCGGGGGCGTGCGGTGGAACTCGCGGAACCTGCGGCGGAAGCCGGCGTCGGAGACGAGGCGGCACCATCGCGTGCAGACGAGGGCGGCGCGGATGAGGCTTGCGGGATCGTCGGGCGGGAGGCGGAGGAGGATCTCCTCGACGAGCTCGTCCATCAGCTGTGGCGGCGGCGGCGCCATGTTGGTTGTGGGAGAGCAAAGGGTTTGCTTAATCGGGGGACTGGATTTGTTTTGGCTGGTGCGGTTCGGTGCAACCAGGTTAACCTTTGGCTCTGTGTTTGTCGAGGTCACAGCTCGATTCATTTTTTTTTTTTTTTGAATTATTGTATCTTCTAAGATGACACAATAAAACATTTGCTCTTTAATTTTTTTTTCCTTTTAGTGACACAAATATCTCTGGCACATATACTGGTATACTCGGGTTAAGAGAACACAAAATCCTCTTTTGACAGAAAGCAGATTGCATATTTGCAACTTGGCAAAGCAGATCGAACGCTACTACAGGAAACTTTAAAAGGTGCAGAAATCGGTCGCGCTGTATGGCACAGCTAGTCGTGAATTCTTTGTAATGGATTCTTACAAAAACTCATCCACAGGTTACTCATTCCACCATTATTTCCTCGGATCGCCAGACACTGACCGAAGACGCGATCGAAATTAAGGATCGCCTGGGGGGAAAGAAAGAGAGGCGAGACCGCGAGGCGACGCGGGCGGGCGACCCGGCCGGTGGTGAATCAAGGGCGGCTCCCCTCCCCTCCGGCGACCTCTCCGGCGCCGGTGGGTGGGGGGAGCTGGCCTCCCGCGCGTCCGGGGCGAGTTACCTGCTGTGATGGGGGCAAATCCCCTTTCTCCATGGTTAGGGTTAGGGTTCCTCCAAGGCGGCGGGTTGGGTGGAGAAGGCGGTGTCGTCGATAGCCTCGATGATGGCGGCAACTTCCCTGACCAGACGAATTGGAGGATTTGGTGTCAAGTCGGCGATGATGAAGTGGAGGCGACGTCACCGACAAAGTTGAATAAGGTACTCCAGCTCTTACTCCATGGCGTGGAGGTCAGGTATGACCGAGACGCAGGGCTAGTGAGTTTCGGTCTAGGCAGAGTCCTAGTTTGGTTCAGTGTTTGGGTCCGAGTCTGGTTTTGTAGGATCAAGGTTCTTCGTTCCTCGTTGGTTCGATTGGTCTCCTTTGTTCTTCTACTCCTGTTTGCTGGTGTGTGTGTCGGATGCGGCGAAGATTATCTGTACCTCCATGGCTTGAAGCAAGGAGACGGCCGAAGTGCTTTCAGATCGAATTTTATTTCGTTTTCAATCCGTTTTGGAGATAGTTTCAAGATGGTGCATGTTACGGCTTTTTCAAAGTTTGTCCCCTTGGCTTTCGGTGGAGGGGTTGATGATCGACATCGGATTTGGATGTTCCTGGTTGATTCATGGAGTGGTTGCGGAGGATTTTTCTGGTTCGATCTGAGGAAGAAGATCAATAGTGACAAGGCATGGTTTGTAGGTTCTTATTTCTGCAAGGTCTTGGATGTAATAGGGGATGTAATTTGTTTTGATTCTTAATATATTTCCCCTTTCGCAAAAAAAAAAAAAAAAAATATTTCCTCGGATCGGTCTTGACCGTGACATTAATATGAGGAACGAACGCTGTCATGTCCCCTGTGGCAGGCTCGTCTTTTGATTTTTGTTGATCGGCAGCAAATGAAGGATTTTGACAAGTAAAAGAATTGAAGGGTTCAGGACAGAGATGACCAGGACATCGTACAGCATGTGAAACAAATGACCAAGACAGAGATCCAGGACACACAGCAAACTGGCTCCTGGAATCCCTGACCAGCACGGACGAGGCTTGCAGGATCGGCCGGTGGGAGGTGGACTAGGACGTCTTCGACAGCACGTCCATCAGCGTCCGACGCGGCAGCGCCATGCTGGTTGAATCGGCATGAACTGGTTTCTGCTTTGGCTGGTTCGATCGGCTGAACTTATTGATCTGTCAGGTGAGAGTTTGTGGAGGTCACGACTGGTTTCATAGTTTTTTTTTGTTTCAACTCTTTTTTTCTATTTTTTTCTCTTGTTTATAATAAGATAAAATATTTACTTGTCATATCGGAATACTCCTTTTTTTTTTTTGACATGGCAGGTCTCAATACTCTGGTTCAGAGAACTCGAAATCATCTTTTTGGACAGAGAAAGCTGCATCCAGAGTCCGAACTTTGTAAAGTCGTATGACTGAATGATAGCTACAATAAGGAACCTAAACTGTGCAATATCGTTCGTGCTTGGATGTGCAGGAGCTCGTGAATTCTTTCCAGTGGATTCTTCCGAACTCATCCACATGTTAACTCCGCTCTTATTTTTCCTACCTGAGTCAGCAGCCATGACAGTGTCATCGCAAAAAAAAAAAAAAGCAGCCTTGATAGTGTCTTTAAAATGAAGAATTAATGAACGCGGAAAAGCGACAAATGATTCAAGACAGAGATTGTCAAGACATCGTCGCCGAGGTGAAGCCATCCGTGGTGGCACGCCGCCGAGGTTCAACTATATTTTTTCACTAGAACTTTTGGATCAGACACATGAATTCAGCCATATGACGTTCCAGATGGCTAGAAAGTACTAAGCGCCTCCTGATTTTCGGTGGTGGTGCAAAAAAAAAAAAAAAAAAACAGGTAGTACTTCTTACCTTCCTTGTTTCCAGTGTTCATCAAGCCACAATGTGCTGAACCTATCTAAAAAGCAGACACGAGTATAACCTGGCACATTACATCGTAGATTTTAAATTTTAAATGCTCTTTTCACTTGCGGATAAATATTTTTACATGATGCGACTCATGCAAATTCATTTCCAGCTTCCTTCGCAGAAGCTTTTTTGCACGACGGGGGAGACCCCCGGAATTTCATCTCTTAAGCAACGAAATTACATGCCGTTCGTAAACGAGTTCCAACAGGAAAGTAAAAACTACTAGTCCACTACAAAAAGCAGTAAAGACAGCAAAACAAACTAGTTCTATGCATTTAACATCAGCCCACAGGGCTGCATGGATAACAGAAACTATTTGCCAGCTCGGCCTACTCAATATTTTCCACCACAAGTCTTTGTATTCCATAATGCGACATCCCGGGCACAACGCGCCATTTTGCCCCTTCCAGTCAGCCATTTGTGATTCCTTCGCAGAAGCTAAATGTGCAGGAATGCACACAGGCCAGGTCAAGCTAATTAAATTCATCAGTTAGCGATGGAAGCGGGGCGCAATGCGGCTGCCCACCAAAAGAACTAGGCAGCGTGCAAAGACAATCCCCACCAAAAGAACTAGGCATCAAACAAGTGTTATTGACCAGATGAAATCCCTTGAGAAATCAAACAAACCTGAAACCCCGAAAAATAGAACGCTACTCTTACTGATGTTTTTGACAAGTGCTTCAAATACAAGCTTACCCTTGGCAGAGAGCCTCCATTGGGCATCTTATGTTTGTTAAGCACATGACGCACGTACTTTAAGTCCCTTACCTGGTGGTCCCAATACTGCATAAATCCAAAAAAAAAACGTCAGCAGAAAAGCTGGATTCATGTTGGAGGGAAAAACATCTCACTTTGCTTATGTCGAGTTATCATTATCCATATTCGGTGATATCGACAGATAACAGCCATTGATATCTTGAAGCTTATGTCGAGTTATCCTTCCGGATAGCTTCATAGTCAAATGAGACAAGTTCTAAAGAGGTCTAACAAAAAAGATATAAATTGGATATTTGTAATTATCAACAATGGTTTATAATGATATTATGGAGTTGTATAAGCTTTCAAAGTATAGCTAATTGTTATTGAATATATAGCTATCGTCCATAATTTAGTATAGTCTGAATATGAGGAAATAACAAATAAGCAAATGAGGCAATTAAGGTTTATTGAGAGATACGGTGGCGGCTACCTGGAGTGTAAAAGCTCATGTAGGGGAATACATCAAACATGCGATGACCATCCTTGCATACCATTTTAGCTTGGCCAGACTTGAGATCAAAAGTGAAGATCTCATCATTTACGCACACGAATATGACATCAACGGCATCCGCAAAGCCAACCACCTCAAATTTGTTTATACGGATGCCACCAGGGAGCAGTGTCCTGCAATCAATGACTCTGCCCTGTACCCATCCTACATGTCCATCAGGACAAGCATCTCTTGACCATAGGTAGATTTTTTTTTTTTTTTTTTTTTTTGAACCTGACCATAGGTAGATTTTGGTGTGCCTCAGATGCGCGAATCCTAATCCACCAGCCTCCGTAGTCATGAGACTAGTGCGGTGATAGTGGCATGAAGATGGAAGATCAACCACAGAGATTCGTCGTGTTGCCAAATTGAATTCTAGTATCGATGAACTGTACCGAAACTCGACGTAGAGCGTATTGCCCACAAGGGCACTATTGGACTGCCAATGCCAATCGATATCTTCCTTACCAGGGTGCCAAGCAGTGGTCGGCTTGCTCCAAGTGCCAGCCTCCGATGAGTAAGTGTAGACAGAAATATAATTACTTACGGTGACCACGAGGACAACAAGGAAAGGCCCATGGCCACAGTCAAGGTGGTCGCAGATTCCATAATTGGCACAGAGCACAGATGCATTCCAACCATCAGGGTCTCGGCACCTCCGCAGCAAGGGCAGTTGCCGCGGCTCGTTTGTGATTGGGTTCCACACGACGAGGGCATTCGTCATAGGGTCCCCCAACCACTCGGGACTCGTACGTTGAAGGAGTACGCGGCCGTGGCGAGCGTCCATCACAAGAAGTTTGCCACAATCAGCAATCGGCGGGCAGGAGGAGGTGCGAACGAAGGTGGAGGTTCTGTTGGTGTAGTAGACGAAGCCCAAAATCGGGGGTGTGCGGTGGAACTCGCGGAATCTGCGGCGGAAGCCGGCGTCGGAGACGAGGCAGCACCAAGACGAGGGCGGCGCGGACGAGGCTTGCGGGATCGTCGGGCGGGAGGCGGAGGAGGATCTCCTCGATGAGCTCGTCCATCAGTTGCGGCGGCGGCGACATGCTTGGTTTGCGACTCGCGAGGGACCATGATACTACGGAGGAATTGGTTCGGTGCATCAAGGTTGACCCTTTGGTCTCTGCCAAGTAGGACCAGGGAGGCAACAAGAGAGGGGCTACAAGTAGGGCTGGACGAAAAGCTAGTGGCTCGTTAGCTCGGCTCGGCTCGCGACTGACTCGGCTCGGCTCGTTCACTTTTTCTAACGAGCCGAGTCAGGTTTCTAGCTCGTTATGTTTAACGAGCCAGCTCGAGCTGGCTCGCGAGCCGCTCGCGAGCCAAACGAGCCCATTAGAAAAAGAGAGAGGCTTGCCCGGTGAAGCTCCGTGAGGTTACCGGTACCTCCTTTTCCCGTCGCAGCACTCCCCTCTCTCTTCCCCTCCGTCACCGACGTTGCAGCCATCAACGCCAAAGCTCACGGAGAGCATGAGCTCGTTGTCCTCACCACTCTTCCCATGACGATGGTGACGGCGGAAGGGACCGAGTCAAGATCCAAACCGCGGATAGGCGGCGTGATGCGCGACAGCCGGCAGCTCAAACTGGGCGGTGCCACCCTCCTCTACCTCACGCAGTGGTGCCGTCCCTCCACCTCCTCCCCTCACACGGTGGCGCCGGCTCCCCCTCCGCCGTTCCTTCACGTCATTGGCCCCTCCCCTCATGGTTGCGACCACCTCCGCGACGTCGGCATCCGCCTCCCCACCCAACGTGCCATGATGCTCAAGAGCATGAAGATGTACCAGACGCTGTGGTCGTTGTCTTCTTCTCCAGGTCGCAGTGGGAGTGCTCGAGGCGAGCGATGGCGAGCTTAACGAGCTGGCTCGCGAGCCAGCTCGAACTCGTAACGAGCCGAGCCGAGCCAGCATTCCAGCTTGTTAAGATAACGAGCCGAGCCGAGCTAGCTTGTTATCCTAACACTACAAGAGATATGGTCTTCTACGACGTCAGAAAAATTAGATTTTATGTCAGAATGAACAATCTGCAACGCCAGCACGACGAAACTGCATTCGTCGCTCATTGCATGTTTAGAATCATGTTCTGCGACGAACACACATTTTTTGCGTCGTAAATCTTTACGACGTTTGTTCTATCGCCGCGTCGTAAATACAATTTGGCCCATTACCAACCAGCCTTCATTGGGCCAAGCCCATTTATGGGCCCTTTTCATTTTCGTTTTTTTAACAGGCCATTTTTTACCAATTTATTTGTATGGGCTAAATTATATGGGCCCTGGTACTTTCTTAGCCTTTTTAGTAATTTTTCATATGGGCCAATTGAGCATGCCACGCAGCCCAAGATCAAATTTAGTCCATTTACACAAAAAGTCATACAGCCCACAAATCATATTCATCACACAGCCCACAAAATAACATTCATCACACAGCCCACAAAATAACATTCATCACACAGTCCACAATATTATCAGGTTCAATAGACAGCCCACAACATTACCAGCTCAACATACAATACCCATCAGGCTGAACCCACAGTTCAGTCTCAACATACACCGCAAAATCACAGGTTTAACATACAACCAGCACGAATATACACTAAGTGAACCTAAGTCAAGCATCAGCAAGTTCTGATTACCTACAGAAACTGATCAGCCAATCACCAACCAAAAAATACCCCGATCAAGCCAATCACCAGCAAAAGATCACCAAATCGCTAGATGCATCAAGGTCATGCTCTAAGTCAAGCATCACCTACTCCTCGTCCTCGTCGAGACCGAAAGCACGACGCAGAGCATCATTGGTCGCCTTGGATTGCTTCTTCATTCGTTCCAACTCTGCTTCCATGGCTTTGAATTTTTCTCGAAGTTCTGCAGCTCCCTGCTTCTCTGCCTGGAGTTCACGTACTTGAGCCTCAAGTTCACGTACACGCACTTGCTCAACAGCCTTGGCATTTCTTCTGGGCATTGCTGTCTTGATGCCAACATTTTGAAGAAATCTTCTTGATGGCAACACTTGAGCAACCGCTTCTGCAGGAGTCTTGGGTGCTTGCCCTTCTTGTGCAGGTTCATCCACAATGGCCTCCATTTGCACCTAACAATAGCAAGAAAACAACAAAAGCCATAATGAAATAAACAGTGATAAGAATGGCTGCAAATGTACAATGTGCTTCACTAATTGAAATGAATGGATTAGTAATGGTCACATGTCATTTTAACTGAAATGAATGGATTATTTGCTTTGATTGGCTGTTCTGAACAGAAGTCATTGTGCAACTATACTTTTTTCCAGCTAACACACTACCGAGCTGAATTTTTTAATATTCTGAACAAATGACAAGCACTAAGTTTGCACAAAAAAAGTTCTTTATACATATGGACCACCAAGAATTATCTGTATTAAGGTACTAATACTACAGATCAAACCAGGCTCTGTTATTGGCAAAGCATTCACAAAACACAATAAGACAACATGGTACTCCTAAAGAAAATTGGAACTTCAATCTGATCCAACAAAACAACATTCTACCAAAGCTTCATCTCAAAATCACAGCAACATTCTACCGGCCACATTCATCCAACCTTCCATTTCCATCATCACCAGCCAAAAAACAAAACAACAAAGGTACCATCATCTTACAAATCACCACCCAGCAAGTATGGTTGGTAAATTTACTTACCAAAGCTTCCTTGACATTCTCACTAAGTCCAGTCTTGGTGCTGTTGTGGCACTCTTTGAAAAGATCAATCTCATTGAGCTCCACATCTTTATATTTCTCATCTTGCTTCTGAAATTACATGCACCAATATAGCATTTTTAGAAGTCTATTGGTTGCAAAGCTATGGAACAGCAACTAAATACAAATGTCGTATGAAATGCAAGAATATTATTCAATAAATAAGTGTGCAATCATGAGAGATGATAAGTGTACAGTCATTTTTCCCACTTTCTCCTAGTGCTGCAGCAAAAATGGTACAACAGCCAAGAAGTCTAGGTAAAAATGGTACAGCAGCCAGCAGCCATGAAAATCATCTAGTAAAATGTCTAAATGCTTCATATATGATATAGTGATTATCCTAACCGCAAAATCTCTACTAAATGTCAAAGACAAAATCATGAAAACCGAAATAGCACAACCATATCATGAGGATGTATATGAACTGATAGTAAATGTTACTATGAGTAACCACAGCACCGGAACAAATTAGTTGGCTCTTACCAGAAGATTCACATGCACAACATAGCTCCGCGACCCTGTCCTTTGAGGAAACCGAACCTTCTCCCGGTTTCTTTTGTTGGCCGCACACTTCTCCTACAATACACAATTTATCAGATAGAAAGCATATTCAGAATAGTGAAAAAAGAATAGTAATACACGAAGAAGCAATAAGACCTTATGCTTTGCACTGGACCACAACTCCACAAGTGCCCTCCACTGATCATCAGTCATTGTATCCAATGGCGACGTTGTAGGCACTTCGTTCGCCGGTACACCATCAAAGTGAGCCTTTTTCAGCTTGTGCCTCAGTTGTCGCTGATTACACTTGAGCAAATCAGTGCAAGTAGTTTTCACTGCCTTGTCATCGGTGTCAATGGCAAATTGAGCCTAGGCAAGAACATATACATTAGAAAGGAATCACTCAAAGCATGAAAAGAACTTTTATTGAACAAATTGAAGAGTTGGGAAAGACTACTTACACCAATCTTCCCCAAGTAGTCCTCAAAGTACTCCTCATTCTTCTTGTACTCCTTCCAATGTGGAAGAATCGGTACATGGTTACGTATTATAATCCCACTTTCAGAAGCAAGCTTTGCCGCTTGCATCGGTGCCTCTGGCCGCCTATTCCCTTCAGCAACATGCACTTGAATCTTAGTGCATAAACCTCGGCTTATCCTATCCAACTCTTTGCCCATAGTCCGTCCCCTTGGTCGTTGTACCATGGCCCTAGATTGACCTGAAAATAATGAAAAATCAGTGTCTTGTAGAATTAGTCAATGGACATGTAAAACATTTCCTTGGAGAAAGGAGGAACTTGCCTTCATTGCAGATCTGGATCTGATCATCAAGTTCAGTAGGAGAATCAACATCCATCAATGTATCCTCATTTGTAGCTGGACCTTGGAGAGCTTCCTGAGTGGTATGTTGTTCTTTTGTCCTCTGCCTAGTCATTCTAGATGGCGGGTAATTTTCTTCAAGCGCCATCACTCTCTTTGATCCAGCAGGCGTGAAGGTGCTTGTTGTCAACTCATTTTCAGGTTCATTCTCTGAAACATGTGCTGCTGGTGTGTGCTGCATAATACAGATGTAATTACAAACTGAGCACAAAATAATATTAAGTGACAAGTATAATAGTGAAAGAACCAACAGCTACTAGTGTGTGCTGAATGTATTAGTGGGACTAGATGTTTTTGCAAGAAAACGTGATCGAAAAGCAATAAGAAAGAAGATAAATTTGAAATACCTTATCGGCGATGTCTTGTTCATTTTCCATGCTATGCTCAGATTCAGGTAACCTAGAGCGGTTAGAAGCCCTCCCCCTGCCCTTTGCAAACGAACTACTTATAAGTGAAGATAATGCAGGGATACCAAGGCTTTGCAACCTTTGGTTGTTCCTCATCATGTTTGCAACCTTCTCCTTTTCATAATCAGTCAATGGCTCCTCTTTACATGCAAAAAGAAATTAGCATGCATTAATGAAGTGATTGAGTTCGCACAGCAAGGAGGCCAATGAAGAATCAAATCAGATTGATAAACTAACATGGATTAATGCGTTTGTCAGAATGAAGCAAAAGATATCGTATTTAGTCAATATACAGGTATAAGATAACTGTTTTTATTTCACTGGTGCTTAAACAGACATAAAACATGCTCATGCAGTTAACACAAACCATAACAATAATCACTGGTGCTTAAACTAACAATATCACAGGTCTTAAATAAAAGCATCATAGAGAGTTGTCTAGAAAGCAATGAAAGCATAATAAGCTACTTGGGCTCTGCATGTTTAAAGTTCTGTTGTTTTTTTTTTTTTTTTGTTCATGGCGCGCAAGGAAAACCATTCTAGACGAAATATGCAGGAAAAAGCTATTCAAAAGGCACAGTATCATCGAACATGGCCAGCTGCAAGAACACTGGTCTACAAGTTTGTCCCATTTCAACATTTTAAACATAGCTTAATGAAACAAATTTCCTCAACCAGAAAACAAATTTTGCCGAGTCATAATGCTCTTGATGTTTCACAGAAACGATGCTATGAAATGGTGAAATCCTAGCTCCAGTAAACTACTATTTCAAGAATCCAGGAACATGTCGCCATGTAGGATCTCAAGTTGCAGCCCCAACAAAAAAAAAAAGAGTTGCAGCCCGCGCAAAGTTCTACCATTTCACATGATCGTACCTGCTGGTGCTGATTGCCGCTTCCGACCAGGAGGCATCTTGACGGCACCCAGCGGCCCAGGGAAGGACGGGGGGAGCGAGGGCGGAAGGCGGCCAACGGCGTCGCAGGCTCGTGGTTGACCGTCGCTTCGTCGACTTGTTCGCCGAGGTCGTCGCGGCCGTCGCTTGCTCGTCTGCCGTCGGCGTTGCGTGCTCGTTGGCCCGATGTCGTCGCCGGTGTGGCGTGCTCGCTGGCCGATGTCGTCGCCGGCGTGGCGTGCTCGCTGGCGGATGTCGTCGCGGGTCGGCGGCAGAGGGGAAGGGCGCGAGCGGCGGCGGAGGGGATGGATGTGGGGCGGCGCAATCTGGCGGCTGGGTCTCGGGGAAGGGAAAGATTTTGGATCGGATAGGGTTTCGAGAAGCACGGTCGGTCATATAGACATAGAATCTTTACGAATCTACCCTTCATGCGGCGGATACAGGATACATGCTTGATTGGACAAAATTGTAATTTTGTCCAAAATTTTTTGGCCCGTTGGCGCGTCAAAAACGGACTGGCATTGGTTTGCTAAATTATTTGGCGCCTGCGGTCGAAATGTTGGCGCGTCCCAACCCTGCAGCCGAAATATTGGCGCCCGCACTGTTTTTTTTGTTTTTTCCGACTAATAAAGTATAAAACAGGTGGTCCAAAATATTTTGGAGTTTTAAATAAAAAACATGTGGAACAAATTAGTACTGGTTGTGCCGTCATACGTGTACAAATATTGGTGTTGGGTGTGAAAGATCATAGTTTAAATAATGGCCGGTATACATATATACTATTTACCATCTGATTGATGTTCAATACTTAAGGTTCTCACATATATATCTGTATCAATTATATATAGGTTATAACAGATATGACCTTTTTTGACGTCCATGTGATGATATAAGATACAAGTGTATCATCAATATATACTTTTTCGTCATTGCTGATAGGTTTATTATTAATATTCATATATACCGAACACCCTTTTAGGTGCAAATGAATCAATTGTTTATAAAATCATACAAAATTGACTATTAAAACAGGTGGCTATCTTTTATGTCTGCACCAATATTTAGGATAGATTTCATTTTATGTTGTGAGTTACCAAAAAGACAAAAACATAGTGATTTTTTCTTTTTTCATCCTTTTTTTATCTCCGGTTATATGTTTAGCTATGAGCTCAAATTTGTTGTGACTATGTTTCATGTCGACTCCAACCTCTATAGTTGTTTTTTGGATTTTTAAAAACTTTTTAAAATCGTATGTCTATTGGAACCCTTATATCTCGTACATATTGTATGGAGTTCAGACACGGATTCAATGCGAAGTGAACATGCATAGACCTAAGTGCTTTGTAAAATTACATAAAAATACTATACACAGAGATGTATAAGCTGTACATTTTCACAAAAATTCATTCCTCAAATCAACTTTCTTATAGAGTTACAAAAAATGAAGCAACTAGTGAAAAGTGACCACTAATGAACAGTTAGATAAGAGAAAATTTTAACTAAAGGAACATGATGTAGCCGAATCTGAATAATAGATCATGATTTAAGAAAAAATTGAGAACAAAAATCAACTAATTTGGACACTATATGAGGAACATATACACGTTTGAATTTTTAATTATGAATCAAAAGAAAAAATTGATAGAGTTGGAAGAACAGCTGCATGAACTGCTGCGCCGACAGGTGGGACCCACATGTCAGCCGCAGAAAAGATATATACCGTCATGTTGGACCCCAATGTATGTGTCTCAGCCCACCGACCTGTGGGGCGCCCTAGTGGAAGACACAGACAGGTGGACCCTTCCTTGGGCTGAGGAAAAATGTAACAGGCGAGAGATATCGATTCAGTGTTATTTCTTTTTTTAAGGAGAGATTGAGTGTTATCTGATATGGATGGATCGACCGAAGCTTTCGTCTCGTCGCCGCGGCCGTTCCTCTCGCCCAGCTCGTCTGAACCGCTTTTGCCGCAGCTCCCCGTCGACCCCCGCCGCCACCCACCGCGGGCTCGTTTGTCTAGCTCCGACAGCGCCGCACCCCGCCGCCTCCTGCAGCTGACCCTCCCCTGGAGCGCCCGCGCCGCCTCTCCCCGTCGGCCGCCTGCGCGAGCTCGTCTGGGTTGACCTCGATTGCGCCGTTGATGCAGGCTCTCGTTCCGGAACCGAGCTGGATGACCACGGTGGCCTCCTGGAACTCGAGGCCACCCCAGTATATCTTATGACACTGATGGATACGTGATTACTCTGATTACTCTGTTTATCTCCCAACGTGTGTGTTCTGTACTGATTGCAAAATGAAGAAAGTGGACTGGTTCTGGTTACTCGAAGCAAGTTTGTATGAATGAGATTGGCAGCATGTATAAAAATCTTTTTGTAGCAAGTTTGCATGAATGAAAATTATTGGCAGCATGATTTTTTTGGTGCAGCAAGTTTGTATGAATGGGAATTATTGGCAGCATGTATATCATGAAACATATGAACCAGGAAACATTGAAAATTGAAATCTCTTGCTGGCATTACATTCAACAGGTTGTGGGCATGGCCTGACTATATTGAGATCACATTAGAATGATATGACCTGTGCAAAAATTTGGCCACTGAAATTGTAACAATGAAATTTTGCCATACATAACACTAAAAATTACATGTTCAGATGCATACATAAACCACTGAAATTGTGACACTGAAATTTTGCCATACATAACACTGGAAGTCACAGGTTCAGATGCATACATAATTCAGAATGTGAATACATCATCCACAATGGATCTTTCAGGTACAGAAAATCAGTTAATTAATACAAGCATTAGCAAATATTGCCAAGTTGTCTACTCGCTGTCGCTGTCATCATCATGATCATCGAATGTCGGACTTTCATTATCATTGACATATTGCAATGTAGTTTCATCTTCATCATCGCTTGACTCATCTGTTCCCTTTGTCTAAGGGCCTCATCAACTTCAGTTGCATCAACATGAAATGAATAGTCATCATCTGGCTGCTCATGCTCGAAAGTGCCTTCAGTAGCTTGCACATGAGGGCCTGTACACTCGTCATCTTGGTATGACAGCCCCATGCTAGTGGGTTGAGGTTCATCATCAGTGTTGTTTTCAGCCACATTCCACAAGTGCCTATGTGCAAATTTCTAAACTATTCTCCACTTTTCACCATTTTTGTTGTCATTTAAGTAAAATACCTTTGTCGATTGTGTTGCTAGAATAAAAGGATCATCCTTGTACCAGTAGCTGTCATGGTTGATGCTTGTCAAATAATTGTCATTTCTCATTCCAGACTTCTTGCTATCAGTATCAAACCAATCACAGCGAAACCACACCACTGTACGATTTTCTGTCAAATCTGAGTTGTACTGCAACTGAATGATTTCTTTCAAGCAACCATAATAATCAATATATTCTTCATATTGTGTACCCTCATTATGTGTACCCTCAGTCATGACTCCGCTGTTTTGGGTCCTTCTATTTTTCTCGCGGTCAATAGTGTGATATCGAACACCATTAACAAGACATGCTGAAAATAGTCGAACCCGCAGATCCGGTTGACATGACAAAGCATATAGGTCATCACTGATGTCCTCCTTGTCCACAAAGCGTAATTTTGCAATCTGTACAAGTAAAAAAAGAACATTATGAAAATAAATTCAACTGATAGTGTTTTGATGTACATATTGACGAAATACTCACATGCTTCTGAAACCAGGATGGGAATTCCTTCTCAAGGGTTTTTTCAACATCAGGAGTTCCTTTGTTCTGCAACTCTTTCCTACATGTCCTGCAAAGCATAGTAAATTCAAACATTAGAGGAATAATTAACCAATTATATAAATATCAGAAGTGTGCAAGGGATGACACATACTCAATATATGGCTCAACCTCCGGACAATTGTTTAGCACATACCAAACCATTTTTTCATGAAAATCTTGAAGATATGTGACCCTTGATGCTCCAAGTAAATGAACTCCATGCTGGAAAACAGATAAGTCACCTTTTCTCAAATCAACACGCTCTCTATTCCTGCCCTCTCGATTGTGTCTTGTGTCAACATCATTGAAGTACCTCGAACAATAGGTCATGCACTCATTAGCTACATATGCTTCTGCAATGGATCCTTCAGGTCTTGCTCTGTTCCTCACAAAACGTTTCAGCATACACAACATTCTTTCAACAGGGTACATCCATCCATATTGTACTGGACCTCTTAGCATTGCCTCATCAGGTAAATGAATAGCCAAGTGCAAGCAGATATCAAAGAAACGAGGAGGAAATATTTTCTCAAGCTTACAAAGTATGAGTGGGATTTCACCTTTTAATCTTTTGAGAACATCGACCTTCAAAGTTTTAGCACATAATTGCTGAAAGAAGTTACCTAATTCGACAACTGCTTCATATATGTCCTTGTGCATGATTCCTCGGACACCAGCAGCTAAAATCCTTTGGAGCATGACATGGCAATCATGACTTTTTAGTCCTTGAATGTTGCATCCATCAACACTGACATGATGTGATAGGTTAGAAGCATATCCATCCGGGAATTTCACACTCCTTAAAAATTCACAAAATGCAACCTTTTGATCTTTGGTCATTGTATAGGGTGCATGTGGACAAGTGTATGAATCTCCATCACGTCTCAGGTGCAAACTTTTTCTGACGCCCATGTCTTCCAAATCAAGCCTTGCATTGATATTGTCCTTTGTCTTCCCAACAATACCGAGAAATGTAGCAAGAAAATAGTCACAAATATTTTTTTCAATATGCATTACATCAAGATTATGACGTAGCTTTAATGTTGACCAATAAGGCAAATCAAACAAGATTGACCTCCTCTTCCAACATTGACCATCTACTGCCCTCTTTCTCTTTCTATTTTCAGGATGCTTACCTGGTTTAACGTGCTTGACCCTGTCCAACTGCTGCATCAACTCATCTGTGCTGAATTCCTCTGGCTTGTCTCGTTTTTCAATCTGACCATCATAACATTTCATTCTCCTCCATCGATGCTCCTTGGGAAGGAAACGTCGATGGCCAATATAACATTTATTCTTCTGGAACAAGGGTCCTTGTCACAATGCACACAAGCATAATAACCTTTTACGACTCTACCTGACAGTACGCCCAATGCTGGAAGATCATGAATGCACCAGATCACTGCAGCATGTAGATCAAATGTTGTATCACTCGATGCATCATAAGTTGGAACACCTTTCCAAAGTTCTAACAACTCTTCAACTAGAGGCTCCAAAAAGAGATCAAAATCCTTTGCAGGGCACTCGTTGGGTCCAGGGATTAGTAGGGCCATCATGAAGTTGGATTGCTCCATACATTCCCATGGAGCAAAGTTGTAGGGCATAACGAATACTGGCCAGATGCTGTGCGTTGAGCTCATGTTGCCAAATGGATTAAAACCATCTGTAGCAAGACCAAGTCTGATGTTCCTCGCATCATTTGCAATCCAATCATAATTTCTATCAAAATCTTTCCATGCCTCACCATCAGCTGGATGGCTTAGCTCATTGTCAACTGGTTGCCTCTTCAACTTGTGCCATTTTGCCCCTTCTGCTGTTTTCTTGGAGCTAAATATCCTCTTAAGCCTTGGAACCAATGGAAAATGCCGCAATACCTTATGAGGAATTCGCTTCTTTGCATCTGGATCTTTCCACCTTGATGCACTACATACTGGGCATTTATCAAGTTTTTCATACTTCTTCCTAAACAAGACACAATTATTCGGGCACACATGGATTGAGTCATATCCGAGTCCCAAAGCACGAATAACCTTCTTTGCTTCATCGTAAGATTCAGGAAGGGAACAATGAGGGAATGCATCTGATAACAACTTCAATAGTGCTGTGAATCCAACATTGCTAATTCGATAAAATGACTTTAAATGAAGTAGCTTCACCACAAAAGAAAATCTTGTAAATGGTGCATCGGGGTAAAGTTCCTTCTTCATCTCTTCTAATACAGCTGCAAAAATAGATTTCTCGCCATCATGTTCTTCAGCAGTGCACAACTCCTCGACCATATCAGGAATTCTGTCATCGAGGTCTTCCTCGTCCTCAATTATGCCATTATCCTCACTCAAACCAGCATGCTCATCCACATGGCCTGCATTTCCTTCAATTCCAGCATCCAATGGTTCTCCATGATACACCCACCTAGTGTATGTGCTGGCCATATGATGCATAATTAAGTGATCATGCACTATGCCTTTACGCTGACGAATCCAATTCAAGCACCTACGGCAAGGACAGAATATCTCTTCATTCTCACCAAATTTCTGTGAAACAAAGCTCATGAATTCTCGAACGCCATCCAGATGTGGCTTGCTAAATAACCTAGAATTGATCCAACTTCCTCTGTCCATCTGCAAAAAGTTGGGAAAAAAAACAAAATTGTTCAGTATAAATGTGTATCATATGGCAGCTATGACAATCTGAAGCATTCTGTCCAATTTATCGTGGGCTCATATGGCAGCTATGAGTTGGTTCGTTGACATTATCAATACTAATTTTTGCATTCAACTATTTGCATTCATTCCAGCTTGTTTTGCATGCTTATTTGGTCAAGCTAATGACATACACACAAATAATTGTCCATACCTTGATTGCTACTGTCACGATGTCAAAGATGAAGCCCCGTGGGTGCGTGGCGAGGTTGCTGTCACGACGGTGCCGTGCGGCTGGACAGCAGAGGTGCCGAACCTCAATGTGGAGAGGAAAGCCCGTCGCCGGGATCTACGTGTTGTCGACTAGCTCGCAGAAGTCTCCTTGCGAAGCCCCTGTGCTCGCAGCCCTTGCCGGCGGACTGGAAACCGGAGCCTCGATCTGGGGCTGTTGCTTGCTTTGCGGGAGCCCCCGATGCGGACCAGCCTCGCCTGCGGAAGGCGCACGACGGACCATGTGACACCCCGTGTCGCTGAAGATCAAATAGCTCAAACGGCGCAAAATTGAACAAAAACTAAAAGCAAATCAAGTTTGAATTCGAATTTCAAAATTTAAATAAATGTCCAACCAATGCTTGAGAAGCAAGTTAAAAATTTCAATAACAACTTGCCCAAGTAATAATTTTTGCAGCAAGAGCATCTGAAAGGAGAATTTTGGGAGATTTTTCCATGGTTTTTAAAATTCTGGAAGTGTCTCTAAAAATTCAGAGAAATTCAGGCAAATCCTGCTGTTCCTCGAATTTTAGTTCAAATTCTGTTGCTCAAACCTACCTGGACCCAAAAGAGAAGTTGGAGCTGGATATTTATCCTATGTTCCCAGAATTGCTCATAAATTTTGGATGTATGGAAGGTTCCCTTTTAATTCGACAAACCTGACAGCATGAAATTTAAGTTTCTTCAAATTTGGGTCAAATTTGATGCTTGTGAAGGAACTCAGAAATTTCAGTAACAACTTGAGCCAACCAAAACTTCTGGTGATGGCCCTTCGGATACCAGAATTTTGGAGAATTTTTGGTGATTTTAGAAATTCTTTTCGAGGCTCAAATAAATCCCCAGAGCTGAAAAAGTGATCAAATTTGACCAGCTACCATTTGAAATCCCTTTGGAGTTCAGCTGTGCATGTTGGCCAGATGATAGCACTTTTCATGAGCTTTCCAATGGTACCAAATTTGCGAATTTTGGAGCTCATTTGCTAGTTCAATTTGTGTGCACAAAATGGGGAAAACTCAGCTTTTGAATAAATCCGAAAAATAAAAAGATGCCACCGGGCCCACTCGTCAGTCACCTCTCTCTCACTGAGGCGCGCCGAGCTCGTCCGCCGCGTGGACGCCGGTGTACGGCGACGCCGTGCGGTGCCCTGGCCCACTCCTCGGCACGTCGCGGCCCCAAAAACGGCGCCCCACTCCTCTCTCTGTCTCTCCCTCTCATTTCCCCACCCACGAGCTCGCCAAACCCTAGCTTCCCCCGTCGCCCTCACCATTCCCCGCCGTGCCAAGCTCGGAGTCGAGCTCTCCGTCGTCGTCGCATCGACTCGGCGGAGCCGCTGCCCACCCGAGCTGGGCCGAGACCCCCTCCACCTTCCCATGGCGGCCGGGTTTCCTCTACCGCCGTGAGCGAGGGGAATTGGAGCTTCGTCCCCAAGTCCGGCATTGCGGAGCGCCGCCGCGCCGCCGAGCAATCCCGCCACCTCGGTGAGTCCCGCGACGATTCCCCGCATCCCGAGCTGCGCCAGGCACCCGCGCACCCTCCCTCATCCTTCTTTTCTTGCCTCTGCAGCGTCGCGCGACGCCGCAGGACTTTTCCCCGCCGCCGGTGAACCTTGCTCCGCCACCTCGCTCGTGAACACCACCCTCCAGCCATCTTCGTCGTCGACGCGTACCACGCCGACGTTCGCCTCGACTCCGTGAAGCTGTGGGGCCGGCGTGTGCATCTCCCCGACCACCCCGTCGAGCTCACGACGCCGCCGAAGGTCCGCCACCCGCCATTCCTCATCGCCGACTGTTCTCCGGCCATCTTCTTCCGCTTCGAGTCGACGAGGTGAACTCTCCTCTTCGTCCCCTACCCGTGCGTGCTAGCCGTGAGTTCCGCGAGCCACCGGAGCTCACTCCGGTGAGCCGCGCCGCCGCGGTCCGGCATGTCTCCGGCCGGCACACCGTGGGACACATCCACGGGATCGCGTGTGACCACGCAGGATCCTGTGCGGCTAACTCTGTGGTCCTCCGTGTGTTTCCACGTGTGACTGGCCAGATCTGTTGTGGCCAAGTCCAGGTCCGGTGCGGCCATGACTCTGTGGCCACCTTTGTGGCCCAGATCTGATTGGCTCACTCCTTTTCAAATCCTTTTTCGTATTTAGTTAAGTCTCAGAAATTCACAGAAACTTCAAAAATTGATAGAAAATAAAATACAAGTCAGAAAAATGTGAATCCAATTTTGCGGGGTTCCCCTTCACTTTATTTGTCCAACAAAAATGCAAAATCACATGAAAGCCTTTATCTGTTTTCTGTAAAAACAGATTTGTACAGATCTTGATTAATTCTTTATAAATTATCTGTTGCTCCTTAATTCATGAACCCTTGCATGCTTGTTAAGCCTCTGACAACACACTTACAGATCATTTTTCCACTGTCATTTTATGTCTAATTGTTTTCTAATGATTTATTTAAGCGGCTGTCCTAATTAAATCGTTATAATTAATCCTTAAAGCAATAAATCTTCAAACTTCACTGTAAATTACTTTTAGTGGTGTTGATCCTTAGAAAAATGCCACTGGACTGAATATAATTTTTGAAGTATCTGTTTTCAATGAAGGAAATACTTCAGACAAAAGAAAGTAATAAAGTTAATCAACTTAATCAATGATAATCCACCCTTCTTAATACAACTTGAATGACAGTCCAGTTAAACAATTAAATCCTACTTGCATCATGTTATTGCATCTAACTTGCATTTCCTTATTATGGCATATAGCTCTCGAGGCGATTCAGGAGCAGGTGGAGGACTGGCTGCTGGAGCAGGCTCAGAAGGAGCCACTGACATCACTGCTGATTGTACTTGTGCTAGTATCGTACCTGAGCCAGGCAAGCCCCGGTGCATGCCTTCCTGTTTAGATTTTTATTTTCTCACTTGATTGGGGCTAGTAATTGATTGTGCATTAGGTTTATTAGGAGTTGATGTGAAACCTTAGAACTGCATCAGGACTACCCTTCCAGATCCTACCTTGTGTCCTAATTTGTAGTAGTTGGTTCTAGGGTAACGTTAGAGCTTGCTATGCTTAGTGGCTAGCGGACGGTAGAAGACGAGTGGTAGGTCCCACTCGCATGATAGGAATTTTACTCTGGATTGCACTAGCAGAATTTAGGATTGTGGCAGACAGGACGGGGGTTGTTTGTGTAGGATGGTTGGAGAAGGCTGGGTCTTCATGGTGGTAGCCCCGTCTGTGTCGGTTAAGGACCGTTCGTTGTTGGCCCAAGCTTGAACGTACTGATTCACATGCTGGTGTTTTATGGGCCCAGTAAACCTAGTAGCCTGTGACGCCCTAGGGGTCTAGCGGATACTTGCACTTTCTATCATGGTACTTGGGAGAGAAGGATGCCTCCCAATCGGAGCGTACGTCGGGGACGGGGACCGTGCGGGAGGGCCCTTCTCGGGAGGTGTGAGACCCAGCCAGCACTAGGGGGGAACAGCGTAAACGGTTGCCGCATACGCCTTTTGGCGTGTGCGTCGTGTGGTCAGGTTTCTCCTGCAGGATGTACATCGATGCCGTCGCTCTCGGAAATGAGCACCCACTTGTTCAGTGCGCCACATCGTAGTGTGATTATTGATGATGATGATGATGATGATGTTTATTACTGCTATGCTTATGTATTATTACTGTACTTACTACTGCACTGTTTACCTGATGTATTGTTACTTTATACCTGTTAGAGAGATAAGTGCACTGTTTTATTGGTTACGTACTTAACTTGAATTAAAACTTGAAAGTAAGGACCAAGTAATTAGAGCGCTTTTATGCGAGTGAGTCAGCCTACCCCTTGTGGCCTTTACATTCTAAGAGTCGGCTGTAGTTAGCCACGTTGACGGGTAAGTCTTGCTGAGTAATTAGTACTCAGGGGTTGGCTCTTTATGTTTTTGTTGCAGGTAGTCTTCGCTTTCGCTGTTGCGTGGTGGAGTTCCTCAGCAGGTCCACATCGCAGGGCTTCGATATGCGGCCGTGTATCGTCGAGTGTGGTAGAATTGGTATAGTTGAGACTTCCGCTGTGCTATCGATATTTTAATTGGACTAATGTAATAACTTGAAGACTTAAATTGTGCCTATTTATGTGTTGTACTGTTGCGTCTGTTCATCAGCGCGGACCGACTCGATCCTGTGAAAAGCGGAAACGCTACAGCTGGCATCAGAGCCGTGTTGGGACAGTACATCATATAAATGGCCTATTTTCGAAAAGCTAACCACGTTACGAGTGAGGAACGAAAGCCCTAATATAAGGATGTTAGTGTAATCAGGTGGTAATAGGAGTTGTTTGTTACTTTTCTGTAACGACGCACCGACTCCCAGGTAAGAAGGTAAGGATCATGCATGGCCCAGTGATATTTCTGGTACATGAACGATCGAGTTCATGAGGTGATTTCTGGTACATGGACCATCGCGTTCATGAGGATGATTGGAGCCATGCATTTACTTTCTGTACAGATACGTCACCTGAGTAGGTTGTTTGAGGTGACATTGTGTGTTCTTGTGCAGGTACACTAACTCGCGTTAAACCGTGTAGAAACGTTTGTTGAGTGCGAATTAGTTGCCACCGATGTCTACGGCCTGTATATTAGGCATATTTTTGTTTTGTGAGGATGTATGGGTCGTGCATGCATGCATTGCATTTAAAAGACATCAACATATTTCAGATCACACGAAATTTTTGGACTGACTGACTAAGCAACTTCATTCATTTCTTTTAAACCGTTGAGGCAAAATTTATGAACAAACCCATTTTGAAAAGCTTACAACCTGAACTACAAAATACTTCAGACATAACTACGAATGTCTGATCCAAAACCACCCAGAAATGTCGACCAAAAATCAGATCCCTTGCTGTCTCGTCCGAATTTCCAGAATCTGTCTTTCAACTTCAAAAATCGATGTCTCCTGTTCTGCTGATCCGTTTGAGACGCATGAGTACTCATTGGAAAGATCTCGAAGTTTTCTACAACTTTGGTTTTCTGACATTTCTCATTTGACGCCTCCAGAAGTGCCAGAAATCGTTTTTGTGACTGCTGCTCGCAGTTCGGACAGATTTCGGTCTGTTGTTTGGAAAGGCTCGTTGCTCTCTTGTCTTTGCTCGCATGGCCTTGTGTAGCTGCTTACTACGACCGTCCAGAAGTCCTTTACCATGTTATAACTTTTGTTTAGCATGGTCGTGCTGTTTGGAGTAGTTTGAGATGTTTTTCATTCTCACTCTCCACAAATGGACGTCGATAGTCTTTCCTGCATCCACTTTTGGAGCCGTCGTTGGACATAGCGCTGGATGTCCAACACTCACGCTATAACCCATATGTCGCTGTACCCGTCTCCTACTCTGCTACACTGCATGCCCTGCCTCGAATGCAAGAGGAAAACATGAGCATGCATCTGAGGGCGATGAGACTCAGCAATGCACGAGAAGAAGCTAAGGATGCTCTACTTGATATAAGAGATACCCAGATTGTTGAGTTGGCACTACAAGTGCAGAATCAAGACAACCAGATCACGGAACTTTTATTGAAGAACGAGATGCAGCCCAGCAGATGGTCGTACAGCTAATGACGGCCCAAGTTTCACCTGTTCCACCTATGGAGCAAGTACCGGCAGACGTCATCTACTTGCAGTCCGAAGAGCAACTCGCAGTGAGGAGGACGCTTGAGTAGTTGTAGTTGCGTCGACCAGATTCATCGTGTAGTGTGTTGTTTAGACGTTTTGTTGCTGTTTAGTTGGAGCTAGTGTCGTAATACGTAGCTAGGCGACGCGATCTCTTTTGTTAGTGTTGTAATCTTATCGTTGTACCTTGGAGCTGCGTGTTGTCGACTTGTAGTACCTTGACCTACCTCGATGGATGGAGTTGTATTCATGTTGAGCTATGATCCCTTTTGTTTTCATCGTGAATACTTTTACACTCTTATCTATCAAGTTTGTGTGGAGCCCATCTTTTGCTGTTGTTTACCATTGTTTTTAAGCCCGACACCAAAGTTTTCTGCCAGGGATATCCTTGCTACTTACCCACCAATTGTGGAGAAGGTTATGCCAGACATCGATAATCTTCTCCTTAGCCTTGCTTTTGGGATCCTAGTTCTTGCCTAAAGATTAAAAATTTGACAACATAAAGCATGTGCAATGCACCATTCCATATGCATTGCAATATACCACCTGCATTGCATAAGCACTTTGCAATGCATCATCGTATGCATCAATTTATGCATGTCATACCAGTTGCATCATCACATATGCACCATGAACAACACATCATGTCAATTGCACCATTATGCACCATATGCACCATAACATGTGCACCATATCATAAACATTTGCAGGTGCATCATGCCATATGCATCATATGCACCCTTTATGCACTCTTGCATGGGTACCATCACATGTGCATTGCATCATTGAAAGCATGCAATGCACCATGAATATGCATCTTACTCATTCTAGCACAGAATAAATGGATGCATGAAAAATCACCACTAAGGGAGCAAGAATGTGGAAGTTGCTACCTCGGTTATCCTTGTCATATGCCGACCTCGTGCCTGCAATCCCTGAAATCCTACTCCTTGAATACAACTTTGGCTTCTTCCTGGAATATCGTGACCAATCCTAAGCAACAGATGTTTAGCCGGTCCTTGTGCTCTTGTCGGTCTTGATAGTCTTCAGGTGTCATTCGTCCCGAATCATCAGCACGACAGAGTTTTGTTCGCCTCTCTTCGTTGACCCCTCGAGACCTTTAGCGCACCCAGTCGTTAGCTTGGTTCGTGTTTGCCCCGAGTTCTCTCAGAGCGAATAGTCAAAGCACGCATACTAGACGCAGATGTGCAGTTTAAAGATGAAGAATCAAGAAGTACAATGCCAGTTTCAGAAAGGCCTTACCAGATGTCACCTGATGAGCTAGTTGACTAGAAAGACCGAGTCACCAGGAAAATCGCTACCAAGTTCGATAAGGTGCAGTGGAGCCACCAATCCGAGGCTGAGGCCGTATGGGAACAGGAAGAGTTCTTAAACTCTCTTTTCCCCAGTTTTCTACCTTTCGGGGTGTGTGTCTAGTTTGTTCCGTTTTGCATCTTATTCTTCACCCTAATTCCTCTCATTTTTTTCCCACTGTCCTTAAATCTCGGGACGAGATTTCTTTAAGGGGGGAGGGCTGTGACACCCCGTGTCGCTGAAGATCAAATAGCTCAAACAGCGCAAAATTGAACAAAAACTAAAAGCAAATCAAGTTTGAATTCGAATTTCAAAATTTAAATAAATGTCCAACCAATGCTTGTGAAGCAAGTTAAAAATTTCAATAACAACTTGCCCAAGTAATAATTTTTGCAGCAAGAGCATCTGAAAGGAGAATTTTGGGAGATTTTTCCATGATTTTTAAAATTCTGGAAGTCTCTACAAATTCAGAGAAATTCAGGCAAATCCTGCTGTTCCTCGAATTTTAGTTCACATTATGTTGCTCAACCCTACCTGGACCCAAAAGAGAAGTTGGAGCTGGATATTTATCCTATGTTCCCAGAATTTCTCATAAATTTTGGATGTCTGGAAGGTTCCCTTTTAATTCGACAAACCTGACAGCATGAAATTTAAGTTTCTTCAAATTTGGGTCAAATTTGATGCTTGTGAAGGAACTCAGAAATTTCAGTAACAACTTGAGCCAACCAAAAATTCTGGTGATGGCCCTTCGGATACCAGAATTTTGGAGAATTTTTGGTGATTTTAGAAATTCTTGTCGAGGCTCAAACAAATCCCCAGATCTGAAAAAGTGATCAACTTTGACCAGCTACCATTTGAAATCCCTTTGGAGTTCAGCTGTGCATGTTGGCCAGATGATAGAACTTTTCATGAGCTTTCCAATGGCACCAAATTTGCGAATTTTGGAGCTCATTTGCTAGTTCAATTTGTGTGCACAAAATGGGGAAAACTCAGCTTTTGAATAAATCCGAAAAATAAAAAGATGCCACCGGGCCCACTCGTCAGTCACCTCTCTCTCACTGAGGCGCGCCGAGCTCGTCCGCCGCGTGGACGCCGGTGTACGGCGACGCCGTGCGGCGCCCTGGCCCACTCCTCGGCACGTCGCGGCCCCAAAAACGGCGCCCACTCCTCTCTTGGTCTCTCCCTCTCATTTCCCCACCCACGAGCTCGCCAAACCCTAGCTTCCCCCGTCGCCCTCACCATTCCCCGCCGTGCCAAGCTCGGAGTCGAGCTCTCCGTCGTCGTCGCGTCGACTCGGCGGAGCCACTGCCCACCCGAGCTGCGCCGAGACCCCCTCCACCTTCCCATGGCGGCCGGGTTTCCTCTACCGCCGTGAGCGAGGGGAATTGGAGCTTCGTCCCCAAGTCCGGCATTGCGGAGCGCCGCCGCGCCGCCGAGCAATCCCGCCACCTCGGTGAGTCCCGCGACGATTCCCCGCATCCCGAGCTGCGCCAGGCACCCGCGCACCCTCCCTCATCCTTCTTTTCTTGCCTCTTGAGCTTCGCGCGACGCCGCAGGACTTTTCCCCGCCACCGGTGAACCTTGCTCCGCCACCTCGCTCGTGAACACCACCCTCCAGCCATCTTCGTCGTCGACGCGTACCACGCCGACGTTCGCCTCGACTCCGTGAAGCTGTGGGGCCGGCGTGTGCATCTCCCCGACCACCCCGTCGAGCTCACGACGCCGCCGAAGGTCCGCCACCCGCCATTCCTCATCGCCGACTGTTCTTCGGCCATCTTCTTCCGCTTCGAGTCGACGAGGTGAACTCCCCTCTTCGTCCCCTACCGTGCGTGCTAGCCGTGAGTTCCGCGAGCCACCGGAGCTCACTCCGGTGAGCCGCGCCGCCGCGGTCCGGCATGTCTCCGGCCGGCACACCGTGGGACACATCCACGGGATCGCGTGTGACCACGCAGGATCCTGTGCGGCTAACTCTGTGGTCCTCCGTGTGTTTCCACGTGTGACTGGCCAGATCTGTTGTGGCCAAGTCCAGGTCCGGTGTGGCCATGACTATGTGGCCACCTTTGTGGCCCAGATCTGATTGGCTCACTCCTTTTCAAATCCTTTTTCGTATTTAGTTAAGTCTCAGAAATTCACAGAAACTTCAAAAATTGATAGAAAATAAAATACAAGTCAGAAAAATGTGAATCCAATTTTGCGGGATTCCCCTTCACTTTATTTGTCCAACAAAAATGCAAAATCACATGAAGCCTTTATCTGTTTTCTGTAAAAACAGATTTGTACAGATCTTGATTAATTCTTTATAAATTATCTGTTGCTCCTTAATTCATGAACCCTTGCATGCTTGTTAAGCCTCTGACAACACACTTACAGATTATTTTTCCACTGTCATTTTATGTCTAATTGTTTTCTAATGATTTATTTAAGCGGCTGTCCTAATTAAATCGTTATAATAATCCTTAAAGCAATAAATCTTCAAACTTCACTGTAAATTACTTTCAGTGGTGTTGATCCTTAGAAAAATGCCACTGGACTGAATATAATTTTTGAAGTATCTGTTTTCAATGAAGGAAATACTTCAGACAAAAGAAAGTAATAAAGTTAATCAACTTAATCAATGATAATCCACCCTTCTTAATACAACTTGAAGGACAGTCCAGTTAAACAATTAAATCCTACTTGCATCATGTTATTTCATCTAACTTGCATTTCCTTATTATCGCATATAGCTCTCGAGGCGATTCAGGAGCAGGTGGAGGACCGACTGCTGGAGCAGGCTCAGAAGGAGCCACTGACATCACTGCTGATTGTACTTGTGCTAGTATCGTACCTGAGCCAGGCAAGCCCCGGTGCATGCCTTCCTGTTTAGATTTTTATTTTCTCACTTGATTGGGGCTAGTAATTGATTGTGCATTAGGTTTATTAGGAGTTGATGTGAAACCTTAGAACTGCATCAGGACTACCCTTCCAGATCCTACCTTGTGTCCTAATTTGTAGTAGTTGGTTCTAGGGTAACGTTAGAGCTTGCTATGCTTAGTGGCTAGCGGACGGTAGAAGACGAGTGGTAGGTCCCACTCGCATGATAGGAATTTTACTCTGGATTGCACTAGCAGAATTTAGGATTGTGGCAGACAGGACGGGGGTTGTTTGTGTAGGATGGTTGGAGAAGGCTGGGTCTTCATGGTGGTAGCCCCGTCTGTGTCGGTTAAGGACCGTTCGTTGTTGGCCCTATTGAGCAAGCTTGGACGTACTGATTCACATGCTGGTGTTTTATGGGCCCAGGAAACCTAGTAGCCTGTGACGCCCTAGGGGTCTAGCGGATACTTGCACTTTCTATCATGGTACTTGGGAGAGAAGGATGCCTCCCAATCGGGGCGTACGTCGGGGACGGAGACCGTGCGGGAGGGCCCTTCTCGGGAGGTGTGAGACCCAGCCAGCACTAGGGGGGAACAGCGTAAACGGTTGCCGCATACGCCTTTTGGCGTGCGTCATGTGGTCAGGTTTCTCCTGCAGGATGTACATCGATGCCGTCGCTCTCGGAAATGAGCACCCACTTGTTCAGTGCGCCACATCGTAGTGTGATTATTGATGATGATGATGTTTATTACTGCTATGCTTATGTATTATTACTGTACTTACTACTGCACTGTTTACCTGATGTATGGTTACTTTATACCTGTTAGAGAGATAAGTGCACTGTTTTATTGGTTACGTACTTAACTTGAATTAAAACTTGAAAGTAAGGACCAAGTAATTAGAGCGCTTTTATGCGAGTGAGTCAGCCTACCCCTTGTGGCCTTTGCATTCTAGGAGTCGGCTGTAGTTAGCCACGTTGACGGGTAAGTCTTGCTGAGTAATTAGTACTTAGGGGTTGGCTCTTTATGTTTTTGTTGCAGGTAGTCTTCGCTTTCGCTGTTGCGTGGTGGAGTTCCTCAGCAGGTCCACATCGCAGGGCTTCGATATGCGGCCGTGTATCGTCGAGTGTGGTAGAATTGGTATAGTTGAGACTTTCGCTGTGCTACTCGATGTCTTAATTGGACTAATGTAATAACTTGAAGACTTAAATTGTGCCTATTTTTGTGTTGTACTATTGCGTCTGTTCATCAACGTGGACCGACTCGATCCTTGAAAAGCGAAAACGCTACAGACCAGCGGGGAACGTTGCCTGGCTGGGCGGTGCGGGCACGATGGTGGCGCGCAGCGAGGAGAAGTCTCGCCGGCGGCGGCGCGAGCAGCCAAATTAGATGCGGGATTTGTCGCTCTGCTGTGCGCATCGACTAAGTCCCAGGATAATAAACCTCTGTGTAGGTTAAAAGAACTGGTGCCCATCTCTTGGTATCAATCGCCGTGAGCTTCAGTGGTAAGAGCGGACGTAAGCAACCAGCAAGTCGTGGCTTCGACTCTTGCCGGAGGCGTTATTTTTTACTAATCAAGTCTACGTACAGAGTTTTCCTTTTTTTATTACTTATTACACTATAAACAGTACATGCGGGACCTAAACACAAAAATAGGCACAATTTAAGTCTTCAAGTTATTACATTAGTCCAATTTAAGTCTTCAAGTTATTACACTATAAATCTTCCTTTTTTTATTATTTACACTAAACATTAAATGTGGGGCCCACAATCTAACCCACATTTTTCTTGTTATACTTACACTAAACATTACATGTGGGACTCACAATTAGTAAAAAAAATTAGTTTGCAAAATTTAAAGTTACGACGATTTATCACAGTCAAACAATCGTCGCAATATAGCTTTATCTTCGTTTGCGACGATTTCTATATGATTTTTACGACGCACATCTAACCTTTGTCACTAAACTGGCTAGAGCAATATGAATCGTCGTAAAACAGAGTATCTAGCGACGTTTCAGTCAATCGTCATTGCAAAATCGTCGTAAAAGGCCAGGTTTCTTGTAGTGTAACGAGCTGGACCGAGCCGAGCCGAGCCGAGCCGAGCTGGCTCGGTAGTCCAGCCCTAGACACACCAGCGTTTGTAGTGGTCACGACTGCAAACTTTAGGAGGATGAGCTTGGAGACAAGGGCGGCGCGTACGAGGCTTAGCGGTCTGTCCGGCGATAGGCGGAGGAGGACCTCTACGAGATCGTCCATCAGCGATGGTGGCGTGTGCGGCGGCGGCATGCTGCTTTGCTGCGGCAATTTGTGGCAGTCATGATTCAGCCTCAACATTGCGTAAGAAGCGAGAGACTCTGAAGCAGCCTGGCAGTGGGCCCTGAACTCCGTTTTGTTTCCATGGACGTGCAAATTCCTGAGTCGTTGCGAGCTACGATCAGAACGTTAGAAGCAGCGGCCGGCCCCAAGAGGCATGTTGCTATGGTTCTCAGCCTAATTTTATTTTTGCACAGTTTCCAGGAAGGTATCCGTGATTATAAAGAAAATATTTTGGCATGATCTGATCATCAGTTGGATTAGGCCACATTGTCCATATGCAGTCCGTTGTGTTGACTTGATCAAGATTCAAGATAACATTCATCAAAGAAAAAACTTCGAAACTTATATCTGCCAAGATCTGGCACTTGGGCAACTTTCTTCAATATCTGATCCATTTTACAAAAAAAAGAAGAGAAACAACGTAGAACTTCATTCTGAGGCTCGTTGTTTTCAAAGGCATGTTGTTTTGAGCATAATTTTTTTAACATGATGCAACCCTTGCATGTTCATAAGAAGCTTCTAGTTCATAACTACCAAATGAACAAACTTTTCATTCAAAATAGGGAACAATCTCACCTTAAAACAGTTTAATCTCCTCCAGAATTTGATCGACTGTTTTAAGGTGAGACTGTTTCCTATTTTGAAAGACCCTTCGATTTCTCTCTTTCCACACCCCCACCAGAAATAAAGAAGGATGCCGGTTAAAATTATCTTTTCCTTTTTGCACTTTGAACACTTACTGATGTTAGTCACTAGGTCTTGTAAAGTGTGTGACTTCTGATAAATTCTTTTTGCACTGGTAATGTTTAGCTTGGCAGTCAGCAGTTTCCAGGTTTCTTCTGTATATAAGCATTGTTTGAGCAGATGTTGGGCTGTTTCAGGCATGCAGTAACAAAGGGAGCAAGTTTCCTCTGCTTGCCATTTCTTTGTTTTCATGACATCAGCTGTGTTGATTCTGTGGAGGCACGCAAGCCAAGCAAAGAACCTGCACTTTGATTCTGTCTTCGTTTTCCAAATGGCGTTTACCCACTTGAGGAGTAGATGAGGTCCAAATTGCGCTTCATAGGCCGATTTAGCGGAGTATGCTCCATCCGCAGTCCATCGCCACACTATCCTATCAGGTTCGTCATTTAGGATCACATCCTGAATTCTGGTTTGAAGAAGAAGGAATTCATCAATGAGCGTCTGGTTACGAATTCAGTTGTGATTTCTGAGTTCCATGTGTACAGTTCTTTTCTTGAAACAGACACTTGATACAGATGTGGCGCAAGAATTTTTGGTGCCATACCATCCAGCCAGGCTGCTTCCCAGAACGACGTTTTATGTCCAATAAAAATCTTGCTTCTGTTCACCGATTAGCCACTGATAATTCTGTTTTTCTTGAATTTCACTCTAAATTCTTGGTGATCAAGGATGTGGCCACGAGGAGAACGCTGCTTAGGGGACCATGCCGTAGAGGACTCTACCCCTTGCCGCCCACAAGTTCAATAAAAGCAAGTCTGCAGTGCCATTAGACCATCTCTTGAGACATGGCACAGTCGTTTAGGCCATCCCTCCACTCAGATTGTGGAGAAAGTTGTTAGTTGTTTTAATCTTCCATGTTCTTTTGATTCAAATAAACAATCAGTTTGTGATGCGTGTCAAAGGGCCAAGAGCCATCAATTGCCTTATTCTAGATCTCAACATGTGTCTACTCATCCTTTGGAACTCATTTTCTCTGATGTGTGGGGTCGTGCACCCAAATCTGTTGGAGGCATGGAATACTACGTGAGTTTTATCGATGATTATAGCAAATTTGTTTGGATTTATCTTTTGAAATTCAAATCTCAAGTTTTCCAACGATTTCATGAGTTCCAAAAACTTGTTGAGCGTCTTTTTGATCAGAAAATCTTGACAGTACAAACTGACTGGGGCGGTGAGTACCAAAAGTTGAATGACTTCTTTTCCAAGATTGGTGTGACACATCATGTGTCCTGCCCATATGCCCATCAGCAGAATGGGTCTGTTGAAAGGAAACACCGACATATAGTCGAAGTAGGACTTTCCCTACTAGCCCACGCATCTATGCCATTGAAATATTGGGACGATGCATTTGTCTCTGCAGTTTACTTAATCAACCGCACCCCTAGCCGTGTCATTCAGTTTGAAACACCTTTGGAAAGATTATTTCATGTCAAACCTGACTATACTTCGCTTCGTGTGTTTGGGTGCGCCTGTTGGCAAAATTTGAGGCCATATAACTCTCATAAACTTCAATATCGATCTACACAATGTGTATTCCGGGGCTACAGTCCTTTACACAAAGGCTTCAAGTGCTTCGATCCCAAATCTGGTCGTGTGTATATCTCACGCGATGTTACATTTGATGAGACAATTTTCCCTTTTGCTAATTTGCATGAGAATGCTGGACGGCGCCTTCAAGCTGAGATTTCTCTCCTGCCTGACGCTCTCCTAAATCCTCCTAATTTCTTCTTAAGGGGAAATCCATCTGATGATCATATGCTTAATTCTCCTGTTATTACTGAAACTTGGAAGAAATTGATGATGTGCAGGCAGCAACAGGCGCTCAAACAGAAGAAATTGGCCAACCAGGGAACGGCGCGGAGCATGGAGGTGATACGCCTGCGGTACCAGGCGGATCAGCCTTGGGATTGCTGCAGCCGCCACCTGCGCCGGACAGCACGGCTGCGCGTCCGGTGTCCGGCTCTCCAGCGCGTGACGCGCGGCGCGCTCATGATGGTGTGGGAACGAGCACCCAATCCGGAGCGGCCACGTCGCCTGTGTCGGGCTCGGCTGCCCCCGCGCCCGCGACAGCAATGGGACCCACAGGATCTGTCGTCCCTCCCGATCCGGAGTCAGCGGGGGAAAATCCACCTGCGGCAGATCCTGCTCCGGGATTGTCTGTGGCCTCCGGATCTGCTGCGCCAACACAAGTTAAAACAAGACTGCAGAGCGGCATCAGAAAGGAGAAAAGCTACACGGATGGTACAGTAAAGTATGGTCATTTTACTTCCACAGGTGAACCACAATTCTTAGAAGAAGCTTTGAAAGATGATAATTGGAAATCTGCTATGGATGCTGAATATTTAGCTTTGCAGAAAAATAAAACTTGGCATCTTGTTCCTCCACAGAAAGGCCGCAACATTATAGATTGTAAATGGGTTTATAAAATAAAGAGGAAGCAAGATGGGAGTCTAGATAGATATAAAGTTCGCCTAGTTGCAAAAGGATTTAAGCAACGCTATGGGATAGATTATGAAGAGACTTTTAGTCCTGTGGTCAAAGCAACTACTGTTCGTGTTATTCTTTCTATAGATGTTTCCAGGGGTTGGACACTTCGGCAATTGGATGTGCATAATGCCTTTCTTCATGGTTATCTTGAAGAAGAAGTTTATATGAGACAACCACCTAGATATGAGAGTAAGTCTTTTCCCAATTATGTTTGCAAATTGGACAAGGCTTTATATGGACTTAAACAGGCACCTAGAGCTTGGTTTGCTAGACTAAGTAAGAAGCTTGTTGATCTTGGCTTTAGAGGCTCAAAGGCAGACACTTCTCTGTTTTCTACAAGAAGGGTGATATTGTTATGTTCCTTCTCATTTATGTTGATGATATAATTGTCGTAAGTATCAAGCCTGAAGCTGTCCCTGCTCTGTTGCAAGATTTACAGCAAGAATTTGCGCTAAAAGATCTAGGTGATTTACACTATTTTCTTGGAATAGAGGTAAACAAATTGTCAAATGGGATAATTCTTACTCAGGAGAAATATGTTGGTGATTTGTTGAGAAGGGTTGGCATGACAGAGTGTAAACCTGTTAGTACTCCACTGTCTACTAGTGAAAAGGTAACAGTTCATGGAGCTTCTTTGTTGGGTCCTGAAGATGCAACCAGATATAGAAGTGTTCTAGGAGCTCTTCAGTATTTGACGCTAACAAGACCTGATATTGTTTTTCCAGTCAACAAAGTGTGCCAGTTCTTGCATGCTCGTACCACTGAACATTGGGCAGCAGTAAAGAGAATTTTGAGATATTTGAAATCTTGCACTAAGTTGGGTTTGAAGCTATGCAGATCGAACTCAACATTGGTGAGTGCTTACTCAGATACTGACTGGGCAGGATGTTTGGATGATAGAAGATTGACAGGTGGTTTTGTAGTGTTTCTTG
This sequence comes from Eragrostis nindensis, assembly GCA_012490785.1. Taxonomy (NCBI): domain Eukaryota; kingdom Viridiplantae; phylum Streptophyta; class Magnoliopsida; order Poales; family Poaceae; genus Eragrostis; species Eragrostis nindensis. The sequence goes on along the minus strand of JAAXCT010000654.1, from coordinate 36,749 downwards.
GATCAAATCTTGTAGCTTGGAATGCAAAGAAACAAGCTACAGTCTCCCGGTCAAGCACTGAATCAGAGTATAAAGCTCTTGCGAATGCAACAGCAGAAATCATGTGGGTGCAAACTCTGTTGCGTGACATTGGAATTTTAAGTCCACCAACAGCTCGACTATGGTGTGACAATATGGGTGCTAAGTATCTTTCATCAAATCCTGTCTTCCATGGTCGTACAAAACATATTGAGGTTGATTTCTATTTTGTGTGAGAAAGAGTTAACAATAAACTGCTGCAGATTGATTTTGTACCAACGAGGGATCAAGTAGCTGATGGATTCACCAAGGCACTGACGGTACGACAGCTAGAGAATTTCAAATACAATCTAAACGTAGGTAAGTTATGATTGACGGGGGGGTGTTAGACAATCATGTAATCATGTATGTAACGGATGACAAGATATGGTTGTTGCTGATAGTTGTTGTATATCCATAGTTAGTTGAAAGCGTGTTGTAGTTAGGATTCTATGTAATCTAGCTAGTAGTTCGGCAACAACCTAATCTTGATCTCCGATGCCTTGTAAATCACGGCAGTGGTGTTTACTGCCCCCTATATAACATGAAGGCGTCGACCCAGATGGGCAACGTTGTTTACACGAAAGCTTCCTAGCACCTCTGATTTTCACACAGTGCAAGTGATGCTACAAAATGGGCTGCGTGAGCATTCAAATGTGCGGCAGGAGGTATGTGAGGTATTATATTTTGGGCACTATCTTAATAATGAGATATCTAACACATGACACCTCAGGTTTTAGAAAGCTTGCATATATAACTTAGGATTTCACCCATGTAAGTGAATGTTGACGAGTTCTTCTTGGTTTCACCAATCATGATACCATGTAAACTCTCACATATTGACATCTTGTTGCAACAAAGTGCATACCATAGTTCCCTAGGAAAAATATGCATCTGCTCTCCCCAGCTGTCACTGATCCTGCTGCAGGTAAATAAAGCATGCTGTGATCTTACGGTAACAAATGCATGTTTCAATCTTCTAAAGATTGAATTAAAATGGACAATCTTATTTTTCATCACGAGGAGGTACTAATAGGTAACGTAAAAAGGTTGTCGATCGATTGGCTGTTTCAGAGTTTGCACGAGGAATGCAGGCTCCACTATACGACATAAATTCCAGAAAAACAAACTTGCTAAAAAAAACTACTTGACGCATCAGCTCAATATGCCCACAGCAGCATTGCTCGAGTTAACACTTGGATCCGTGCACCTTCACGGGTGCTGGGCAGGCTGCAGTAATATGCTGCTAGCAACATCTGAAAAAAGACAAAGCAGAAGTATTACAACACATGCTAATATGTCGATGTCCCAGAATCATACATATACACCACCTCCATGTTTCTTATGAGAAAACTGTTAGCTAAGTTTGATTTTGAGATAAACCAACTGTCCTAACAACGTCATATAAAAAATATCTACTATGGGTATTAGATTAATTTTGTGCCTCTGTTTACCAATGATATTTATGAGACTTGTTTTATTTTTCTTGCCCAACGTACTAGCTGACTGAGTAAACAAATTTTCAAGACTGACATATGTGAAAATTCCAACTAAATATTTCAAGATTAACACACAAAGTAAATTCGAACTAAATATGTCATAATTTATAAAACAACAAATGAAAATACATAAAAATGGCAGAAGGATGGTACCTGGAGAGTAGAAGCTCACATAGGGGACAATGCCAAAGAAATGCCCTCTCCCATGGACCTTCTTGACTTGGCGGGACTCTAGTGCAACACCATGCACACCATCACTCGCGCATATGAAAATGGTACGAGCACCCTCCGCATAGCCAACCACACGGAACCTGGTCGAGGGGACACTGATGCCGATGGAGAGCATCATGTCCAACTCAATGACCCTATCCCAATTCCATCCCCAAGTGCCGTCGGGATCAACGGAACGCGACCATAGGTAGAGGTGATAGCCCTCAACACCGGCTAATCCCAGCCCGCCGTCCTTTGCCGTCACAAGGCTCATGTGTCCCACACGGTGGTTCCATATGGTGTATGCCACTGATATAGAGCACTTAGAGAGATCGTAGCTGAGGATCCTACGACCGTCCTCGAGGGCAAAGTGGAGCGCACCATCTGCGAGGAGACTTCCGCCCATTGCGATGTGGCAGCCGACGAGAGGACCAAGGTAGCCATGGGTTGCTTCGCTCCATGTGCCGGTCTCCGATGAGTAGACATCCACAAACACATGTTCCATCATGATGCCCACAAACACAACCATGAAGGGTTCACGGTGGCAATCGAGGTGGTCGCACGCTCCGCAGCTGGGGATGGCAGTGGCAGCACATAGCACCGCCGCGTTCCAGACCACGCCGTGCTGGTACCAATTCAACATTCCACTCTCAGAACGAACGATACTGAACGAGGCAGTTCCTGCTGCTCATCCGTGATCGAATTCCAGACGACGAAATCGAACTAGAAGTAGTCAGGTAGATCTTCTCGGGCGCTCGCGTGTTGTAGAGGAGGACACGGCCATGGCGAGCGTTGAGAGCGAAGCTGCGGCGGTCGGCACGGGGCGGGCAGGAGGACGAAGTGGGGTCGAACACGGCGATGAGTGTCTTGCCGTTGTCGTCGTCCCTGAGATTGCAGATGACACCAAGCAAGGGGGCTGTGCGGTGGAACTCACGAAATCTGCGGCGGAACACGGGAGCAGAGATGAGGCGGCACCAGATCTTTCAGACGAGGGCGGCGCGGACGAGGGCGCCGGGATCGTCCGGCGGGAAGCGGAGGAGGACCTCCTCGACGAGCTCGTCCATCAGCACCGGCGGCGGCGGCGCCATGTTTTGCTTGATCGTGAGGTTTCGTTCGGGGGACGCCCTATCGGCAGGTCGTCCGACGGGATCCCGCCGATAGGTCGGCCCACGGCCTGCTCCGCGTCGGCCCACGGCCCGCACCACCTTCTTCTTCCTCGAGCCGCCGTCCTCGACCGCCGTCGCCGAGCTCGCCCCCGCCGCCTCCGTCTCCCGCCCGGCTCCGGCGGCGCCCCCGCCGCCTCCGCCGCCGCCGTCGACCGCCTCCATGCTAACCACTCCGACACTGACGCCCCCGCCCCTACACCGCCCACCGCCGGCGGCCACCACCGCTGCCGGCGGCGTCCCCGCCGCCTCGCCGCCCTCTCGCATCGCGCCGCCCACCGCTGGTCCGGCCTACCGCCGTATTCTATGTCCGGAGGGAGGAGGAGGAGAGATTGGGGGTACAAATCCCGCAATAAGGGATTCTCCGGTGAGACGCCCCCGCCCCGGCCTCCTCCATCGTCTCCGGCGGCTCCCGCCGCCGGATCCGCGGCCGCCGCCCTCCGCCGCGCTAACCCGGCGTCGCCGGGCTCGTCGCTGTCGCCGCCGTCGTCGGGGAGGCAGAAGGAGGAAGAAAGGAGGATGACCATTGGATGGCTGTGTTGCACGAATCGTAAAGCGTCCGAGAGAAACGATCCCTTCGGGCGCCCTACTCTATATATACATCAACTATTTCTTTTTTTTTTTTGAGATTACATAGTACAACTCAGACACTCACAACGCACGCACACTCACCCCTATGAACACACGTACGCAAACCCTACCCCTATGAGTATCTTCGAAGACTGAGCCGGCAAATCCAGAGTTCATGAGGTAGTATATAATTTTATTTCTGCATAATTGCTACATGCATATCTAACTAATTTACTAGGACAGTTCAAAACATAAATAAAATGTACTTGTAGTCACTCATGATAAGCGCTCTATTTTCAGGCGCATATACCAACACTGTACTTCTATGTTACGAGCAGACGAATACTTATTTTGAATACCATTATATATTTTTCTACGAAGAATTGTACCTCAAATGTGGAAGCTTATGTAAGGAACAACACTGTAGAAGTGGCCTCCCTCTGTTCTGTCGTATCTTATCTTCATAACTTGGTCGGACTTTAGATTAACTGTGAAGAACCCATGGTTCGTCCGCAAGATAATCACACCAAGACCCTCAACAAAGCCACACACACTAGGTGAGGCTGCCACAGCGTAAGCCGGAAGTAGTGTCTTGAGCTCGAGGACTCTGCTTGGTGCCCATCTGTCATCATCACCATTGGTTGACCATAGGCAGAGTTTCGAGCCCTCCACTACAGCTAATCCCAAACAAAAATCTTTGCTCATGGTGAGCACAACCTCCCGCGAACTGATTGTGGCTGGTACTTGAATTTTGTGCATTTCACGTGAGGACAAATCATACTTTAGGATTATGCGGCCAGAAATCATAAAGTAGAGCGCATTTCCCATAAGGACACTAGGTTCTGTATGCAAGCGGCAGTCATGTATGTGGTTTGCCAAGGCTAGCTCAGACCATGCCCCAGACTCTGATGAGTAGACTCGAGTGAACATCCCTTTTGTTGAGCAATGTCCGACGAACACGACACAGAAGGGACCTCGGTGGCAGTCAAGGTGGTTGCAGTCGCTGCCCATGGCGCAGTACACGGCCGCGTTCCAACCCAAGCGGTAGTGCTCTGGGTACGGCGGCACCTTGGGCAGTTCCAGCTGCTCGTTGGTGATCGGGTCCCACACTACCATTTTCTGTACGGTATACCCCCAGGGTAAGGAGTGGAGGAGGACGCGGCCGTGGCGGGAGTCGATTGCCTTCCAGCCGAAGCGGTCGCGCTCAATGAGTCGTACGTTGGGAGCGCAGTACGGTTTTTTGGGGACGAAGCGGCCGCGGAACGGGCACCTGGCTATGGGAACGAAGCAGGAAACGTATTGGTGGTCGGCAGGAAGGAAGTAGCGGTCTTCAAAGTGTTCTTGGTTGCATATAAAGCTGAGCAAGGGAGGCGTGCGGTGGAACTCCCGGAATCTGCGGCCGAAGTCGGTGTCGGAGACGAGGCGGTGCCAGCCCTTGCAGACAAGGGCGGCACGGACTAGGCTTGCGGGATCGTCCGGTGGGAAGCGGAGGAGAATCTCCTCCACAAGATCGTCCGTCAGCGCTGCCGCCATGGTCGCTTGATCGATCGAGGGTTCCAGGTTGCGTTGGTTCGGGCCTCAATATAAGTACGACGCCCTCAGGGCGCAGGTGGCCCGTCTGGCTATTTAAGACCGAGTACATGACCTTACTAGGTACGTGAGGATCCCTTACCGTACCCTGATGGAGACCGTGTCCATGTAAGGAAATCCGACGTCGAGTTTGGTTCAGTTTCATCTCATAATGTGCGAGTAGTCAGCTTTCCTAGCTTGCTACTACCCTTACGTTACCAGATTCTGCCAACCTCCGTTGGTCGTTGTTGAATTCCTGCGGTGGACGACGCTCGTCGAGAGATCCTCCGCTTATCGCCGGACGACTCCGCGCGGCCCTAGTCTGCAAGTGCCTCGTCTCCTGCGCTTGCAAAGTTCCGGCACCGGTTCGGCCCCCATCCCCGAGGTCCGGCGAGGGGCACAGCGGCAGGTGGTCGTAAGATTCTCCAGTAACCAGCTACTTTTTTTTTCTTTTTTTTTTGAGGAAAGTAACCAGCTACTCGCGTGACGTGGATTCAACTTTCACAAGGAAATACTTGTCATGCATCCAGATCAATTGCATAATTAATTGTGATGACACTAGACTGTACTCGTACCAAAGAAAGTGGGTTGATTGCCCTACAAAATTCTGTCGTTGCTAACTGGTTACGTTGATCTTCCGCAGGGTGTGTCCCTGGGCATGTGCAACAGGAGCGACCACACACGGCCCCACCTCTATTAATTCTAGTTCCACCTTAGTTACTGTAAGCCAAATTAGGACCTAGTGCATGTTTTTACAATCAATTTCCTGGAAACCAGAGAGCACAAAAATTTCTTCACTAAACCATCCCTCTCCCTCTATCTGTTTACTTGCTGGAGGACAATATTTTGTCGTCTTCTTTAAAGACGATTAACGTCCCCCCTCCTAATCCTCCTTTCCATGATTAATCTGTGACTTTGATCTTAGAATAAAATCTGAAAAGGAGAATGCATTACCTTACTCCAATCTCATATATTTATTTGTTTCTTTATGCTATTAATCATCAACAATCATGGCACCATTTTATCAACTAGCATTGTGTTTATTATACTCTATCAATGAAGCTGGTCTTTCCTCTTTGATACTAATTCGAGGGCCCATTTTAGATCTTAGCACAGGGCCCCTAGATTCCACGGGATGGCCCTGATCTTCCGTTATTTGTTACGAAATTTATGAATGCTGAAGTAAAATTGGATAACGACCTAAGAGCACTAACTAATCCACATCCAGCTCCAATAATCATTAACTGGGATTTAAGAGAATATATGAACTGAAATTACAAAGGAGCATCTCTCAACTTTGAATATTATTATTGTGTAATTTTTAAGCAGAATTCTACCTCAATCGTGGAGTATAGAAGCTCATGTAAGATATTATGTAATCGATGGTACCGTCCTTTTCTGAATCGTCCTCTAACTTAACGACCTGGTGGCCAGATTTTTGTTCAATGGTGAAAAACACATCGCACGTCCACACTATAACGGCATCAAGCTAGACCATCAGCAAAGCCCACGCAGCGTGGTTGAGAGGGTACCAATAGGAAGTAGTGTGTCGAGCTTGACGACTCTGCTTAGGGCCCACCAATCATCCGCATTGGGACTAACATCCTTTGACCACAGGTAGATTTAATTTTATAAATCCTCCACGGTGGCCAACCCCAGCCTAACATCATCTTTGCATGTGGTGACCGCAAAATCAGACATATGTGTATCTGGTAGTTAAATTTCACTCATTTGAAGTGAGGACAAATCATACCTCAAATCATGGGGTCACAAAACCTGAAGTATAGAGCGCATTTCCACGAGGGCACCGGGCTCTGTCACCAAATAACCGTCATGTAAGTCCTTCGTCGAGGCAAGCTTGCTCCATGCCCCTGATTCCAACGAGTAGACTCGGGTGAGCAACATCTTTTTGATGGTACTACAAGACCCCACGAACACCACATGGAAGGGCCGTTGGTGGCAGCCAAGGTGGTTGGAATCGCTGCCCAAGGTGCAGAGCACGGCCGCGTTCTAGCCCCGGCGGTATGGTCCCAGCAGGTCCTGAGGCAGCTCGGGCAGTTCCATCTGCTCGTCGTTAATGGGGTCCCACACGATCATTTTCTTTGATACGCCCCCAGGGTAAGGAGTGGAGGAGGACGCGGCCGTGGCGGGAGTCCAACGCCTTCCAGCCACAGGGTTGTTGGGGGAAAGATGGTTGCAGTCGCTGCCCAAGGCGCAGAGCACGGCCGCATTCCATGCCCCTGTTCCTTGTGCTTTGGAGACAAGAGAGTTAGTAGTGTTGCAATCTTGATTGAAGTGAAGAATAGACAAGAGGACTAAGAGCAAGATTGTAATGGCAAAAACACCAGAGATTCTTCTAATATGCCTTGCTCACCAGTATATTAACGGATATATTAGAATATTGTTCAGTCATGTGTATTCTTTTCCTCGTCACTCACGTCTATCCGAAAAAGCTTCCAGCAACAGTCGCTACCATTGGACGAAATAAATCCGTTGGTGGTGGAGCTTCATGATGAGATTGCAGGGAATGGTGGGGATCGAGATGCTGGGTTCATATCACATGTGTGATACACAAAGAAAAAAGGCTTGTGGGCTGACATCATCCATTCGAATCATTTGTGGAAGACATAAAAAAAATCATAACTTGCCAAATGTGTGCGTCACATACAAAAAAGGGCAAGAAATTTAATTATACGAGAAAAATTATATCCCCATAAGTCGTATGTGTGAGCTCTTTTCTTTGCTACGGTGCCCCCATCTCTCCTTATAACCTTATCTTTCATGAGATTGGAGCCAGGAGAAGCATGAAGATGTACAGCAAAGGTGAGTGCCATGCAGTGGTCAACATCGTATCTGAACTCTGAAGGCAATTTGTGTTCCAGGTGTGGCTAAAGCACGGGACTCGACGGTAGCTTGCGACTAACTTTTCTTTCCATGATTAATGCTAGTTGATGCAGTGGACGCAGTTTATTCTCATGCTTTAGTTCTAATTATTTACTAGTCAACATTTTTGGATTGATGCTTCAGAATTGTTGAGTTTTACTTTAGAAAATGTGAAATCAACAATGTAGTAAATGGCTAATAAATAATAAACAAAAAGAAAAATACCTAGCTGATATGATGGGCCAGACCGATAGCTACATGTCATTGAACCTTCATAGGCCATGTTGTGTGTAAGCTACGGGCAGGACAGGGTGTTCCTATACAATCAAACGTGCACCAAAGGCCAGCCTCCTAGGCGTCTTGCGTCCCCAATAAAATTGCAACCATTCCTGTCATCTCAATCGTGCCGCTGCATGCTATCCATGCGTCCAGTATTTTTAGATAAAGGCCCTTTCATATTTCATGAATCAAGAAATTCTGAAACAGTTGCATATTTTCATGAATCCCCCAGCTGCTTATTCCCGGACGCATGTTCGATTCCCCACATCTCACCGGCATCGCCTCCGCTTTTCGTCCATTCAAGCGAAGACCAACACGGTGCCGCCTCTCGCCTGCCCCTCGCAGTCGCGCCGCCCACGCTCCGGCGCCACAGCTCCCCCTTGACTACGTAAGAAATGCCTATAGGTGACGGAAAATAAGTGACGGGCCTTTGTTGCCCGTCACCTAGAAAATACGGATGACGGGCCATGTCAGAGCCCGTCACCTATACTGTGTTTAGCTCCAGCCCTCTAAGTAATAGGTGACGGACATAGATGTTGCCCGTCACCTATGACTTGGTTATGTAATAGGTGACGAGCCTTAATGTTGGCCGTCACCTGTCAAGAGACATATAGGTAACGGGCGTGAATGTAGCCCGTTACCTATCCGATGTGACCCGGTGCGGTGCGTCGTCCGCTCGTCGCTCAGCACCTAAGTGGTCTCAAGATCGTGGTGGGACCCACACCGAATCCATTCCCCCATTTCGTCTCTCGCGTGGTGGCGGCCCTTTGATGCGGGGTCGCGACAGCGAGCTTATCCTCCCTCCGGCGCGGGGCCTCGGCAGCGACCCGCCTCCTCTCCCTCCGGCGCTCGGGCCGCGGCAGCGAGCCCGCCTCCTGCTCCCTCCGGCGCGCGGGGCTGCGGCAGCAAGCTCCCCTCCTCTCCTCCCTCCGGCGCGCGGGTTGGGGGCGCAATGGGGTCCTTCTTCCTCCAGCGAGCGGGGCAGCGGCACGAGGAGAGTCCTGCAGTTCTCCTCCCTCCGGCGAGTACGGGGGCATCAGCGGGAGCCCTCTGGCGAGTGGGATGGAAGTGGCGGCGGCACAAGCTCTATGGATCTGGAGAGATAGAGACTGCTCACCACGGAATCTAGGGATTTTTGTGCGCGATCCAGTTTTGGGGACGGAAGGTGAGTTCATCGATTTACATTTCCCCAGCCCCCCTTCCGAAATTGATTTGGATTTGGATTTTGAGTTTCATCGATCGTTCACAGGCGCATGGTGACCTGGGAGGGACGTGGAGATCCCGCGCATATGAAGGAGAACTGGGAGCACCTTGTCCTCGTGGTAAATTAAAGTGCCTCAATCAGCACCGCCTGCAGCTGCAGGTTTGTTGCTTCAGCCCGTCTCCCCTGCCAGCTTGCTCACCGGCACAGGCACATTTTGGGCATAATTGCCATGCTGCATCCAGTCTGTTCATCAGAAAATTCTGAGAGTTTTTTCCCGCATGATTGATACAGGCTAAATAATCTTGCTTAAGCTAAGTAGCAGCGATTTGCAGTCACCACCAAATTTTGATTCACTAGATTTTGCGAAGGTGACTTGGTGGTTTCATTACGCCTTTCACGTTCTGTATATTGGCTGAAATTTCTCAATCATATATCAGTGTATCTAAGACTTTAGTTGCCCACGTTTGGATAAAACTCCCCAACTCTGTCCACCGATTTATTTGGCGATCCTGCTGCCCATGCTTGTATCTGTACATTCCTGTGATGATAATTAAGCTGAGCGTGATTTGGCAATGAATATTAATTTGTTGAGAGCAGATACTATCACACTTGATTTCCTTCAATATACCATTTCAGACATTGAAATTGATATGAACAGATACTACTTTCTTGGTTTTGTCTCCAAGGTGATGATACTTTCTTACTAGTGTTAACATTGTTTGGGTTGGTTTATTGGCTTAAGAAGATTCTGCCTGGCTCGTGCTTCAGTTTGGTTTGTTTAACATTTCTGACTGGCTACCTAGTTGACTTGGGAGAGCTTGGGTGTTATTGGTGATCGAATCTTCTGTGTGATATGCAATAATCCCACCATACTGCATGCAACATGTTCCTAAGTTTAGCTAATAAATTTCTGTATGGAACTCACTGCCATGCTTTGATCATTAGTGCAGTAGTAGTTGGATGTTGTGATTCGAAAAAAATTTAGTACTCAGCTTGTGCAAGTCTGTTGAAACAAGATTCCTGATACTAGGTTCCAGCAGGAGTTGAAATCAAGGTTTTGTGATAAGTGTTTGTATGTTTTGATCATAAATACTACATCTTACAGCGAATTTGTAGTGACCATAATCATTTACTTGATTGCAGTTTCAAAGGAAGGCCGATTATGGGACTGCAAGAGGTGTCCAATCTGTGGTGGCGGCCTTGGCAAATACCAAATAATTTGATTTGAAAGGCAAGTAACATGTGTTGGAACTAGTATAGAAATGGCTCAGTCAAATGGAAGGCACACGTTTGTCTTGATGAAGGCACGTGTGCATCATCACAAGGTTAGATGTTCCTTCACACACTTAGGTTTAGTGCTCTCCGATTACTACCCCTGATGTATGAGCTCTTCTCTTTTCTAGCTAATTTATCCTTTCTACAAGCTCTACTGAATATCTATTTAATGCTGCTAATTTATCCTTTGTAGCATCCTGCAAACAAATGTAGGATATCAAGCTGCGTGGACGTGTGCTTGTTGGACAAACCTGAGATGAAATTAGCATGCTGAGCACGCCCAGCATATGTTATTAGAGTTGACTAGTGTATTGATAGTCATGGGTATGAGATTACATGATTAATATTCTTTGCATTAGTCCTTTGTAGATTTTGTCGGTTCTGCAGGTTGTTGTGAAAAGTTGGTCTTATAATGCTCAGATGGATATTTTGAGAACCCTCTGTTTTGTTCTGTTATTTCTGCTTGTGATTTTGTTAAGTCATGTCACCTAAAGCCTTAAGTCCTTTGTAGATTCTGTACGTTTGTCCAGTGTGTGGGATGGAAATTGGAAGCATGGAGTGATTCGGTGAGTTCATCAATCTGCGTTTCTCCCTATTCCCATCCCCAAATTAATTTGGATTGGATGTTTGGTTGAATGCTTTTTCAAAGCACCGGATTGGGGGAATACCAGCTGGAGTGTGTAGCGTGTGATGGTGAGCACATCATGCTGTTCATTTGCTTTTGAATTACGCCCATTCCCATACGGCTGGACTAAGAGATGTTTGAGCAAGGGGTGAGTTATAGCTTGCAATGTTGTGTGCCACTGAATTCTTCCATAGGAGCGAATGTATAATAAAAACAATTTCGATTAACAATAGCTGAAAGTCATGCTTTTGATATCTGTTACACCTTCTGGGTAATGTTTATCCTTTGTACCATCTTGCAAACAAATGTAGGATATCAAGCTGCGGACTTGTGCTTGTTAGAAAAACCTGAGATGGAATTAGCATGCTAAGCATGCCTAGACAGATATCCCATTGCTAATTCAACTCTTGGATCTGTATTCCGACCTCAGTGTTGCTTGTTTTTTTTTTCTGTCCAATGATCTTAAATAGATTTATGCTATTTCAGTTCAATTGAAAGACACAATGTCACTTAGTAGTATTTTCTCTGTCCATATAGTTCCATTTCAGACCTTGATCTGTGTAAATGATAGCATAATTTTCTAAGTGTTTCAACTGATGTTGAGCAGTGGACTCATTTTTGGACTGCCTTGCTTTTGATTAATCTATCGCAAAGATTGTCTTGTGAATGTTTACGACATCTGAAAATAGTTAGTTCAGAAAATCACATATCCAATTGTCTAATGAATACTTCTTACTTTGGTGAAAGTAACCCACCAGTAATTCTAAATAAAGATTTAGGTCCAGAGAATAGTGGATCCCCTGTGATTCCCATTCCCATTCCCATTCCCATTTTTTTTTGTTTTCAAAATACTAATGGGTGACGGGCAACACTGAAGCCCGTCACCTAATTACACAAGAAAGGTGACGGGCAACATGAGAGGCCCGTCACCCATAACTTCAGATAGGTGACGGGCAACATGAGACACCCGTCACCCATAATTTCAAATAGGTGACGGGCAACATAAAATGCCCGTCACTTAGGACCTGTTATAGGTGACGGACATATGCCCGTCACCTTTATCTTAGGTAGTGTTTGGGGTGTAATCAGTGACGGGTTTGGGGTGACGGCTTGGATGCCCGTCACCTATAAGGGTCTTTGCCCGTCACCTATGTCATTTTCTTAGGTAGTGTTGCTGTCGTCATCTTCACTTTGCCACTAATTTCTGCGACGGGGGAAGGGGGTCGGAGGCATCCCCATGCCCTAACCCTAACCCTAGTCGTCGGGCCCGTGGTGGGTGAGAGGATGGGTCAGTGGTGGCCACGACATCCTTGAACGGCTTCCTGAGGCAACGGACGGAACAGCCTCAGTTCTTCTCCCTATCCATAAACAAGGAGCTTGAGCTTGAGAGCTGCAGATCTGGGCCACTCCCAGCGCGTCATCGTCTCCGTCCTCAGATCCTGGCCGTTGGCACTTTTCTATACTCTGCTGCGTCATCCAGCCCCAGGCCATTATCGATTCCCAGGCAATTATCGAGCGTTCCTACTCTGCTCTATGCAAGCAAGGGCAGACATTCCTCAAGAATCATTTGTAAGTCACCCATGAATATGTGCATCTCAACAAGGAATTCGTTTCACGTTTCTTCAGGTGTCTCTTTAGTGTTGGGTTGTATATAGAAAGTCCCTCACTCTCCCCACATACTGGGGATCCGTCGCTCGAGTAGATCATGGCGGCGCTGATAGAGGAAATCGTGGAGGAGATCCTCCTCTGGCTCCCACCCGACGACCCCACGAGCCTCGTCCGCGCCGCCCTCGTCTGTAAGTAGTGGTGCCGTCTCATTTCTAGCCGGGGCTTCCGCCGCTGGTTCTGCGAGTTCCATCGCACGCCGCCCGTGCTGGGCATCCTCTGCAATGCCGTCGACGAGGTATGCTTCGTCCCCACTGGCTCCTTCCCGCTCGCCGATCGCGTCTACATCAATTGGCAAGCAGCTGACGCCCGCCATCGATCGCTACCATTGGACGAAATATATTTGTTGGCGCTGGAGTTTCGTGATGAGATTGCAGGGAATGGTGGAGTTCTAGATGCTGGGTTCATATCATGTGTGTGGTACACAAAGAAAAAAGACATGTGGGCTGACATTATCCATTCAAATCATTTGTGCAAGACATAAAAAAATGCATAACTTGCCAAATGAGTGCGTCACATAAAAAAAAGGGCAAGCAATTTTTCTGTTGTAAATCTTTCCGCAGCCGCACTCTCCCAATTTCCACCGCGACGCCTGTGATGGTCAGGGCGGCGCTGAAGGCGGAGAACTCCGGGTATGCCGCAAGGATGCCTGTGATGTTGTGGCTCTAGGTGCCATGGCACAGCGGGGACGAGCGGAGGACGAGGAGTTGTGTGGCGCGGCGGATCGAGCTTGAGCAGGGCGAGCTGCGGCGGTGGAGGAGCGGTGGCACGGGGGAGCAGGGCGGTCGGAGGAGCACGACGCGACTGGAGGCGAGCGCTGCACGGCGGAGTGCGGTGCGGCGGCGTGAGCGCGAGCAGGGCAACATGCAGTGGTCAACATAGTGCGGTACACAAAGAAAAAAGACATCTGGGCTGACATCATCCATTCAAATCATATATGTGCCACACATAAGACTGACTCCAACAGCATATGCAAAAACTAAATTGCAAAGCAAATACGCATCTCCAATCCATACTATGTGTTGACATTTGTTAAGTCACACCAAATAAATCATCTCTGACAGTGATGTCAGAAATAATCTAAAGATGTGTCTTAGTGTCGATTAGGTAAATCCGCAAGCGCACGGAGAATACCGTTGTAGCATTTCACCAATGGATTACTCCAATGGCTATCATTTATAGTTCTCCCAAGGGAAGGCGGCGGTTTATGAGATAGCATGTTCATAATCATATGACTAATAATACACCAAGGTCTAAACAGGGGTAAGGATATAGTGTATGGATAAGGTGACACACAGAGCAATCCAATCTAACATCAGTACAAAGCCTAGGTTAAGCGGGGTTAAGAGGAGTCAAGCTGGGCCCCTATGTACTCCTTGTATTCCTGTCTATGGGTTATACATGCATCACATACAAACCTAAGTTCTATGTTAGCCTGGAACAGAGAGGATGAAGCACAGCAGGGCTGTCACCACCTACTGGCAACCCTCTACGAGGACATGCGACACTAGGGCTGTCACCACCTACTGCCGGTCCTATGCCTGTTCATAGAGTCAACCACACTCAAAGCTATTTACCAATCTAAGCACCACGCTTACATTGCTAAACAGTACTCTCCACTCCCATGGGACTCTGACCCTTCGGATCATCAAGTCGGGAGCAAGAATACACCTAACCTTGACCCGACGGATCAACAGATCAAGTGCTAAACCATGCATAACAACTCTGACCCTACGGATCATCGAGTCAAAAGGTAAGACATGCGTAACTCTAACCCTACGGATTAACAAGTTACAAACCATGGCACAGAGAACCCTAACCCTACGGATTAACAAGTCAAGGGCCAAGGCATGTCTAACCTCATTATGCATAGAACGAGTGTAAAGGCATGGATGAACTAGTATGAGTATGTGAAGCATATATGAACCAAACATGACTAGACAATAACCACATAGAAGGTACATGGCTATCATACTAGTGCAATCATAAGGCATAAGGAATAAAGGAGTAAATGCTATAGATAAATGATACAAGTCTTACAAGAGGGGAATGGAGAAGATCCACCCCCAAACTCTCCAAGACTAGGTCAAGGACCTCTAATCAGCCCTCTACTCCCCTCTACTCTACTCTGGCCTGGAGGCTAAGCCTACTGCTAGAGAATGAATCCCTCTTGGTGTGTGTCCTCAAAGGAGGGGGGGTACCCCTTTATTTATAGCCTCCAAAGGTGGTGGAATTGAGGCGGTTCCTTAGGTCGGTGGCATTGATTGCAGGCAGAACCGACCTTGGTACGTCGGTGGGGAACCGCCACAGAAAAATGGGCCAGAATGGCCACTGTAGCAGGTCGGCCGACCTACTGTAGCAGGTCGGCCGACCCCCCCTTGGACCCTATGGCCTTGGGCTTCGGTGTAGTGGTCCATGGGGTCCTCATAAGGCCTCTTCCCGGTGTATGGCCCAGGATGAGTCCAGATGATTATATTTTGGCCTTTTCTCCATCCCGGGTGATTTTTGCGATGACCGTGGACTTGCCGGAGTGATATCTTTCTTGGGCTTTGGCCAAGGAGTCTCCCTTTGGGTTCTAATGATGTATCTCAATGTGTTTACCCAAAGTGAATAGGGTTTACATCCCTTTTGGTGTATGTCATCCTTGGCTGCCGATGCTGATTTCTCGGAGTAGTGTCCTCTCTGGAATATGGCGTGGGTTGATTTGGTGGATCCATATATCTTTACCATTGTTGAGGATCTCCAAGAGATGATTGTTCTTCATATCTCCTTGATATTGGGCTTTTGAGGAGATTTCTTTATGACGGGGAAATTCGGTGTTTGCAGAGTGGGCCTTTTATGCTTCCTTTTCCCCGGTTTCCTATGAAATGCACCTGCACTCACAAAATCACCAAGACTTGTGGAATTCGTTAGTTTCAAGTCCTAAGTCTATGTTTGGTGTTCATTTTAATTCTTTCATGCAGGTATTTGACGGTAAAATTCTTGCTCTAAGGACCGTCAACACTATGCATGACCAAATTGGCTCTAATAGAGGAGGCAAAGAGAGTAGGCAGTTTGCCTTGGAGGCTAGAGGAGATGTAAAAATATAATCCCTCTCGACACAAAGGCATTTGATGATGCGGTGGAGCGCGGCGCGGCTGGGCGGAGCAGAGGGAGGAGCGCAGCACGGTGAGGATGCTTGTGATGTTGTGGCCCGCACCACCGCAGAAGGGCATAAGATGGTGAGTCCGGCGTCGCCACCGCCGCTCCGCTCCTACGCGCTTTCGCATCTGCCAGTGCGGCAAAGAGGGCAGCGAAGCCCCCGCAGCCGTTCTTGGACAAGAGATCTGTGAATTTTGACGCCGAAGCACCAGGTGCCGGCGTCGGTGGCGGGATCAGGGCGCTCACCTGTAGGACGGCGACGTCATAGGGCGACGCCTGGACGGTTTTCCGCCGCAATGCCCATGATGGTTGGGGCAGCGCTGAAGGCGGTGAACTTCGGGTACACCGTGAGGACGCCCGTGATGTTGTGGCTCCAAGCGCCATGGCACGACGGAGATGCGCGGAGGACGAGGAGTGCGGTGCGGCAGAGCAGGCGCGAGCAGGGCGAGCTGCGCGATGGAGGAGCGGCGGCGCGGGGCAAGCAAGGCGGAGGGTGGAGCACGGCGCGGTGGGAGGCGAGTGCAATGCGGCGGAGGGTGGCGCGGCGGGGCGAGCGCGAGCAGGGCGAGTTGCGGCGGTGGCGCGCGCCGGGACAAGCAGGGCAAAATGCCTCTTTTGTTGGAAACATCACCAAAAACTTCCTCTTCTGTTAATGTGCACGAGATGCAATTGTGTCCATTTGCCTCTTCAAATGCCTCTTCTTCGTTGGAGTCGGTCCAACAATGAAAAGGGCATAACTTGAGACATGTGTGCGCCACATAAAAAAGGGGCCCTTAATTTCCCTTTTGTCAAACTTTCCACATAATCATTTATGTATCTAGGGATAAATATAATGTTACTATGAAATTATATGAATTAAAGTTGAGCTACATATAAGGTTAATATTAAAAGCACATTTATGTCAGAACAATTATATCCCCATATGTCGTATGTGTGAGCTCTTTCTTGCGACTAACTTTTCTTTCCGTGATTAACGCTAGCTGATGCAATGGACGCAGTTTATTCTCATGCTTTAGTTCTAATGGTGCTGCAGAAAATGACCAAGCAGCTTGTTTTGGGATGGAACTTGACGAAAATGGAGATGATGGTGTTGAGTTCCCACTGTGATGGCTAGAAACCTCAAACCACTATCAATCCTGCAGTAGAGGAACTTCTTTCTTCTGCATCACTTCCCTTTTGTCGTGAGAAATCTTGATTGTGATATTTTAACTACTTTGATGCTTGCATCACGAGCACTTACAAAATCTGTCAAAAAAAAACACAGATACAAATTTGTGGAATAGCTGACCATATGTGTGGTACACAGACACAGGATAAGCCAAAATAACTTGCCGTATGTGTGCACTACATACAAAAAGAAGAAAGGACAAGCAATTTTTCCTTGGTCAAACATTTTTACAAAATAATTTCTGTGTTTAGGGACAACATTGCCGGAATAAACTCCTCGAAGACCCTTACATGGGATAGCATGTCCTGCCAGCTGCCCCCACCACAGATCCGTGTCGTCGAGGCTATCAAGATGGTAGTCTGGAGAAGAGAAGCACACTCCCCCATGCCTTGGACTGCACAGTCATTTGCACGACCTTAGTGACATTATGCAGGGGAGGCTGCAGCCCAGTACGCTGTGCGGAAGCGAGCCGATGCTGTCTTGCGCATCCCCACCATCACCAAAGTGCTCCTGTGTTGGCAACGCAACGCTACGCAGGTGATAGTATACTTGTGGCCTTCATCTTCTTGGTGTCAGGGATGCAACAAATCCGACCAAGAGATGGAGAAAAAAGAAATGATTAGATTGGCCTGAATATAATCATCATCTCCTTTGGCGTCAAGTACAACGACGATAAATTGGGCCACTGCTGTAGTCCCGGTGGTCGCAAGTAGTAGCTGCACAGAGCACCGCCACGTTCCAGGTGGCATCAAGGCAGATGAGGCAGCACCCACACCTCATCCGTTATGGGGTCCGGATGGTAAACGAAACATCCATGAGGTCGTCGCCGTGTATGATACCTAGCTGATATGACGGGCCAGACCGATAGCTACATGTCGAGCCTTCATAGGCCATGTTGTGTGTAAGGTATACGGGCAGGACAGGGTATCCTATACAATCGAACGTGTACCAAAGGCCGGTCTCCTGGGCGTCTTGCGTCGCCAATAAAATCGCAACCATTCCTGTCATCTCAATCGCGCCTCTGCATGCTATCCATGCCTCCAGCATTTTTACAGAAAGGCCTTTTGATATTTCATGAATCAAGAAATTCCAAAACCTTTGCATCTTTGCAAAAAGCTGTCCGACTGCCTTTTTACGAGGATCCCCCAGCCGCTTATTCCCGGATGCATGTTCGATTCCCCACAACTCACCGGCAACGCCTCCGCTTTTCTCCCATTTAAGCAAAGACAAACACGCCGCCGCCTCTCGCCTGCCCCTCGCGGTCGCACCGCCCACGCTCCAGCGCCACAGCTCCCCGTCTCCGTCTTCACTTCTCTCCTTGTTTCTGCGTCGAGGGTTTTTTTGGGGGGGGGGGGGGGGGGGGGGGGGGGGGAATGGTTTTCGAAGGCATCCCCATGCCCTAACCCTAACCCTATTCTTCAGACGGTGGTGGGTGAGAGGATGGGTGGGTGGTGGCCACGGCATCCTTGAACGGCTTCCTCAGGCAATGGACAAGGTGCGGCACGGCCTCAGTTCTTCTCCCTCTCCATAAACAAGGAGTTTGGGCTTGAGAACTGCAGATCTGGGCCAGTTCCAGCGCGTCATCTTCTCAGTCCTCAGATCCTGGTCGCTGGCACTTTTCTCTAATCCGCTGTGTCGTCCAGCCAAAGGCCATTACCGATTCCAGGAAACATCCACCCCACGGCATCGAGCGCTCCTGCTCCGCTCTGTGCAAGGCAAGGGCAGACATTCCTCTATAATCATTTGTAAGTCGCCCTGTGAATATGTGCATCTCAATAAGGAATTTGTTTCACGTTTCTTCAGGCGTCTCTTTAGTGTTGGTTGTATATAGAAAGTCCCTCACTTTCCCCGAATAATGGGGATCCGTCCCTCGAGAAGATCATGGCGGCGCTGATGGAGGAGATCCTGGAGGAGATCATCCTCTGGTTCCCACCCGACACGACCCCTCGAGCCTCGTCCGCGCCGCCCTCGTATGTAAGTAGTGGTGCCGTCTCATTTCTAGCCGGGGCTTCCGCCGCTGGTTCCGCGAGTTCCACCGCACGCCGCCCGTGCTGGGCATCCTCTGCAATGCCGTCGACGAGGTATGCTTCGTCCCCACTGGCTCCTTCCCGCTCGCCGATCGTGTCTACATCAATTGGCAAGCAGCTGACGCCCGCCACCGATCGCTCCCATTGGACAAGATATATTTGTTGGCGGTGGAGTTTCGTGATGAGATTGCAGGGAATTAATGGTGGAGATTTAGATGCTGGGTTCATATCATGTGTGTGGTACACAAAGAAAAAAGGCATTTGGGCTGACATCATCCATTCAAATCATTTGCGCATGACATAAAAAATGCATAACTTGCCAAATGAGTGCGTCACATAGAAAAAAGGGCGAGAAATTTTTCTTTTGTAAATCTTTCTGTAGTCCGCACTCTCCCAATTTCCACCGCGATGCCTGTGATGGTCAGGGCGGCACTGAAGGCAGAGAACTCCGGGTACGCCGTGAGGATGCATGTGATGTTGTGGCTCCAGGCGCCATGGCACAGCGGGGACGAGCGGAGGACGAGGAGTTGTGTGGCACGGCGGATCTAGCTTGAGCAGGGCGAGCTGCGGCGGTGGAGGAGCGGTGGCACGGGGTGAGCAGGGAGATCGGAGGAGCGCGACGCGACAGGAGGCGAGCGCTGCACGGCGGAGTGCGGCGCGGCGGCGTGAGCGCGAGCAGGGCGACATGCAGGGGTCAACATAGTGTGGTACACAAAGAAAAAAGACATCTGGGCTAACATCGTCCATTCAAATCATATATGTGCCACACATAAGACTGACTCCAACAGCATATGCAAAACTAAATTGCAAAGCAAATACGCATCTCCAATCCATACTATGCACGACCAAATTGGCTCTAACAGAGGAGGCAAAGAGAGTAGGCAGTTTGCCTTGGAGACGAGAGGAGATGTAAAAATGCAATCCCTCTCTCCTCAAAGGCATTTGATGACGCGGTGGAGCGCGGCGCGGCTGGGCGGGGCAGAGGGAGGAGCGCAGCACGGCGAGGATGCTTGTGATGTTGTGGCCCGCACCACCGCGGAGGGGCAGAAGACGGTGAGGCCAGCGCCGCCGCCACCGCTCTGCTCGTACGTGCTTTCGCATCTGCCAGTGCGGCAAAGAGGGCAGCAAAGCCCCCCGCAGCCGTTCTTGGACAAGAGATCTTTGAATTTCGACGCCAAAGCACCAGGTGCCGGCGCCGGCGGCGAGATCAGGGCGCTCACCTGCAGGACGGCGACGTCGCAGGGCGATGCCTGAACGGTTTTCCGCCGCAAAGTTAGGGCGACGCTGAAGGCGGTGAACATCGAGTACGCCGCGAGGACGCCCGTGATATTGTGGCTCCAAGCGCCATGGCACGACGGAGACGCACGGAGGACGAGGAGTGCGGTGCAGCGGAGCAGGCGCGAGCAGGGCGAGCTGCGGCGATGGAGGAGCGGCGGCACGGGGCAAGCAAGGCGGAGGGAGGAGCACGGCGCGGTGGGAGGCAAGTGCAATGCGGCGGAGGGTGGCGCGGCGGGGCGAGCGCGAGCAGGGCGAGTTGCGCCGGTGGCGCGCGCCGGGACAAGCAGGGCAAATGCCTCTTTTGTTGGAAACATCACCAAAAACTTCCTCTTCTGTTAATGTGCACGAGATGCAATTGTGTCCATTTGCCTCTCCAAATGCCTCTTCTTTGTTGGAGTCAGTCCAACAATAAAAAGGGCATAACTTGACACATGTGTGTGTTGACGGTCCTTGGACCCAGTTTTTGACCGTCAATTAGCTCTATAAATAAGGAAGAACTAACACTTGTTACTTGCATTTTGTTATCAAATAACCTATTTCCACGTGTACCTCTAGATTTGGATGTGCAGGTGGAAAACAGGGATTTCCAGGTATAAACATGCCCTAAGGCGACGATTCCGACACTTCCATAAAATGACGCTCGCCGCGGGAATATAATTCAAGGAATAAAGGCCCAGAACCTACCAGAATATCAACTGAGGCCACGCACCTGGATAAGAAGCTCAAAGGCCAGGGGGAAGGCACCTGCCAAGGCCCAGCCCAGGAGGGGCCAGGCCTGGGTCGGCCGACCCCAAACCCTGGGTCGGTCGACCTGGCAGGGTGGCCCTTTGGGTCCATCTTTTTATGGCGGTTCACAACCGACTTGAGGAGGTCAGTTCCACCTGCAATCAATGCCCAGAATATCTGGAACCGCCTCAACTCCACCGCCTTTGGGAGACTATAAATAAAAGGGTACCCCCCTCCTTTGAAGACACACAACACAAGAGGCTCATTCCTTCCTCCACACATCCAGAGCTAGGGGCTCTCTAGTTAGGCTTAGGCTGAGTAGTTGGGCTGCCCTTTTGGCTCCCAAGTCCCTTGGAGAGTTTGAGGTATATTCCCTTGTATCCTTTTTCTCTCTTTGTAAGACTTATTTATTTATCAATGGAATATCATCGTTCTTGTAGTAGTTATGTGCTTATGCTAGTTCATCGTTTGTAAGGATCGTGTGACCGAGAGGGGGGGGGGGGTGAATCGGTGCACTCTAGAATCTATTCCCAAACACTTACACCCAAGCAACTCCTAGCGAGTAGTTCTAGTAACAAGGTAAAGCACACTAAGGAGTATCCTTAACCTATATAGCTAGTGCATATAGATAAACACAAACACACCACACTAGCAACCTAGCACAAGATAGATAGATAGCGGAAGACTTAAGCTAGGCAAGGCAAGGTAACAAGATAACTAGAGACAAGGCAACCAAGATACTAGGCACACTAACTAGAGTCCTTAGAGCTACTAGATAGGCTATAACAAGTAAGCACACGAGCAAGGCAATCAAGCAAACCTAGTGAAGCTAGTAGGTACCAAGGTAAACATACAAGCAAGATAAGAGCACAACTCAAGTACTACAAGCAATCATATGAAGTGCGATAAGTAAATGCGAGTAGTAAAGGAGAAGGGATAGAGAATGCTCATGATGTTTTCCGTGGTCTCGGAAGGATGGCGCCTTCCCCTACTCCACGTTGGGTCACTCCCGCCGGAGTCTCGACCCCGTCCCTCCGCTCGATGGCGATCCCTCCTAGAGCACACTTCACCCTCCGAGTGAAGTCGCGGGCACGTCCCGCCGGGCTCGATCCCGGGTACTCTTCCGGAGGTAAGGCTCCGCACTTGATGCATGCCAAAGGGCGCTCCACTAGTGATGCTTCTTTCGCACGGGAAGCTCCAAGACCGTGTACAAACTTGTGTCGACTTCCGCAATCTCCTTGGACAGCTCAACACCGACGCCTAACCGGTCTAGGCCTTGCCATAGACTAAGAGTAACAGCCCTAGATGACTCTCTCAAGCCCACACTAGCCTAGAGATCAAAGGATGCAACTTGCTACTCTCTCAAGCACTAGGATCACTCCAAATCCTTCTCAAGTGCTTCACACTTCTTCCTCTTGGCTTCTTGGCAGCACCTCCCCTCTTTCCTGGGTCCAAGAGCAACTCAAAGGGGTGAGCAACCAGCTATATATAGGCCACCAACCTCAAACTAGCCGTTGCCCAAAAGTGTCCAGAAACCAAGTCACCGTAAGTATCACCGTATGATACGGTGACTCTGACCACCGTATCATACGGTGCCCTCCACGTCACCTGCCAGAGCATCTCCATCTCTGGACTTCCATCTTCAGGTATCACCGTATCATACGGTGACCCCCACCGTATCATACGGTGGCTTCATCTTCTTCAGCTTCCAGGAACTGCCAACTCTCTGGAAACCATACGGTGACCACCGTATCATACGGTGACACCTTCACCGTATCATACGGTGACCTCTGTCTTCTCTGCCAGGTCATCACCACCTCTGGACTTCTTCTTCTTGCAGTCACCGTATCATACGGTGACTGGCACCGTACCATACGGTGGCTCCTGCTCTTTTCTGCCAGAAACTCTTCTTCTCTGGTCTTCATCTGCTGCAGTCACCGTATCATACGGTGACTGGCACCGTATGCTACGGTGGCTTCTCTTCTGCTGGAACTCGACCAGTTCTTTGATCCTTGCTTCCAACATCTTCAAACTTGGTTCCTTCAAGCCTCTTCTGCCACCCTAGCCCCTGAGAGACTCACCATGCATCCAATGATCTCTATAACTAGTGTGTACTAAGAGAACCACCTCGAACCCTCTTGATAGTCCTATTTTTCCTATGGACTCAAGCTAACATCTAACCAAGCAACACCCGCTTGGATCTAGCATGTCCTTAGCCTTGATCCATATCTTCTCCGCGACTCCATCAAGTCCGTTCTTGTGTAGATGAAGGCAGCCAATCATCCTTGTCATTAAGTTCATGGTGTGTTGGCGTTCACCACCAATGGACGGAGCTTTCTTCATATGTGACCTATAAGATCTTACAAAGAGTGTTAGTCATATTCATGGTTCTCATCCTATCACCAAAACATTCATACCTTGGGGTTTCCCTAGCTCCAATGGTCATGAAGCTTACAATCTCCCCCTTTTTGGTGATGGATGACAACCATGATAAAAATGATCGAGAAGATAAAGAATGTAATGACAAAAGCCAAGATAAAAGCGCAACTCGATCAAGACACTAAACAACAAGTATATGATAGAGAGATAGTTACCTTGTTGATTAGGTCGAGGCAAGTCATAGCTCAAAAGAAGTCACAAGTTAGAGCAAAACTCATATCACAAGTGAAAGAAAGCACATGGAGCTATGACAAGCAAAGGTTGCAAGGGTTTTACCTTCATACTTACTTTGTAGAATTCCGCTCCCCCTTGACAAGTGCACCAATCTCAAGATTGTGTGAAGATCGATCATCTTGATCACTTGATCTTCATTCGCACACACTCCCCCTTGAGACGGTCATTGCTTCTTCTTTATCACCTCAAGATTGTGCGAAGATCGATCGTCTTGATCACTTGATCTTCTCTTGTACACACTCCCCCTTGAGGTGACATCTTCCACGACCCTTCATAGGCCCGAACTCTTCTTCCCAACTCTTCTCCGCTCGAACTCTTCTCCCCCATATTCTCGCTCGATCATTAAGCCCAACTCTTCTCCCCCTTTGGCATCTATCACCCAAAAAGAAATCTTCCAAGGGAGAAAAGGTTAGTGTAAATATATGGGACGAGTGGGAAAATGAGTTACTTGATTTGGCGTGAAGCTCCCCCTTGATCTGTGATTCTCCATCTCCCAACAATTATCCCTACACACATTCTCAAAAGAATATTGTCTTGAAGTACATAGGGGTTAGTTGATGATGATGAAAATGTATGAACCCTTAGACTTTGAGCCGCGCAAGTGGATTTAACCTTGGAGCTCAAAAATCTTGGTTCAATGGGCATGAAGCTCATATAGCATTGCTATAAATTCATCATAGGAGGTCATATACTCATATTGTGAATAAGCAACTCCCCCTAGATGGGTGCTCGGCTCCGAGACACTTATGCAAGATGCATGATGCGAATGCAAGGAATGATAAGTGTACAATGCATGATGCTATAAGGGTAAAACAAGAGAAAGCTAAGGGCGAAATTACCAACAACAATTTTGAGCCCTCCATGATCTTGATCACAACGAGCTATTCTTCAAAGCCTCGGGAGCCAAGTGCCACCAATCCCAAGCTTAACCCAAGCTCATTGCTATCTCAAGTAGGTTAGTCGTCGGTCCTACAAAATAAGAAGAACATACAAAAACAACAACACAAACAAAAACAAGCAAAGTATATATACATATATACAAATGTAAGCTCAAGGATATCAAGTGAAGTCGGAGAGGTCGAGAACATTAAGTTCTCCCCGGAGCTTACAAAAGGTCTTCTTGTCAAGTGGCTTGGTGAAGATGTCCGCCAATTGTTCATGAGTCTGAACACCAATATCCTTCTTGGCCACATGATCTCGAATGAAGTGATGCTTGACTTCAATGTGCTTGGCATGGCCGTGATCACCCTTGTTGAGAGCCATATTGATAGCACTTTCGCTATCACAATAGAGAGGTACTTGCCTATAAGATAATCCATAGTCCAATAGGGTTTGCTTCATGTATAAGAGTTGAGCACAACAAGCACCGGCCGCCAAATATTCCGCCTCCGCCGTAGAGATAGCCACACAATTTTGTTTCTTGGAACTCCATGAGATGAGTGATTGTCCAAGAAATTGGCATCCACCGGAGGTACTCTTTCTACTCACTTTGCATCCGGCGAAGTCCGAGTCCGCATAGCCAACAAGTCCAAAGTCCGAGCCTTTTGGATACCATAGGCCCATTGTAGGAGTGCTCTTGATGTACCTAAGAATTCTTTTCACGGCACTCATATGGGACTCCTTGGGGTTAGCTTGATAACGAGCACAAAGGCACACAATAAACATGATATCCGGTCTAGATGCGGTAAGGTAAAGAAGTGAACCAATCATAGAACGATAGAGTTTAGGATCCACCGGTATACCTTTTACATCCACATCAAGAGGGACACTTGTAGCCATAGGTGTGTCGTAGGACTTGGAGTCTTCCATGCTAAATCTCTTAAGAAGATCCCGAGTGTACTTCTCTTGGTAGATGAACGTGCCCTCCTTCATTTGCTTGACTTGAAAACCGAGGAAGACATGAAGTTCACCTATCATGGACATCTCAAACTCTTTCTTCATAAGAGCACGGAACTCATCATTATAGATTTCGTTAGTGGAGCCATAGATGATATCATCAACATAGATTTGACAAACAAAGAGATCATCACCAATATGCTTAGTAAAGAGAGTGTTGTCGATACTACCGATCTTGTAGCCCTTGGTGATGAGATGATCTCGAAGTCGTTCATACCATGCTCTTGGTGCTTGTTTGAGTCCGTAGAGAGCCTTCTTGAGCTTGTACACATGGTCCGGATGCTCGGGGTCCTCGAAGCCGGGAGGTTGCTCTACATAAACTTCTTCATTGATTAGTCCATTGAGAAATGCACTTTTCACATCCATTTGGTGAAGTTTAAAATCAAAATGAGAAGCATAAGCAAGAAGTGTTCTTATAGCCTCAAGACGAGCGACGGGGGCAAAGGTCTCGTCAAAGTCGACGCCTTCAACTTGAGAGTAGCCCTTCGCCACAAGTCTTGCCTTGTTCCTCACAATTGCTCCCTTCTCATCTTGCTTGTTCTTGAAGACCCACTTAGCACCAATGACATTGGATCGCTTGGGCCGCTTCACCAACTTCCAAACATCATTCCTCTTGAAGTTGTTGAGCTCCTCTTGCATGGATAGCACCCACTTGTGATCTTTCAAGGCTTCCTCGATCGTCTTCGGCTCTAGGGTAGAGACAAAAGAGAAATTCTCAATAATGTTAGCTTCATCAACATAATTAGGTTTATATTGACTTCTCCTAGTCTTTATCCCTTGAGAAGGACTCCCAATGATGAGATCACGTGAATGATCCCGAGCAATGGGTTTGTGCTTCCTTGAAGGTTCTTGACGAGGAAGAGGAGGAGCCGGCGAAGTGTCTTGCGCATCTCTTGCGGCTTGCTCCCTAGAGATGTGAGTGTCTTGTTGTCGAAGAGGTGAACCCGAGCCATCATCTTGAGTTGAAGTATATTGTGCTTGTTCTTGATTGCTCGGTGAAGCTTGGCTCGTAGATGCATGAGGTAGACTTGATGGCGCTTGTTGCGGTTCATTTGGAGTAGCTTGACTCGAAGATGCTTGTTGCAGTTCGCTTGATGGAGCTTGACTCGAAGATGCTTGTTGCGGATCACTTGAAGGTGCTTGATGTTGTTCACTTGAGGGAGAGCTTGGATTCTCTTGAGATGTGCTCGTAGAAGGTCCACTTGATGAAGTTGTTGGAGGAGGTGTCGGAGGTTCATCTTCACGAGGAATAACTTCACCAATAGGCATGTTCTCCAAAGCTTCCTCCACGGGTTCATCACCTACAATATGAGAAGAAGGAGGGTCTTCTTGAGACCCGTGAGACTCATCAAATTGCACATCATAGGTTTCTTCAACAAAGCCGGTAGAGGTGTTGTAAACCCGATAAGCCTTGGCCGAGCCCGAGTAACCGACAAGAATGCCCACGTCGGTCCTCTTCTCGAACTTGCCAAGTCTTTCCCTCTTCTTGTAGATGTAGCACTTGCAACCAAACACTCGGAAGTAGGCAACATTCGGTCTTCTCCCAACAATTACTTCATATGGAGTCTTGTTTAGTAACTTGTGAGGATAGATCCGGTTGGAGGTGTAGCATGCCGTGTTGATAGCTTCCGCCCAAAACTTCTCCGGAGTGTTGTACTCATCAAGCATAGCACGAGCAAGAGTGATAAGTATCTTGTTCTTCCTCTCAACAACACCATTTTGTTGAGGAGTGTATGTAGCCGAGAACTCATGCTTTATGCCAATCTCATCACAATAGTCTTCAATGATAGAGTTTTTGAACTCCGTCCCGTTGTCTCCGAATCTTCTTGATGTGATGTCCATACTCATTTTGTACTCTTCTAGCAAACTTCTTGAATATCCCAATTGCTTGTGCCTTGTTCTCAAGAAAGAATACCCAAGTATATCTTGAGTAGTCGTCCACTACCACCAAGCAATAGAGATTTCCACCAATGCTCACATAAGTTGTAGGCCCGAAGAGATCAATGTGTAGGAGCTCAAGAGGTCTTGAAGTTGACAAGAAATTCTTGGATGGATGAGGCGAAGCCACTTGCTTTCCGGCTTGGCATGCACTACATAGCTTGTCCTTCTCAAAGGTGACATCCTTGACTCCTCTCACTAGCTTGTTCTTCATTACATGCTTGAGTTGACCCATACCAATGTGAGCAAGCCTTCGATGCCATAGCCAACCTAGAGCGGACTTAGTGAAGAGACAAGTGCTAGGGGCAACAATGTTAGTCTCAAAATCGACAACATATAAATTATTATGACGAAAGCCCTTGAAAGTGAGACCCATAGCATCATTATGAAGAACCACCCCATTATCATCAGAGTTACAAGAAAAGCCAAGATCACATATTTGAGCCACGGATAGAAGATTGAAGTTTAGAGACTCAACAAGCAATACATTAGAGATAGAGAGGTCATTCGAGATAGCCACCTTACCAAGACCTCTCACCTTGTGCTTGGAGTTGTCCCCAAATGTGACCATGTCATGATCTTCATTTTCTTCCAAGTTGGTGAAGATGGATGAAGTACCGGTCATGTGTTGAGTGCACCCACTATCCAACACCCAATGTTTGCCACCAATCTTGTAGTTCACCTTGGAAGTAGCCATCAAGCAAAGAGGAGGGTTAGTATCAAAAGAATCAATTGACATGTTATCTACCTCTTGCTTGCTCTTGATGTAGGCTATAGGAATTCCATTGAGAAAGTCCAAGTCCAATGTATCCAAGGCGTCAATCATTGCCTTGGTGACTCCATTGTGTCTCCACATGGTCCGATCAACACCCATGTGTATGACATGAGTTCCAAGATGAAGACCTTGAAACCTTCCCACATCTCCACTAGCATTGAAGTACTCAAGAATGTTGTAGATTTGATTCTCATAGGATAGTGCCATCAAGATCATGTCCTTGAGAGTCATACCACTAATATCATCGTTGAGATCATTTAGAATGTGGACCTTCCTATTGTATGGTAGCATAGAGATCACCGTGTGAATAGCATGCTCATCACTAATCTTGTCTTCTCCTTCAAAAGAGTTTACTCTAGCCACCAACACAAGAAGTCTCTTCCAACAATCAAGCCAAGACTCCCCATCTTTCCTATAGAACACATTATACATGTCGAAGAGGTGATAGTGAGGCCGATCGGCAAGATCTGGCTCATACAAGTTGTAGTAGTCTTCAAAGAGGGATAGCAAGACTTCTCTCTTCATGTGATATTCCTTGCTAGGCTCCGGCTCATCATCACTAGCACTTGAATAGTCATCATCACAATAGAAGACGGGAACTCTATCATCTTCTTCTTCTTCCTCATCATTACTTGGGGTCTTGAATGTATTGGAGAGCAAGGAGCGAGCCCTTCTTCTTGTGACGATCTCAATGACTTGCTCAATTGAATATGACTCAAGCTCAAAGCTCTCAAACTCAATGTGATCACCATACTTGTCCTTCGGAAGAGCATCAAGAAACCTTCTAAGACCTTGACCCTTAGTGACTATCCAAAGCTTGTTCTCATTTATCCTCTTGATGAGTGAATCCATCCAAAGAGCAAACTCAACAAGATCTTCATTCGGCTTCATAGAGATGTGGTTCAACTCATCACATAGCTTGATATATCCATCCTCTTGATCCCGAGAAGAAGAACCTTCACCAACACGAGATGATGATTGAGCTTGAGGTAGAGGTTGAGCTTCAATGTGTTGATCTTCACTTGCATGAGAGATATCCTTGCCCTTCTTGATATCCTCCTCAAGAGAGGAGAGAATAGCAACCACCTCATCATAGGGCATGTTCACAAACTCATCCACTCGAGCAAAAGCAAGAATACCAAACCGCGAGAGTGGTAGAGATCGGATAAGCTTCTTCACAACATGCTTGTGCATAATAGATGGATAGCCTCTTGACATGAGTTTCCTAGCAAGAACATACAAGCGAGATGCGAAGTTAGTGATATCCTCATTATCATTCAAAACAAGCTCATCATACTCATCACGCACATCATAGTAGGAAATGTCATTAAGCACACAATCATAAGGCTTAATCAAGGTAGAGGCGATGGAAGTGTTAGAAACGTCATCATGAGTGGACTCCATTTTCCCACACGCAATCCCGGTCACGACTCAAGGCGGTAAAGCCCCAATAAAGAGCACTTGGCTCTGATACCACTTGTAAGGATCGTGTGACCGAGAGGGGGGGTGAATCGGTGCACTCTAGAATCTATTCCCAAACACTTACACCCAAGCAACTCCTAGCGAGTAGTTCTAGTAACAAGGTAAAGCACACTAAGGAGTATCCTTAACCTATATAGCTAGTGCATATAGATAAACACAAACACACCACACTAGCAACCTAGCACAAGATAGATAGATAGCGGAAGACTTAAGCTAGGCAAGGCAAGGTAACAAGATAACTAGAGACAAGGCAACCAAGATACTAGGCACACTAAGTAGAGTCCTTAGAGCTACTGTTGACGGTCCTTAGACCCAGTTTTTGACCGTCAATTAGCTCTATAAATAAGGAAGAACTAACACTTGTTACTTGCATTTTGTTATCAAATAACCTATTTCCACGTGTACCTCTAGATTTGGATGTGCAGGTGGAAAACAGGGATTTCCAGGTGTAAACAAGGCCCAAGGCGACGATTCCAACACGTCCATCAAACGACGCTCGCCGCGGGAATATAATTCAAGGATTAAAGGCCCAGAACCACTCAGAATATCAACTGAGGCCACGCACCTGGAAAAGAGGCTAAAAGGCCGAGGGGAGCCAACCTGCCAAAGCCCAGCCCAGGGGGGGCCAGGGCCAGGTCGGCCGACCCCAAACCCTAGGTCGGCCGACCTGACATGGAGGCCCCTGGGTCCATCTTCTTAGGGCGGTTTGCAACCGACTTCAGGAGGTCGGTTCCACCTGCAATCAATGCCACCGACCTACGGAACCGCCTCAATTCCACCGCCTTTGAGGGCTATAAATAAAGGGGTACCCCTCCCCTGGAAGACACACAACACAAGAGGCTCATTCCCTCCTCCACACATCCAGAGCTAGGGGCTCTCTAGTTAGGCTTAGGCTGAGTAGTTGGGCTGCCCTTTTGGCTCCCAAGTCCCTTGGAGAGTTTGGGGTATATTCCCTTGTATCCTTTTACTCTCTTTGTAAGACTTATTTCTTTATCATGGAATATCATCGTTCTTGTAGTAGTTATGTGCTTATGCTAGTTCATCGTTCATCCTTGATCTTGGATGAACGTTCTTCGTTCGTTCATGTTCGTTCATCGTTCGTTCATCGTTCATCGATGTTCGTTCATGATCATTCATCGTTCGTTCGTCGTTCGTTCATACTCGATCACCGGTTAACGATGATCGTTCTTCATCGTTCATCGTTCGTCGCTCGTTTTGAGCGACGAACGCCTATGCTTAACGTAGTGCTAGCTTTGATCCTTGTCTAAGTAATCGCTTGCTAGACCTAGTTGTTCCTTTTGCTTAGTCATCGGGTCCATTGTCTTGCAAGAGTGCTCTAGGTTTATCGCCTTGCGAGGTGCCTCGAGGGATCTAGAGTTGTGGTTAGTTACGCTAGCATGGTGCTAGGGCTTCCTTTCCACCCTTGGATGCGTGTTCGTGCCCCACGGTTTGTAGAGGTAGGCGGCAGGTGGTGACAGCCCTGTCCGTCCCTTGTAATCCTCCACGTTCGGGTATGGCGTACGAGTATATATGAAATGTCCGGAGATTGGGGCAGACTCTGATCGCTGGATCTCCCGATGATGGCTCGGCAGAGTTAGAACAGCTTAGTCTTGGCTTGTGTGCAGCTTAGGCTATAGGTAGATGCTACGCACGCTACTTGACGATGTACATTAGGAGTAGCAGTTCTTCTTACTTAACCTTAGTCTAGCCTAGAGCCGCCTCTCGCCTTTTATCAGAGAGTGGAAATGCCTGCTGTGTGTGTCGCACTATCCTCTATCCATACATTGCCTTACCCCTGTATTTGGATATTGTTATGATCTATCATTTGAAACACCATGAGTATAAGTACACACTTGTCAACCACGTCTTCCTTTGGGAAAATATAAAAACGATACCCTGGAATACTCTCGGGTGAAATGCTACAACGGGTTATCCGTGCGCTTGCGGATTATCTTTTATGATTAAATACTAATAATACATATCTGGCACTCGTTGCTAGTTGTGGATTATTATTTATCCTAAGCAAGTAACTTAACCCCAGGTATTTCTGGCGCCGAACCGGGAATATTCACTCTAGGCCTAACCAGCCTAAGGTGGTGTTTTCTGTTTGGTGTAAGAAATACCACAACAAGCATTTCTGGCGCCGTTGCCGGGGAAGACAATTGTTGACAAGTGATACAATGATTATCATGATTACCTTGATGTGATTTAACCATTTCCATTGCAGGCTAACCTTGATCTGTTTTCTCTCTTGATGTGAAAACAGGATAGTGTATGCGTGGATTCAACCTGCCGAAAACTTCGTTGATAATCCAGAGTCGCTTGTAAGGAAAGTCCGACCCCCGCGTCGACTCTCCCTCACAAGCAACACTCCCGACAGACGAACCCACATCATCCGCACCATTATCACTTATTGACATGGCTGATCAAAGGACCCTCCGTGACTACTCTGCTCCCTCCGTTGCCAATGTTCCCGTTGGGCCCATGTCAACGCCGGTGACGCAGGGTTTGCAGTCAAATCAAGCCTAATCACTATGGTGCAGGCCATTCCCTTTTGTGGAAAGGCCACGGAGGACGCCAACACTCATCTCCAGCAATTCCTTGAGATATGCAACACATCGGCAACCGCCGGAGTCAACCAAGATGCTATCAGACTTCGTTTGTTTCCCCTCTCCCTCCTTGGAAGGCGAAACAATGTTCTATGCCAATCGTGGCTAGCATTGACACTTGGGACGCTGTTTTCTACCGCGTTCCTCGCAAAGTTTTTCCCGTTGGGTAAAACCAATGCCCTTCGTGGGAGAATATCAAGCTTCCAGCAAGCCAACAATGAAACCATCGCCGAGGCGTGGGATAGGCTCCAAGATTACATATCCCGCTGCCCACACCACGGGATGGAAGAATGGCTCATCTTCAACATCTCTACAACGGGTTGACACCAACAACCCGTGGACATATGGATGCCGCTGCTGGAGGAGCCTTCTTCTCAATGACCGTTGCTCAAGCTAAAGAACTTATTGAGAAGATGGTCTCAATCAAGGGTGGAGCGATGAACGTCTCCAACCACGCTCTAAGGGCGTACACCCTATCAAGGAGGGGGACTTATTGTCCGCCAAGCTCGACCTCGTCATGAAGCGCTTGGACGACTTAACACGCATGGTAGTGTTCGTTCACTTGACTCACGCATCACGTGTGAGGAATGTGGCAACACTGGCCATATGGGGAAGGATTGCCCCAACCATACCCATGAAGAAGCATTCTACATGAACAACAACAATGGGTATCGTCCAAGTGGAGGTCAAGGTTAACCAAAAACCGCCAATCTTATCAAGGAGGTAATAATTTCTCTGGTTTTAATAATAATCAGCCTTCTTTGAAAGATTTGGTTTATGGCCAAGCTAAAATCAACGAATCAATCAACAAAAAGCTTGCTGCCAATGATCAAAGTTTAGAGAGTTTAAATTCAAAAATAGAAGGTCTTTCTTCCGCTTTCAAAAATCAGTTGAGCTTTAATAAAATGATAGAAAGTCAGTTAGCTCAGCTTGCTGCTCTTGTTCCTTCTGCTAAACGGGCAGATTCCTGGGCAACCAGAATCTTCCATTGAAAAAGTTAATGTTATCACCACGAGAGAAGAAATGTTCTCTCGTAGGACTAACCATGCAGGGGAGAACAGGCAAATAAGAGGAGAGCCTTCTACAATGAAATCTGATCCAGGCTTTCCAGTAATCTCTTGTGCAATCAAGAGATTCCACTTCGACTATGCACTGTGTGACCTTGGGGCCAGCGTAAGCATTATGCCCAAAGCAATCTTCGAGCAATTAAAGTACAGATCCTCACACAACAGCGATGTGGCTACAATTGGCCGACTCATCCTTTCGCTTTCCAAGGGATTGCGGAGGATGTGCCGGGGTCTTCATAAAGAGGCCACACCGTCCCGTGTGAACTTTGTGGTGCTTGACATGGATATTGATAAGGAAGGAAACGCCCCCTCATCTTGGGACGTCCCTTCCTTAGCACCACAAAGGCCCAAATTGATGTTGGAGTTGGAGAAATCCGCCTCTACATCAATGGGAAGGAGGAGAAGTTCGAGTTTCAACCTCGGAAAGAACAATGCTCGATGATCAAGGTCAAGTATGGGCCAAACACCTCCAACATTCAAGAAGTTGAAGTGACAGCCAGGAAAACGGACAGCCTCATTGCTCTATGGAAGAACTTGCAAAGATTGAGAATCCATCGCAGTTTCAACCAAAGAAACCTGCGACCACGAGGCCGGGATTATGGGCCAAGAAACCCGTCCCAAAGTCCGAGAAGCCACCTACACCATCAAAGATGAAACAAGTGTGGCAATCAAGGTGCAGCCCTCTACGTCCTCATCTCCAAGGACCGGGTCTGCGCCACCAAGCTAAACCCGTTGGAGAAGTCTTAGCCCGTCGGACTTTAAACGACACGGCCCTGGCCGCCAGGAAAAACCGGCATTATCATTCGGTTTGATTCTCTTTTCTTTTTGAACTTTTCCACCACATTTGCATTTGGATTCTTTCCCAACCACTTTGCATATTTATTTCCTCACCAAAATTTATTTGGATTTTTCCGCCAGCATATTTGAATTTTCCCTCGCCATGCATTTAAAAATCAAAATTTTCAAAAAAATATTTTGCGTTCAAAATGATCATCTTTGGATGAAATTTTTGGACCACACCTTGTATCATCATGGAAAAGCCAAAAATATTTTGCATGTGAAATTTTTCATCAACATGTCGATTTTTTGATTTTTACGAAAAATTTTGAATTCGAGGCAACCTTTATTTGAAAATCTTTTGAGCAAATTTTTTGAGGAGGTTATGGACATGCAACCATGGTCAATCTCCATTTGGCCGTTGGGGGCTGTGGGCCAAAGAGGGAAGCAAGTGGACCCCACAGGGGGTCGGCCGACCCCACTTGGCAGGTCGGCCGACCCAGAGGTGCCGTTGGGCGCGCTCCCCTTTGCCCAACGGTCACCTGTCTGTCCTCTTTTCTAAAATGGCGTTATGGGTATGTATATGAGGAGGTGGCCGGCCACAAGCTCTCTCCCTCTCACACTCTCATTTCCACTCCTCAACTCACTTCACTCATTGCTCTCAAGTTTCCATTGTGCTCATTGAGTTCTTGCCTCAAAATTCTGCAAAAATTTATTCTCCTTTGGTTTGCTTTGCAGTTTTGTTTTGGTTTGGGTTTCGAGTTGCAGTTTTCTCGCTTGCAAGAACACCGACGGTTTCATCGAGGTTTTTTTCACTCTCATAACCCGATCGAGTTTTCGTTCTTGAGTTCTGCTCGACCTCACTGCAGCATGAAGCGCGCCGGCAAGGCCTTTGCCTCACTGCTCCGGTCCGGGAGCACAGGCTCGGGTTCATCTCGACCTCGCACTCGCGCCCGCACACCACCGAGCAAGTGTCAAGCCCTCAACATGAAGCCGCAACGGAGGAACAAGCCAACACCGAGTATCGTCTTCTCGTCGACACCGACCTCGACTGGGGGCGACGAAGAGATGAGCGCCTACGAAGCTCTCCGACTCCGAACATTTGCTCCTACGCGAGCATTTGATCCGGAAAACTGAATGCAAAAGATGGTATGGATGCTGAATTTTCTCGAGTATTTAAAGCAATAGGGTGGGATAAGTTTGCAAGTGTAGAGAGCAGGGTTCCCGCTTACTTACACTACAGTTTTTATGCACCCTACGCGTGGTAGATGATGGTATTACCTTTAGTTTTTTCGGGAGGAATATCATTTGACATGGAAAATCCTTAGTCAAGCCTCGGCTTAATTACGCTGCACCATTGATGTTGATAGTTCGATTCCGGTACTCTCAAAGTTAGATTTTTGGCAAAGAATTTCTGCATTCCTACTTGTGAGAAAACCCCGAACTAATCACATTCATCATCATACTTGCGCTTGTTGCACATGTGGTTGGCATTACCTTGTTTCCTAGAAAGTGATATTAGGATTGTGCGCGAGGATGATCTGAAAATTCTTTATGCTATGGTTGAGAAAATAAAGATTGCTCCTGTCATGTCCATGATTCTCAGTGGTTAGAAAATTTGAGAATGACTGGACCAATTGAGTGCACCTCGTTGATTACGTATTGCTGCGGGTGTTGGTGCTTTGCATGAGTGCTAATGTTGCTTATCTTGATACACCCCGCTCTCTGATCACCGAGGATTATCTTATTCAAGGTCATACACTTAAGCATGGTCCAAATAATTCTCTCATATTTTATTATGTCGGTTATACAATGAATTCCCGTTACCTAACCGGGAACTTCGTTGTATGGCTGTAAAAATCTAACCAAACCTCTAGAAAAAGAGGAGGCTGCACGCAGCGGAGAGTACTTCTTCTCGCAGGAGGACACGCAGGCCGGAGCCGACGCCGACACCGGGTAACCCGCACCGCAGCCCATGGACCTATGCAAAGGGCAATATACGGTCACGCCGGGTATGGCCCGGTGGGTACACCACTCCACCACCGTTCGAGGTCGGCGGCTGTCGCAGCAGGGTGCGGGCCAGCCAATGGACGCACCCTTCCCGCGCGCAATGGGAGGAATCTCCTCCGATTCGACGTCCTACTCACCACGGGCCGGTGGGCGGCGTTCGTCTGCAGCTCGTGATCCATATCT